>JADWQK010001115.1:1200000-1593871 GCA_017933935.1 Sesamia nonagrioides | reverse complement strand
TCTGTTAAGCATTGTTAATTATTATTAAGCAATATGCGTAATTATAAGGTAAATTATTGTAAACATTTTCATTTTTAATGTCTGGACTTGAAAAAAGACGATGATCCCTGAGTTTGTTTCGGCTATTTCTTCTCAGAGGTAGTCAGTTAGGAAATACCGGCTTCATCTAGTTAAAAAAATAAAATAAAAAATAAACATGACGTGTAAAAGTGATCAGTGATCCTACTTGCTTAATAAACGATTTCATTTCATTTCAATGTTTCTGTTGATTTCAAAAAGGATATATGATGGATTATCTCCACAACAATCGGGTTATTCAATTCAATGCAGATAGATTTCTGAGTCGTGAACCGTTGATTTGTATTCCTGAGAACGAAGCTACTGATATAAATAGACACTGTTTATAATATAAGTGAAAGTTCCGTGCTTAATATATCTATACTCTATACTAATAAAGCTGAAGAATTTGTTTGTTTGTTTGTTTGTGCGCGCTAATCTCAGGAACTACTGGTCCGATTTGAAAAATTATTTTTATGTTGGATAGCGCATTAATCCAGGAAGGCTTTAGGCTATATAACATCACGCTGTGACCAATAGGAGCGGAGCACAACTAAACCACCCGAACGAAATCGCTGGCGGCCGCTAGTAATATATAAAGCTGAAGAGTTTGTTTGTTTGAACTCGCTAATCTCAGGAACCGATTTGAAAAATTCTTTTTGTGTTGGATAGCGCATTAATCCAGGAAGGCTTTAGGCTATATAACATCACGCTGTGACCAATAGGAGCGGGGCGTATTAAAAAAAGCGGGCGAAACCGTGTGGCGCAGCTAGTAAATAATACGAATAGTTTATAATAACATTTATAGACGATCTTAGTAAAATCGTTCAAAATTTAAGACTAAATGATGGAACTACAATGATTGGAAGCTATGATGAACTTTTCTTAATTTATTTAAAAATCAAAATCAAAAGTCATTTATTCAAACTAGGCTGAGAATCAGCACTTTTTGAACGTCAATATTACATAAGACAGTCCCCCAAAACGCCCACCCATCGACACTTCCTAGTGCTTTCGCTGGGAAGAAGAAGTGACGGAACAAACTCCCCAGCAGCATAGCTGTCTGTTCATTTAATACAATACTACGTATAGTGATTATTTCCTTTTAACATTACTTTTGTTCCAAAATATGGGACTTTCTATAACTTCGTAGCACAAATGTAACATTGTACACAGTTTATTTGTCTTTATAGTGTTTGTTCTTTCAAACCGCCCTCGGCTTCGTCGCGAACACAATGTAAACAGCGAAAACAATACGAGGGTTCACGTTTTTTCTTTTGTTTTGTTAACGTTATTTCCAAGTTTTATGAGTTTTTAACGTTTAACATAATATTGACTTAGTTCAAATTGCGGTTATTAAAAGCGTTTAGAGTTGAGTTACGAGTATTTATAATCTTTAAAATAAACTAACAAAGAAAAAAAAGCCTCTCAAAGCTTTAAGTTCTAATTCGTGAGAAGTTTTCTTTACTAAGCCTATCTTTTTCTTAATTTAATTATCTTTTTCCTTTACCATATGTTTCTCTTACAACAATAAAGAATGAAGAATACAATCTATACGTGTATCTATACTAATATATAAAGCTGAAGAGTTTGTTTGTTTGTTTGTTTGTGCGCGCTAATCTCAGGAACTACTGGTCCGATTTGAAAAATTATTTTTGCTTTGGATAGCCTATTAATCCAGGAAGGTTTTAGGCTATATAACATCACGCTGCGACCAATAGGAGCGGAGCATAACTAAATTACGCGAACGAAGTCGCTGGCGGCCGCTAGTCATTAATAACTATGTATGCAATAAACAGCTCGTGTGCTAGACGTTTATGTTAATACAATCGATAAGTATGAATTCTAAGTGACGCAATAGCCATAGGGCCGAATACGCACCCTCCGATTATTCTACTTAATAGCTATGTGAGATGTAGTCATGAGTTTAATAAATGATTATTTTCATTTTCATCAAATCTGGAAAGTAATATCGATTTTAATGCGTATTATAGTTTTTGGAAATATATCATACGCTCAAAGTAATTTCACTCATAAATTCGCTCGTAACAGGTTACGAACGTTTAAGGTGCCATTTGCGTCCACATAAATTTCTAGATAAGAACACATGTATACATAAGCGTGGATTTTCTGTACCTACCTATCTCATATAAAATTCAATCCGTGGCAATTTCTGAACCCTCCTCAGCGAATGTCGACAAGTAACGGGCATAACCGGCCGTAAAACCAAGTCCGCCGAAAGGTATTAACGTATTTATCTCATAGGAAACTGTTTACCACACACACCTCTGTAAATTATTTCGCAGCGGCCCGACTCCAGTTATTTAACGAGATAAGCCGCGAACCCTTCTGGGAGTGCATAACGTCATCCCGCTAATGCAAGGGTCCCCTCCCTATCGCAGATGGCACCCGTGCCGCAGTTTTTCATACATCTTCTATTCAGGGCTGTACTTACAGAGCTAGGAATGCCAAACGCCACAGTTAAACTTCCAAAGAACAGTACATTCTTATCGACTAAGAAAATCAGTCGTGAATTGAAAAGTTCGAAGCTCAATACTGCTTCCAGTTAACAAGAAACAAGTTTCGTCATTAGCAATTTAATGGTCAATACGACTGTAAATCAATGAGGATGGTGTAATTTAACTGCTTCCCATTCTCCGAAGGAACGGATGAGCATGGCGTAAGTTGAGCTTAACGAGCGATGCGGGCTTGACGGACAGCCCTGTTTAGTATTAGCATTCGCTGCATCCCGCGGCGCGATCACGGATTCGGAAGGGGCGAAGGCCCTTGCGCTTTCGACGACTGTTTTGTCTGTCGTGCGGACGCTATGGCCGCGCGTGCACGCTCTCGCGCGCTGCCCGTCACACGCGCCCGCGCCGCGCGCCGCTGAACCGTCGCGAGTGCGCCCCGACTGTGACAAATCGTGTTAAGGATTATTGTTTATGGTGTGCAAAGCTCGCTGCCGTGTATTTATAGCCTGAGTAAAGCGGTGTTCTAATCGGAGTTGTTTAAGTGGACGCAATACGAGCAGAGATGATTTTCATGTTTACGTTTTATGCCGTATTTGTAGTTAATTCGAGCGGTTAGTCGTTTTGTTTACACCCGTGAATCACTTCTCCGTACTCTGACTTAATACGGAGCTTAAGAAAATGAAAATTTATCTCGAATGGCATGAGCTCACAAATTAGTCAAGCCCTCAAGAGGTTGAAATAAACTGAAGTGGCATTTCTATTGAGAAATCCATTGAATTAATGTCACACGAGTTGAACTCGGTTATGTAAACAATGTTTACTCCTGCTGCATACTTAGGACCAAATTATTCAAAAACAACAGTCTGAACACTTTGATGGGTAACAGGATTAAATCGAACTTCGAATAAGAGGGATATAAACTTGTATTATAAAGGTAAACATTCAACTTGTTATCTTTCATCATTGATCCTCTTTGCCTGCCTGTGTATCGCAGTGCTGTCTTATTGGTTACGTTCAAATGTGAAGTGTAACAAGTTTCGCAGTTTAAGTTATTGCGATGCTGTGGAGGTTGCGCATGAGTGTGCGGGCGAAGGAGCGGGTTATCTCGTCTGGCTGTCGCCCACGGCCCGAACCTGACCGACTAGTCCCGAGTCAGCTCATATAACTCCGAAATATTATGCGATTTTATGTAAAAATAAAGCCATCGTAGTGCCTCTGTAATTAAGTGGACATCATATGACCTTCGAGAACATTGACTGACAAGATGATTTCAGGCTTTAAGTTTTTATTAGCTTTGTAATCTCAACTTCAAGGATAATAAAGGATTTTTTTTTACAAAGATTGCGTGTTAGGGGTTGGTGATGATCAATATCTGTTTATTTCAATATCTAAGTACTTATTCCCTAGTCTACGGTGCATATGTATAAGCAGTACACGATAGTTGATACTGTAAGTATTGATAACTTTCTACTAGTTATCCGCCCACGCTTCGTCCAAAGGCTTGCCTAACTGACCGACACTAAGATATAGCTCTACTAGATAATAATTTTGTTCTAGCTTTATCTCCATTCATTCAGATTATCTTTATTACAAAGGAATTTGGAACAGATTTCTACCACTATAGCAAGTTTTACAACATAATAAACCTAAAGGGTTTGACACAGTTTGAATACACAGTCTTTATGACCAATTGCGTTCCTTTTACGTATCAATAAGTTTGTTGGCAAATCTAGCTCGAACAATTATATGTAGGTATACAATCTGTAGTATCGAATAGAAGAACATAATGTGCCAATTAAACAGGTATCTAAGTATTCATAAAGTTTTTCCAACTCCATTAAAGTTCAGTGCAAACGTGATTAATGTATCTGCACTAGCACTCTGCAGCCAGCGTTTTGAAATAGAATCGCAATACAAAAAGGTGCAGTCCTTAGTCCGTAGGCGGACTAATATGAAACGCGAAGATAAGTTGCAAGTTACAACACTTCGAGTAGTACTTACTAAAAATATGAATGTCTGAAAAGAAAATTAAGAAAAGTCTTTTGAAGAAACTGATAGATATTTCTGATTTCTTTTTTGTCTTATACAAATCTGTTCTAATGGTGTGACACCACAATGGCTGGAAAATGAAAAGCAGTGGCGAACATTGTTCGTAAGAATAACCAAGAAAGACAAGGGTAGATCTAGGCATTGTAGTTTCTATGAAGGATGTTATAAAAATGGGAACGGTAGAAATGTTTCATAACAAAGTCTAATTAGACACAGCTGTGAGTGACGACTTTAATAACAAAGTAGTTTAAGCAACAACAAGCAAGTTCGGAGTTATTTACAACAGACGTGAAGTGTTGGCGTTGGCGCATGCGGATCGCCTCCGAGAACATTACAATACAATCTGAGTAAATTGTGATAAGCCAAGTCTAGTCTTACTACCTGTACAATGTACATACTTCACATACATGTTTACTGAAAGCTCAACCGCTGCAGCGCCTAAAGCCTGTTTTGCCACTCCTTGATTAGTTTTAGATAAAATAGCTTAGTTGGCAAATATAATTATACATACATATTTATTGACCCTAATTTGCAAGTTGTGGTTTCACAACGTTGTAAATCATGAAATAAATCCAAATGATGGTTTAAATGTGGTCGTAGAAGAACTAATTTTGGCTTTTACTTAGAAAGTCAGTAAGTAAGCGTGCTCCTAAGAAAGGAATAAACAGAAACATTGATGGTTTAACGTTCCCAACTACTCGTAAGTAACATTTCGTGTTTTATGATGAAAGAGACTAAATGATCATAAAAATGTTATTTCTGTGACATAGCTGCGGTTCACGCTATGTTTTTTTGTAAACAACACCGACCTGTAGGCTGAATACACGTTTGCTCTCATGTACTTTGAGACTTGCACCTGCAACCTCAGTTTTCTATTACTGCGGACATTCATACCTTACTTTGTCATCAGCGTTTCGGTGTAAATGAACTCCTTACGAAGAGAGAACACGTACGTAAAGCTATACAACCGATTTCAACGTAAATCTTGTATATAAACTTACTTCATTAGCGAATGAATATCAAATGACAGTTCAAACGATAAGAACATTTAATTACATCAGACAGTTCGGGACGTTCGTTTATTAGAGAGAATAATGGCATTGATTGGAATTTGTGATTTCTGTAGAAATTGTTCGCTCGTTTAATGTGTGTGTGTTATCGCGAAACCAGTTCCACAGTCCGCGGGGCGCCTGTGGGCGTGCATACTTGCTGCAGTTCACTGCAATGCAACACTGGAATAAATTTCAATACAAAAACCTTTGCCCGAGAGAGGTAGGTGGGTACTGTCGGATATTTAGCACGTTTGAGGCTATTGTTATCGTGTTCCAGTCGTGCTGTTTAACCGACTGATCGTTTGGATTCTGTTACTGTAATAATGCGAACACAAGCTGTAAACGAGAACTCTTAAACTTTTATAATATCAAACAATTCTGGCGCTTCTAGGATTTATCGGTTTTGTGCGAGTTACTTTCTTGTGCCCAGGGGTTGTTCTTCTCAGGGGTAGTAAGTTAAGAAATGTCGACTTCATTCAGATTTTATTTTTCTTGTAAACTTTATTCCTATATATTATTCTATTTACAGAATAAATGCTACGTTAACTTGTTACAACATTTGCTATCTAACCTTCTGCTGTTCAAACTTTAAGCCCGTGTTTATTAGTTTCTTTTACACAGTCAATTTAATTGGACACAAAGAATAATTCTAACGGTAGTGAATAGAAAACAAATGTTGTTTTGTCACGCAAAAAGGAATGACCCTCTAAATTCACCAGTAGTTTCTGCATCCAGAGGAACAGAAACGAAAATGGGGAACAAACAATAAACACGTTGTGACACCCTAAAATACAGAGCGTTTAAATTTTACGACATCTGCGACGTATTTCTAACTTCAAGTATATCCATTCGTAATTATTATAAAGAAGTTATTGTTCCAGTCCAAAGTAGTATAATATACTTAGTAGTATAGTGTGTCGATACCACAAACTTGATTATTTGTTAGAGTGTTGCGTGATAGTGTTGTTTCGAATATCACAGGGAGGGATGAAGGGGAGGCCTCCCCTAAAGATTCTGGAGCCCCCATCTGCACAACAATAGTTCATAGTCACACAGACTGATCGATAAAGCGGGCCGTGGATCGAGCGCCCCTGTGAACGATCATATGCGCGTGCACTGTTTCGTAAATTTGAAGTTAGAACGCGTTCCGTTTACCCCAAACCATTGTTATCACTTTCATTATGTAATGTACAGTAAATATTATTAACTGATCGTTATTTGAGATTGTATTGTTTGGATGGTTGCCATATTTTTGAACACGTGCTGGTTAGTGCTTTCAATAATAAACGACTTCCATGATAACCTCTTCAATGCAGTTCAGGCTGTACGATCTTGTTTGTAATGATTTATTATTAATTTGCTGATACCTTTGCCAGTAGCTAGCTAGCTAACTTAAAGCATGTTTAAATTAAAAATTAATTTAGAGACTGGATCGGGTGCAGATAGGCAAGCAGTATATATATGCGTCTCGAAAGTGTTCTTCAAATAATTTCGTACAACCGTTCAGCAGATGGATAGGAAGTAGGGTGGCACTGACTGAGTCTCTTGGGTTTAATCGTACTTTATAAGTCTCGGGATTTAACGATGACTGAGCATATTTTTGCGTTGCGTTTTTTTGTAGATACAGTATATGAGAAGAGGTCTGTGCCCAGCAGTGGGACGATTAAAAAAAAAATAAAGGTTGATGATGATGATAGTATGACTTGTACAATAAAATGTATTCTACGAATTCCGTACCGTCATTTCGGCATATCAGCCAAAACCATGGGGATAGTACCAATGAAATAAAAACAGGTTTTATCCACAAAATACATTTGTAGAAAAGTAACCAACAATGCCCATAAAAAATCCACGAAGATATCTAAAAATGATCAACTTAATTTATAAATAAATTGGTAGATTATCATAGATCTCCTCCTCTTCCTTCTCCTCCTATAAACCGCGTACATCGAGGGATTGCAACAATTTGCCAGCGGCGGTGTTTCCGTCGGACTACAATTTAAGTGTCTTCAAGGCTAGAGTGAATAGGTTCTTAATAAACTAGTGCGCTTTATCATCAACGATTGCTTCACTGCTTACCATCAGGAGGGATTGCGGTCAAGCGCTAGTTTATAATTTATTTAAAAAAAAAAGATTATCTACCTATATAAAAAAAATTGTTTGGAGGGTACTGAAAGGTACTAAAAGAATGAAAGTAGGTATAATTCTATCTACACCAGAATTAAAGTACATAATAAAATACACACCAATATTTTGAATTGCGTTGTTTCGGCCGATTTATATAAAGGCGTAAGCAGACTGTGACACAACCTTATACGCGTGAGCTTTGATAGTTGCAATCACTGTTACTTGTAGTTAGGTCGTTGAGTTTGCCATTATGCCGGATGAAAGTCCTATTTGTTTTTCAATATTATTTCTCTTACTACACACAGTTCTATATTATTACCAATACTTAAAGTTTAATGTCATCTGAAAGCTTTATACTCGTTTTCACTAAGACTTAAAAACACCAACGTAATTGAGGTCCCACATTGTTATTGCCCTATTGAATTACAAAATTTCGAAGCTATGACGACCTTGACATTTTGATGGACATCTTTTATTTGAGCACTCGCTGCGCGCTGCGGTTTCACCCGCGTAGGTTTCGATATGCTCCGCTCCTATTGGACGCAGCGTGACGTTATATAGCCTAAAGCCTATCTGGATTAAAGGGCTATCCAACGCAAAAAGAATCTTTCAAATCAGACCAGTAGTTCCTGAGATTAGCGCGTTCAAACAAACAAACAACCAAAGTCTTCAGCTTTATATATTAGTATAGATAGATTATTAGGTAACATCTACATGTAGACATTACAGTTTTAGGTTCATCATACAGGTACGGTATTTTTACAAGGGGGCAAGGAGCTTACATAGTGATCCTATAGATATACATAGAGCAACAAAAGTCACCCGCGGACCACCTGCACCGCCTGTGTTGTCTATATCCTGTATGGGTCCTTATGAAAACTGACAGAATACTGGCGAACCGTGCTTACTACCGTAAAAATCATGGCCTTGTACAAGATACATAGTGATCTATGCAACACTGTCTACATAATGCTTATACAACGTGTAATGATATCAAACAATATCGGAAGGGTTTCAACTCAAAATAAAATACTCAAAAAATTGATACCAAATTTTCGGTTTCGTGTGTTTCTTAAAATCAAATCATAACAAACGTGGCAGCATACTACATACGTTAATAACTACTCGTTACCCGTCACGTTGCTTGCTAAAATCCGATAAATGTCTTCAATATCTCTGTGCGACTAGTATGATAGTAGCCTATCACAGGCGGTGTTTTTCCTCATAACTTCCTAACATAAAGAGATAGGATTAAAAAGCCCTTCCAATATCGTTTGATATCATGTAAAGATGCCATGCCTTTGTTATGTATATACCCTTTATGTTACACCTTGTATACAGCGAATATATAAAGCGTAGTTTATCACGGCAAGATAAACGCGTGTTTAGAAGGCATATTATAACGTAATTAACGTAACAAAAGCGTTCCATTTATGTAATTAAGAAACGATAATTAGCTTGTACCGAGGTGTAAAACACTTCACTGCAAGTTAAAAGTGGGAACCTAATTTAGTATTCATATTGAGTACCTATCATCACCAAAATCTATCCATAAATTGTTTGAAATGACTTTCTTTTCCGGAAAACAATAATTTATCGAGAAAGTAAAAGCTATTGAAGAAGTTTTCTAAAGTTTTTTTGCCTCGTTGAATGACATTGAAAAAGGGCGGAGGGTGCCGCGTGATAAATCTAACTTATGTAGTGTCGTGTGCAGCTCGAGCCCACAGGTACGGTGCTAATGAAAATATATGATAGTCTCGCACTTCCTGCATTTCGTTAAGTTTTTTTTTAAGTAATGAAAACATGTTGCGTTTAAAGAGCTCGGTTATTTATCTTAAAGGGTTTAAGACGTGTCAAACGCGGTGGTTTGCAAATGTAGTTTACAGTAGTGGCGTCCCGTCCTGAAAACAGTGGTAATGAAATTTTATAAAATTAGTCTGCTAGGATTCGAACACACGACGTAGAACTTTCAGGTCTCGGCTGAAATTTACCACGCGGGTCTAGAGCGGATTGGAAAGTGGAAATTGTTGTACACAAAGTAAAACGCCTGACTGAATTAGAACCCACAACATACAACTCGTAAGTAGGCGCCGCTACCACTCAGCCATTACTGCTCTTGCAGTCTTATCGCCTAGTAAGAAATACCTTGTCTCATATAAAAGCATACACGACGATCCAGACGAAGTGTTTCGCCTCGTGCTTTATACCGCGTATATCGAGGGACTGGAACAATTTCCCAGCGGCGGTATTTCCTCGGACTACAATTTGAGTATCTTCAAGGCTAAAGTGTATAGGCTCTTAATAAACTAGTTCGCTTTACCATCAACGATTGCGTCACTGCTTACCATCAGGCGGGATTACAGTCAAGCGCTAGTTTATAAATTATAAAAATAAAACTGTTAAAATTAACTTTAAACAATTACTAAGATGCAGCAATCAGGCATAATACAAAGCACTGTTTTTTTCAGCAATAAAGGGCATCTGCAAAAGCGCCCGATTCAAGCAAGCCATAAATTCAACCTTTCCCTCCCCTTTGTTTAGAGACAAAATATGAAAGCGAACTTAAAATTGCGCTCATTTCTTTTACAGTGTTTTCGTTTGAATTAATAATGTAACCTTAAAGTAAATAGTTGGAGAAATTCTATTGCAAAACTTTTCAATTATAAAAGGTAAGTGTTAGGATGAGTCTTAATGTTATAAACATATCATTCTTCTTTGTATAGCAGTCTATTGCTGGACATAGGCCTCTTATTGCACGTCATTTAACTCGATTTTCTTTACTCAATAAACATAAGTTACCCAAGCAATTTCGCAGTAGTACCTAATAAACAGATCCAATCCGTAATGAAGAAAATTTTCTTTTCCGTATCCGCGTTGAAAATCAGCCGATCAATTCGGATTAAACTTATAATGAAAAGCTAATGGAAGTGAGCTTTAGAGTGAACTGTCAATAGTCTCAATTCCAAGCATTACTTGTTTACTAAAAATCACTTATTTATTACTGTAAATACACACAATAAAAATTAACAATAATATTAATTAAAACTAAATTAGGAATAAATTAAAGCTAAAAAGAAATAAAATACAAACTAACTAGAAATTAAATTTAAAGTATATAAAAAATTGAACCCCGATCCGTGCGATAATCGGGCAGGGTGCACCTAAGTTTTTACAGTGAAATAGTTACAAAATTGCTCTACTGTCTAAATTAAGTAAAAAGATGCATATCCCTGAATCATCATCATCATCAGCCTATAATGTTCCCACTGTTGGACTACAGGTTTCCTCTGGGTGGGAGGGAGTGGGCCGTAATCTACCACGCTGGATCAGTGCTGATTGGTAGATGTCACATATCTTAGGTCCGTATTACAGAACGTCACTCAAAACTCAAGCTATACTTAAGTCTCGTTTAAAGTCATTTGATTGGTTGAAACTATTTTTAAGTAATGTTTAAGCAGAGATCAATGCTTGAATTTCCTTCTGTAATACGGACCTAAGCCTTTTTTTTGGCTGTAGGTCATGCCGGTGTCCTCACGATGTTTTCGCCGTTTTGAGAACAGTGGTGATGAAATAATTAACACAAAGTAAAGCGCCAGATGGGGCTCGAACCTACGACCTACAACTTGTAAGTCGCGGCCAATACCACCAAGCTACCGCTGCTCTCATACCTGCATCATCCACAAAAAATTCAAGAGTGAGTTTGTTGGCTATGGATCTACCAGTCAAATTTGAAAACATATTTCTTTTAGGCTATTTAGCATAACGCTCCGATTCTTGGGAGCTGAGCAAAAAGAAACAAATTAGTATGAATGCCAAGCTAAAACAAAGTAATTTATAAGTAAACCGTTTTCAGGCGTTTGTGCGTAGGCACAGCTAGTTTTGATTATAAATCTTGATATTTCCTTTTATTTTTGTTTGTAGGTAATGAAAAACTCATTGAGGCACAGTTAGTTTTGGTTATAAACCTAGTTATTTCCTTTTTTTTTGTTTGAAGGCAATGAAAAACTCATAGAGGCACAGCTAGTTTTGATTAAAAACCTAGTTATTTCCTTTTTCTGTTCGTAGGTAATGGAGAACTCCAAAGAAAATTAACTTTTCCTTATCCGTATAATACCTAACCGTATATTATATGAACGTATATATTATATTTCGAGGAAAATCTGTTTATATAATATGCAAAAACATGGATGTCAAAACGTTTTCAATTCCGTGATACGTTGAACAATAAATATTTTATTATGTTTCACGAGGGCGCGCCTCGAACGTGTCTACGGAGATTTTTCGTATCGGAATTTCACACAAAAGGCTTCACGTTATTAACGGCACTCAGATGATATTAAAAGCTGATTTTGCTGCCTCAGGTTCGGTGTGGGATGAAAGCTGGAGCGATTAAGTATCAGTATTGGTATCATGAAGTCGTAGTGGCCTAGTGGTTAAAACACCAGCCTCTCAAGTATGAGTGTGCGGGTTCGATTCCAGGTCAGGCAAGTACCAATGTAACTTTTCTAAAGTTATATTGTACTTTCTAAGTATATCTTGGACAC
Organism: Sesamia nonagrioides; assembly: GCA_017933935.1. Classification (NCBI taxonomy): domain Eukaryota; kingdom Metazoa; phylum Arthropoda; class Insecta; order Lepidoptera; family Noctuidae; genus Sesamia; species Sesamia nonagrioides. Next base: position 1,581,571 of record JADWQK010001115.1, on the reverse strand, counting down.
CTTGATTATAAGGTGAAGCAAAACATCTACAGGAAACCTGGACTTTATAAGTCTGAAATCGCCAACCGGCATTGAGCAAGCGTGGTGATTACGTTCAATCCTTCTCTGTATGAGAGGAGACCTGTGCTCAGCAGTGGGACGATAAAAAGGTTGTTGATGATGATGATGATCTGTATCATTGTTTTTTTTTATCTGGAATGATAAGATGGTTTGTTGTAAAGCATGTTATAATTTCTGTAAAAGTTACAGTATGTTCGCAATATTCAGCAGTGTATTGTTTTGTAGCGTAACGCCGCTACTAAAACATAGTCCAATCTTCCAATGTGGTATCTTAATATTATGCAACAATAATAGGCTTTTTCTTACCAGAACATATTTTATTCATGTTTATATAGTTTGGTCATGTGACAGCCTCCGTGGCGTAGCGGTAGCGGACGCGGCCGCTGCGCAAGGTGGCGCGGGTTCGATCCCCGCACAGTGCAAGTATTTGTATGCATGAATATGAATATTTGCACTGGTCTGGTCGTGCCTCGGAAAGCACGTTAAGCCGTTGGTCCCGGTTGCCATACGAACATGTAGTGGCAGTCGTTACGGGTTGTTGGAGCCCTCAAAAGTCCAACAATTGGTCTAACTGCAATGCTTCGATGTCGCCTGCGGGTTGTGGAGGTCAGACGGCAGTCGCTTCACGGAAAATGTCGAAGTTTAGCCATATCAGCAGTTGGACCGGTAAAGCGGACCCCAGACTCCAAAGCTGATAAGGCTTCGGATGCGACTGGGATTAACGCTGGGATGATGATGATCATGTAGTTTGGTCATGTCAAATTGAGACTCCATAGACAAATTGGACGTGATTAAAAAATCACGTCTAGTTTGTTATGGAGTGTAATGTGAATAAACGTAAGTAATTATATTTAGTTTAACGAAACACACATCACACTCACTCGCTTTTTAACACTATATGGATTGAAATGAAAAGTCTGAATTAAAAAGGTATTTTTTCATTTTATTTATTTCCATATCTCGGTGGTAGGTCAAAACATCGGTTGCCTCAGAAGTTACCGCCCATCAGACAGTCTTGCCGCCAAGCGATTCGTCGTGTTCGGCATGATGTCTGGTGAAGCCGTACAGAGGACGGGTCTGAGCAGTTGTGTTGCGATGTGTACGATGCGTCAAATGTTGTTGTGTCGGGAGTTTAGTCGTGGAGGGTCTCCACATCAATCTCCCTATGGCGCAGCATCGTTAGTCGTGTTGTTGGGTTTAACATTGCACCACCTCGCTCAACTGCCATCTTCCTTCCTATTCACTAAGTTTTTTTTTAAGTGAATGGGATTAATAAACTAGCGCGCTTTACCATCAACGATTGCATCACTGCTTACTATCAGGCGGGATTGCAGTCAAGCGCTAGTTTTTAATTACGCTGACTAACAGAATTCAAGTATTTTTTTATAAATTCTGATAAGTAAATAAAAGGATATAGAAAAAAGGCACTGAACTTAATTTTTTTTTTTGTGAAGAAGAAAAGCGACGCTACTGTCTTATAACTTAAATCACGCACAAACCAGTGCCCCAACTCACGCCCCCATTGCGCACAAACAAACACCCTGTATAAAGCAGCTATTGTATGGGCTTAATTAATTCGCTTTATGTGAGCAGTCTTTACATTTTTGTTGAATCACCATCGCACAAATATTTCGCAACTTTTAATGTGTCTGCAATTAATTTTGTGTCCTTTTCCTGCGGAGGTATTTTGAATCTAATTCCGAAGCACTGAAAGTTTCCTTTCCCTTCTCTGTGAAAGTTCATTATTAAATCGCGAAAGTGTCTGTGTTTGATGATAAATTAATACAATTAAGGTTTGATAATACACTGCCTTTGAAAAATAATTTATGAAGCCAAGTGTTATAGTAAGTGCGTCGATACAGTTTTTGTTCAGTTATGAAAAATAATATTACATTCCATCATTGTTCCACTGCTGGTCATCGGCCTCTTCCCATAAAGAGAGGTAACAAGTATGATAAGATATAATAATGGTAAATAATTTAGTGAATACACTAGATTTTGTGCAACAGATAATGTTTATTTTTTTAATCGGTTTATTGTTATGTTCGGTTTATTATTAATATAGGTACCTACGTATGTACATACACCTATTAGTTAGGAACAAGTCATTTATCATGAGCAATAGAAATTGGGTACAGACGTCAGCACCTCAAGCTACTACAACCTGTCAGATTTCTTTATTAGATTTTCAACTTTATCCCTAAAGCTTTAAGACTCAAGATTGATTGGGAATATTTGGCAGTTTGGGGTAGCTTGACCTGCGGTCGTCCGTACAATAATTTTAATAATTTACCAACATAAACACACGTTTATCATATAAAGTTCCTGAACTGCTGTGTATGAATGTAAATGAATGGCGCACTATCACGTCCACCGGCAATTTGTCGCTTATTGTCATTTTAAATTAGCATCTGTCTATTAATTATAAAGGAAGTAATTACCACTTTGCCCCACGGCGTTATCTGCAATTATTTTTATTTCCCAAAGGTAATTTTGACGACCCGTCAATATTCACTTTGCACACGCAGTCAGTTGACAGAGCGTAAATAAATATTGGATTTGTGAACGTCGAACTGCAGTAAATTACAATTCAAACACATTTTAATTAGGGTTGTAACGGAGCTTCGCCTCCGCTTCCGTTACTGCGGAAGTTCCGCAAGAAATCGTATCTTCGCTTCCGCCTCCGCCTCCGCACAATTTTTTGCGGAGTTATAACGGAGGTTTATTTACGTATTTATAAAATAAATAACGCGCAAGCTGCGACGCTCGACAACCGTCCGGCCGCGTTTGAGCGCGAAGTGGTCAAGAATCAATTAGTGCGAGGCGGGAATGCGGCAAACACAATTTGTTTCTCCTTAATTTTCATTACAAGAAGGTAATATTTTTTTACCAAGTATACTACTATTAATGTACGCATTTAAAAATAAAAAGTTTGTTTTAATTAACCATAAATTAAATTTTTTTCTATATGTACTTTCACCTCCGCCTCCGCCTCCGTTAACCTCCGCATCCGCGGAGGTGAGACTCGTCGCCTCCGCATCCGCCTCCGCCTCCACTAACAAGCCTCCGTTACAACCCTAATTTTAATATAAAAAATCCTAAAAGTTTTATTGTAATCCAAATAGGTATAAAAAATGCCATAACCGTTTTCCGTTTTTAATTCTGTAGAGCCATTAAAACCTGTCTTAAGGCCGAAAACAGCCACTCTATTAATGTTCTGAACAAATTGTGACCATAAATGTCATACACCAGCTAACATACAGTTCACAGCCTAATAGTTAGTATGTCCCACCAAATCACTTTTATGTTATTATCTCACGAAACAAGGGCTATTGGTGGCTGCAGGGAGATAAATCTGTCCTTACCAACATGCGCTTACCTTGGACTTGACTTATTTATTGCCCTGAATATCTGAGCGACCAGAGAATAGTACCCAACGATCATTATTCTGGAGGGAATATGATTCATCCCGTCCTCTCGGAAACGATTGATAGATTCATCACTTCTATAAATAATGTTCTGACTTCTTTTTTTATCTTTTTAAATGACAGAAATGTATGCATTCAAACATGTCCGTTTCTATTTCCGAAGCAGTTTTATAGCAGGCTACGAAAATTATAGAATCATCAAATCATAGCTACTACTTTTTACCCGACTGCCAGGTAGGGTTATGTTTTTAGCGCGTATCTCTTGTATGTAATATTCTTTATTACCTTGTATCTCCAGAACCGCTAAACGGATTTTCACATTTGAGGTATCGTTAGAATTGCCTTATACCCCAAGTGCTACTAGATGGGTGACATTAAAAAAAAAAAAAATTGCGGATATATGAGGTAGTGATTTAAAATGAAAAAAAAGAAACAATTTGTTTATTTTTCTTACTTTCTTGAAAAAAAAATTAAAAAAAACTTAGCGTCGTTGTTTTTTTTTTTCTAAATTTATTTTTTTTTCTAGCCTACGTTTAAGTTCAATTATAAATTAAATTTGTATAATAAATCAACATATTATTTATTCATAATTCACTACTTCCAACAATAAATCACAAATCACAACTCATTTTTTTTTTTCAATTTTTGTTGTAAGTATATCAATGAATGTTGCCAATATTTTTATGAAATGTTGGTACTATTTTATCAGAAAAGTACCGCAGGTTCAAGAATAAACCTAATACTCTATTATGTACTCTTAAGTATTAATTAATTATTTAACGGTAAATGCCATAACAGTTTCAGATTTCATGCTTTTGAAAAAAACATGGTCCAGAAAAAAAGCTTTTTTTCAGGATTTTTTTCCAGGTTTTTTTTTCACATTAGAAAAAAAAAACGGCTTTTTTGCAACACTAGTATGACGCCATATTGTGAGGTATAAAGAAATAAATTTCTACCAAGCATATCGAGTTGGGTATCAAAATGAAGGATTTTAATCACTGATTGTAATAAATACTTAAAGGTATTGATTCCAAAAAAACCTATAAAATTGCCGTTTAATATGAAAAAATGTAAAGGAATTCTTTCCACGTATTTTTTTTATAGACTAATCATGGTTACTTTCACACTTAGGGAATTATAAATAATCCTGTCAGTCTTTCTGCAGAATGAATTTGAAAATGAACAAACGAGAGGCGGACAGTCCATGATCTGGGTTAGGACATACAGTTTTTATCCTGGTATTGGATACGATCTCGTAGGGTAATTTCCGACCATCACACGGACACCACCGCGGAGAAAACGGTGTCTCATATTTTGGGGGCTACAAATAATGAAATCGTAATATACTGCGAGTTGTAAAAGTGTGGTACTTTTAGATAGTTAAAGAACAATTTTATCAGTTTTCTCGGAATTTATCAAACACTAGCGGCCACCAGCGACTTCGTTCGCGTGGAGTTAGTTATACTCCGCTCCTATTGGTCACAGCGTGATGTTATAATAGCCTAAAGCCTTCCTGGATTAATGGGCTATACAAAGCAAAAATAATTTTTCAAATCGAACCAGTAGTTCCTGAGATTAGCGCGTTCAAACAAACTCTTCAGCTTTATACAATATGTAAAGAAAACCCTGTCCGATCCGTGAAGGTATTGTTAGGTATCGATAACTGATTCTACTAATGCCCACAAAGACAGGCCAAACTTAAAAAAAAAGTCCATTAGCAACCCCTTCCGCCGGCGGCGGGGGGCAGGGCACGCGGCACCTGTGACGTGGTCGCGTCGCTATTCGCTTATATTAATACCGGTGTTGTCACTTTTTAAAAAATTACCAAATTTCAATTTTCGGGAAAAAAGGATAATTTCAAAATTTATTAGTATTGTTACTATGATGATTATGTAAAATTTTATATTATATTTGGTCAAGTGTTTACCTAACCTTTATTATCCTTATGGGTCGGACAGGGTTTTCTTTACATATTGTATATTAGTATAGATTTGAATATTTAGTAACTAGTCATTCACAGTTTAATTAAAAAATTAGTCACATAATCACATAATTATGATACTTATAATGTAAATCTAAGAAGTTTATTCGATTTATTCATTCGATTAAGTACCTCGTTATTTAATGGTGCTCAAGCAGTTAAATACTTGGCTTCTAATAAAAACAGAATATAATGTTGCGTCTTGATAATAATTAGCCCGCGACGGTTTCTTGGAAAACTTCTTAGTCCTACAATGTACATGACTAGTACTGTTACTTACAAGTATGTAAAAGGAGTAGTAAAAATAGTAATTGCGTGTCAAACGCTTAATGTTTATGTTCAACATTCATATTGAGTTTTGGCGGGAAAGTCAAGCTGAGTGTTACGCTCGTCTTTCATTTGACTTTTTAAAGTATTTATAGAACTAAATAAAAGTGCGTGATTTATGTAGTAAAAAGTGCATTTAGTAAATAATTCATAAAGGACAGTGAAATATCGCAGCATAGTGGCCACATCATGACTTTGTCCCAAACGTCTCTCGTAAGATGGGTCACGCGGCCGTCTTTTTCGCCATGAATAATATTCATAGATACGTGACATTGGCTAAATGCACAAACCGTGCAAAGCCAAAAAATAAAGAGAGGACATTCATATTTGTTTGATCGTATCTGTTTAAGATGGTAACTTTACTATACCTGGTTACAGAAATCTATCTATTGTCTACCCTTTCAGATTGTAGTAAAGTCAATTATAAAATGCACTAAGTACATCAGGTGATCTCAACTGTGTTGCTACCTACAAAGCAGAATGAACAGGGGGGCAATCGCGCTAATATAATTCAACCAAAACAGAATTAGATTGCAACCAAACCATAACTTTTGTTATGTTTCGTATCGCGCTAACCTTTTGACAAATGGTTTAACCATAACTGGATCGCAATTGGAACGTAACCGCTGTCAAATGAAAAAGTTAAACAAAGCTAACTTTTTCTATGCCATGTCAAACTTACGTCTAAACGATTAGATTTATTCATAATTTATTTAGTTTTAATTATTATATCTGACGAAATGTATCACTCATACCTACTACTTCAACCGAAGTTAAAAGTTTAGCGCGATACGAAATGTGATCGAAACTAAACCATAACTTTAACTGGATTAGATACGAACAAGAGTTGAACTTCTACCGTTTTATTTAGCGCGATCACCCCCCAGGCAACTTCTCGGTACGCTCGTTCCATCGCTTTCCATCAGGGAAGATCATGGGTAGCCGATCGATTCTGTGAAAGTCTTACCGTGTAAATTTCGGTGAAGCCAGTTGTCAATAGTGTCAGTGCTTAAACTTTTTTTTAATTTGCTTTCTCGGTGGTAGACCATAATATCGGCTGCCGGTAGAAGTTACCACCCACCAGACAAAGTGACTTAGGGGTTAGTGATTCTCCGGAAGATACAAAGCCATAATTCTAGTGCGATCGGGACGGTTTAACAATAAGCAAATTGGTGAAAAAGAACAGTGAAATTAATTAATAAAATAAAAGCAAATCAATGAGAAAAGATTAACTAAGTGGTGAGTTAGGTTAGTGTAGAGAGTAAGGTGTGAGTGTACGGGGGAAGGTGTATGTGTGGGTGTGGGTGTGCAAATGCGTGTGCGTGGGCGTGCGTGGGCGTGCGTGTGTGTGCGGCTGTGCGTGTGTCTATAGTTGAAAGACGCATCACTCCACCATAGAATAAAGAGAGGGAAGTACGTTATCTTCATACAAACGGACCGCGCGCGGCTTGTATGTGTGCGCCATAGTATCTATGCGTCGCCGCACGCACACCTAAACACAATATTAGAGTGCCTATGACTGCGCTAGTCGCGGCTAGCACGGAACGAGGTTCGCGCGTCACGGCTTTTCGGCACATTCGCTATATCACAGATTACAGAATACTACGTAGCTAAATTAAAGAACAATGTGTGATTATCGCAGGAGAAATTTTATTAGTGGTTCCACCTGACGACTTTGTAGAAAATATTAAGAGGATGGAGCAGATGTTCCAAAAAGTATTTAAAAATGATCACATAAACTGCAAAGTTGGAATGTCTATTTATGAACAAATAAAAGATTTACATTTTTCAGCGCCCTGCCCATGCTTTCCGAGATTATATTTGCAAAAGTTAATATAATTAGTTAATAAGGATGCGGATATATTAGACATTAAAGTTTAATAATAAGGCGTTTCGTAATAAACGAAACCGAAGAAAGTATTTTTCTGTGGCTAATTTGTAATTTTGTAATAAATGTGTGATTCAATAGATATGTTTGTGTTATTTATATTTGTATTAATTAAAAATAAAAATAAATATGGTCCTTTATGTGTACAAAACTACTAATAAATTACTAAATAAAAATACAAAAAAACTGTGTATGACTATATGTATACTAAATACTAAGCAAATAATTTAAATATAAGCTCTTAGTCTATAAATATTTGTTAGCGGGTTCGGTGACAACCGAATCCGACGAAGCGTGAACAGTCGTCAACTTTCCGACCTTTGCCAATTTATAGACACTGAATTAAAATTTTGCTAAACGTGACAACCCTAAGACAGTAGGCAATTAAATCGCGGATTGGGTCGGAGATAACCTACTTCCCTCTCTTTATTCTATGACTCCACGCTAACTTTACCTAAGTTGTCACAGTAATTACAAAATTGCACTGGTCTTTCCTTCGACAATTAAACAGAAAACGCACCTTGATAACTTAACTGAAGTGAACTGTCTATAGTGTTAAACTAAAATCGGTGGTTTTTCTCGGCGGTAGGCCATAACATCGGCTGCCGGCAGAAGTTACCACCCACCAGGCAAAGTCTTGCTGCCAAACGATTCGTCGTGTTCCGGCATGATGTCTGATGAAGCCGTACAGAGGACGGGTCTGAGCAGTTGTGTTGCGATGGGTGCCGGGTAGGATGCACCAAATGTTGTTGTGTCGGGAGTTTGGTCGTGGAGGGTCTCTTATCCTCATAGGATGTCCGCCGCCCTAGGGTGGGCGACGGGGTCTGTCAGACTTTTACTGACTAAAACCACCCCGGTGTCTCTTCTATCACGAGCGCGCGTAGGGCCGCGGGAGTCTAAATTCTTCTGCAGCCCCACACTCTCGTGCTGGCCCGGTCTGCCCGGGCCTCGTCTCCGGCACGGGGTAGCGGGGTGTTAAGCTACCCCGTGCATCGCCTCAGAGGCGCGCGCTGAGACTCGCGCGCGCCTCCGCCTCGGGGTCCATCGAATAGGGGGCGGAGACTTACCCATGTCCCTCGCCCCTGGACCCATTCATGGGGGGCGGAAGAGGGCGTTATCCGCCCTTCTTCGGCGCCCGGTGCGTCTTCTGCGGCCCGGGAAGGGAGTTGAGATCTCCCTCTCCCGTTCCGCAGCTTCCTTCTGCGACATCACGTCCTCGCAGAAGGACACCACCGCGCCCCACGACTCTGCGCTGCCGGCCATGTGGAGGGTCTCTAGACCAATCTCCCTCTGGCGCAGCATCGCTGGTCGTGTTGTTGGGTTTAACATTGCAACACCTCCCTCAACTGCCGTCTTCCTTCCTGGTCACTCAGTTATTTTTTTGAGTAAATAATCTTGATAAACTAGCGCGCTTTACCATCAACGATTGCATCACTGTTTACCATCATGCGGGACTGCGGTCAAGCACTAGTTTATAGGTAATTATTAAAAAAAAACGATAGTTCACTTCGAGGTCACCTTACCTAAGATTTCACTAATATTATTGATTTAGTGTTAGTCCTATACAGGTCACAATATATACTGTTTCCTTCTTTCTGTTCCATTAGAGATTGGGTGTAGTTAAAAATACCTCAATGAATATTCTCCTATTAACAAATTAATCGCCTAACTAATTGAAAGGTACTCACATCACCGTGAGAAAGCCGCCTGAACTACCACGTACAATTTATGTGTGGTTCAATTAAGCTACGTGAACTTAGCCAAACGCATTAATGGCGGATCCAATATGTACGTGCATAAATTTGCATAAAACTGTATGCTGTACAAGCCCTGTCCATGTTCGCTTCTACGAAAGGCCATTCTCTGTTTGCTAGTTACACAGGCTTCAAAACCGAACCAGCGAACCGAAATTGGAAATTTTAATTGAAGGGAAATTTTCGCCATTTTGCTGGACGTGTATAGTTTAATAAACCTGATAATTACATAAACCCTTATAATTTAATTAAGGTACGGCGAGGTTTGTAGTTTTAAAGTAAAAAAACACAAAGTTAAGTAATCCTAAATATAAGTTGCAACTAAGTTTACGATAAGTTAGTTTTCTGCCAACCCTAGTAACAAGATAGGTGCATTGTACAGCAAAGGCGCTAAGCTATCACTATTAAAATGCACCTTCGTTTAGCTAATCTACTTCATAGATGTTACTAAGATGCATAATGCATGCTACTCGTAGCTAAGTTGTTTTATCCTAACTTAGCTCTTGAAGTTATTGTAACTTAAAGGTAGTTCTAGGATTCTAGTGCGTTCACACTCTTCGTTGTAGGACTTCAAATGACACTCCAAAGTGGTTGAAAAAACTAACGCTTCAATATTGATGAACATACACAAAAAATGTTTATAACACGAGCATAGAACCTCCTTTTTTAAATTCTGTTAAAAAGGAAAGGCTGCCGCTAAAATCCGGAGAATTTGTCATTGTCCAAACATTGGTCATGTAAGTTTCTTAGTCACAGTTTCTAACAGTCATTTAGCTTTCCTTGAAAACGTAAACCCATCTGCAGAAAGCTCATGATTGATATAACTAACAAATGGAATGTTTTGTTCTCCAACAAATACAGTTCACGCTCATTACGGACGAAATAAACCAGTCGAGCAGTCGCCCGGAATTCTTGGAACATTGCGCGCGTCGAAAATCACAAAAGATGCTTGAATTAAATCAACTAAAGCCATGTATCACCCACCAATCTAGATTTATACCTCACGAAAGACATTTGACATCTCACGAGATTCCCTCCCCTCTTCGCCCCGCTCTTTTACGCGATTTGTCCATTGTCATTATGTGAAGTGGGCGTTAGGCATATAGGCGTCGGGTTTAAGTGAAGTGCTCATGAATTATTTACCTCTGTACCTTCGCATATCACATCACAATATCGTCTGGAGACCCTCGTGATGTTTATTTGTTCGTCGTGTGTTTTTATTTACTGATGTAACTTTTTGAAATTCGTGGTTACATTTACTTGAAAGAACTTAATTTCCATATTGATAGGCCCATTAAAATAGGAAAGAGCCATTGAATATGTCACAAAAACAATAAGTTTAAAGCTCCAGCGTGTCATAATAGCGTCATAAACTCATAACAATCGATGTATACATAGTATCCTACATACATAGAAACAAAAGCTTGTTGGGCGCACAATGAATAAATACATATAACGTTCACGACTAAGCTATCTGCTTATTATACGTAACATTATAAAGTCTAATTTTGTTAATTATCATTCAAAATAAAAGCATAAGACACATAAGTACATACATTATTATAGTATTTTCCTGTATATGGAATCCACAATCTAATCAAAACTTTGTCGTTACGAGAGAGTGGAAGTAATGCTAGTTGTTTAAACTAGTGGAATAGTGCATATTGCACGCGTCGGTGCCCGGTGCTACACTGCACCCGCTATGATAATTTCGATAATGCGCTCAAAACGCCACATTGGCGTTCAGTTCTAGTTACATTTCACACTAGACTATTTGCGCTTTTGAATTCTCTACTCTATCACCTAATAAGGTTTATAATTCTTGAATGTTGTGTACTTTGCCTCCATCTAATGATGTGTTTAAGGGTGTACTGCTTTAAGGAAGAATATCCAAAACTCTATTTTATTCTGATATTTTTTTTGCCCGCTGTTTTATTTCCATTTCTTGGGACCAGCTCTTATGAGATGATTTTAACAACAAGTTTCAGTGTCAAAGAAGGTTAATGTACCTTGAACTCCCCCGACGCGACATTCGTAATTAGGCGGTTTTCTCCATTGTCCTTAGTTCTTGGAACAGATAAACAATAATAACTAATCGTTCGGTCCTCCTCTTTCTATCCCACTATTAACTGAATTGATGATTGTTAAAGAACAATTTTGTTTAAAGTATCTAATCGTACAAGTTGTACGTGTACAACGATACAAAGTTTCTCCGCCGGGGCCCAAATCGAAACTAACGCCGCCATTTTGTTTTGCCAATACAAATTTTGTGGCTATTTCACAAAATATTTACCATCAACATGGCTGTCATATTAATTTAACAGCTATGTTGGTGGTAAAAATTTAGACTTAGAGTGCAATATGGCCATCTTGATCCCTGCCTACATAAATCAGCAGCTACCTTTTCTGAGCTTGTTTTCTTGTAATAAAATGCAATTTAAATATAGATTTTGCACATAATAAAGGGAACGTTAGTGGTCGTGCGCCGTGGTCAGTAAGTTACGGCTTGGCGGTTCAACCGGCCTGACCTTTGAAATTCCAGCAATACTCGGAGCAACGCCGAACGTTGGCATTTGTGGTGTTCGGTTCGCTGAATTATAGACAGATATTGAGTCATGCCAAACCCATAACAGTGATGAGAATTTTGGTATTAATGCAAGGACAATCGAACATTTATGAAGAAGGAATTTTTAGGCAAAATATTTTGTAAATATGAAGTTCAGAGTAAATACAGTTGCAGGGCGATTGTTTACTACTCTCGTATCCAGACACAGCACATAGTACAATATCATAAATAGAAAAATATTTCCAGCGTGCGAGGTTAGACAATATAAAAGCTTTCCGCGTGACAACTCCGGTTGGGATGCCTATCTACTGTACTACAGAAAAACAATAGAATGGAAACAGTGTCATCCGTGAAATGTGCAAAATGTATGTCTATTGCAACTTGAGTATATTGTGTTCTTTGTACTGTGATATGTTACGTTATTTGAAGACCTAAAGCCTATAAGCGAACCATGGGGAATACCAACTCGGGTCACGGCCACCATCGGCAGCACACCAAGAGCAGGAAATCTAGAAGCCTTCCAACGTCACCCGAAGTCAGGAGGTATGTGTTTCTCTGTGGAAATAATCCGTAGACTATAGAGACATGTTGTTAAATCAACACATAATTAATAGCTAGTAGGTACTGTTGGCATGGAACTAGCTTAGAGTTGGTATTAGAAAGCCTCTTAGCAACAGGGTTATAATCTTCCAATATTGTAATTGCTATAATTCTCAAGTAATGAAATGAAGAAGTAATAGTTATGAAGCCTACGATTCGTGCAACTTAAAATTTATTAACTTGAAATTTGTTATTATTTATTTGGTTAGTTTATTGTTAAACTTGACCAAAATAATAAACACTGAAAATAATATAAATGACTATAATTAATGCACTAGAACAAGCCGTAAGTGGCTACTGCGACATAAATTTGAAAAAAAATGAACTTCGTCGTTAGCTCTTTGACGTTTATAATTTTTTTTTTTTGGAAATAAATGTGTATAAGGTAACAATTAAAAAAATTCAAGAATTTGTATATACAACATTTTTATAAGATAACTGATTTTTATAAAATTTCAGGAAATAACATTTAATAATAATAGTTAAAAAGGGAAGTTTGATTTTGCTATGTACAAACTAAAGAAAGCAGTCTATCAAGCAGCGCCAGTCACTGCGTAGATAAGACAGCTACTATGGGTAAGTCGGTTCGTTTTGTAGTCATGTTTTAGGGCAGGTCCTGCAATGTGGATATGGTGTTCTGACGGTAAAAAAGATGCATTATGTTACTAAAAATAATTAGTTACCGATATAAAAATAACTTATAGCTGCAGACCTTATTTTGTTTTGATAAAAATGATGACTTTAATTTGCTTATACATATGTATGTATTTGAGAATGCTTTATTCAAAAAAGCATCTGAACATCATCGCTATAACGTGATTAGATAAGGTATAGACATGAATAATTGAATATTATTCGTTCGAGCATTCAAAGTCGACCTCGACTCACAAAGGCCTACTTTGCATGGCCCCGAAAATATTTATTGAAAAACTAAATGTAATTAATGGCTACTATTATTCAATTTAAAAAAAAATAAGGACATCTAAGTATTACTAGAAAAATGTTAATATGATATTGCCGTATTACTTAATGATAAATTGTAAATTATTTGATATTTATATTTACTTAATTATTAAATTTCTGATATTGTATTAGGACCGATGGGATATAACAATATCAAAAATTTTCCTTTTTTGTTTTATTATTTATTTTCATTCATGTTGTTGTTGTTGTAATTATTTTATTATGTTCCTTTATTTTATTGTATATACATATAAATTACATTTTTAAATATTTCTACATAAAAAATACATAAAAAACATTTAAAAATATAAAAAATAGTAGCCCACCGGTATCGGGAACAGGGTCCAAGCTACCGGCGGTCAGGGCTCCAGAGAGAGGAACTTCCTGACGATGCGAGCCGTGTCCAGCAGTACCGCTTTCTGAATCAAGCCCTTGATCCAGCTGCCTAACGAGAGCCTCCTGAGGTGTTGGTCGAGGCTCTTGGCTATTAAGCCATTGGCTGTCACGACTATCGGTACAATGATTGCTGAATCCACCTCCCACATGTCGACAACCTCGTGAGCCAAGTCAAGATACTTGATTTGTTTATCTTTCTCGGCTTTCACGAGGTTCTCATCATGCGGGATGGTTATGTCAACAATCATTGCACGCCGCTCTGATCGATCCACCATCACTATATCAGGCTTATTGGCAACAATAGTCCTGTCAGTGATGATGGATCGATCCCAGTACAATGTGATATAGCCATTTTCGAGAACTGGGTCGGGCGTATACCTGTAGTACGGCACCTCCGATTCCACAAGGTTGTATTTAAGAGCAAGTTGCTGATGAATGATCCTGGCTACAAGGTTGTGTCTATGCAAGTACTCTCCGTTAGCTAGACGAGAACACCCGGAGATAATATGCCTTATTGATTCCCCCGGCCGGTGACATGCCCGACAGATGTCAACTGTGCCGTCTTTCACAATAAATCTCCGGTAATTGTTCGTCATCATAACTTCGTCCATAATTGCAAAGACAAAACCTTCGGTTTCCCCAAAGAGGTCACCGAAACGTAGCCAGGCTACGGACGCTTGTAAGTCTACATCGGGCCCGTGTAGGGCTTGGAAAAAGCGTCCGTGAAGCTCTTTGCTCTTCCATACCTCCATGCGATCATTTGTGTCAAGCACTACTGGTTTACGCCAGTTCTCTTTAGCCAAGGAGAGCGGAGTGAGGCCCTTGTCAGCCGCGACCACATCTCGATGCATCCCCACGTCGTTTACTAGGAAATAGTCCCTGAGACTGCATACCTCGCGATTGTGGAGGGTCTTGGCGTTTAAAAAGCCACGACCTCCACATTTTCGCGGGATATACAGCCTCATAACCGATGACCGTGGGTGATGCAATCGATTTGCAGTCAGCAGCGTACGGACCCTCTGATCCAGGGCGTCAAGTTCGGTTTGAGTCCATTTGAGTATGCCGAAAGAGTACATCAATATTATTATTATTATTTTTTTATATTATTTTATTATGTTTATTATTATTTGAAGTGATCGGAAGTAAGTTTTGAGCAAATGGGAAAGGCATGTAAAATGAACCAATTTATTTCAATATGTGGCGTTGAAGCCTCCCAGACGTCCTAATGATGTCCTCTTTTATACTTTTTGCGTAGTAAATTACGCTATCTGTGGCTTTCATTTCATATTCTAATATGGAAACGGAATCACTTTTCTTGTAACGAGCTCTATTTTCCCAAGGCGTCGTCTTTCTTCGGCTAGTACGAGAGCTCTTTGTTGAATATTTCTTCAGATTGATGTTTAAGAGCAGTTCACTTAGCGAACGTGTCTTAAAATACACATACATGTTCTTGAAGGCTTTCAAGTCACTCGCTGCATTTTAGTGAAGTATTTCTTCATCAATATCGTAAAAATAACATAGTGGATAATCTTTGATCTCGTGATCTTGTCGCTGTGAGTTGCGGAGGTGCGTAAACAATGAAGGGAGGTGCATCGCCCTCGACTCGCCCTTTGTAGGCGATATTAATCGCTGTTATGAGACAGCTATGAGATTATATGGCCGTGTAAGCAATTCAGACTATTGAGAGTGTCTGCACTCTGAAGTACCTCTCCCTTCAAAATGAAGTGTTTATTTGTTTCTTAATGTTTGTTCTAGTCTTTCTTGAAACGCTAAATAATAGGGTATTTGACAAAAAAAAACTGATTAGTCCGTCAGTAAAATACTAGACACGTATTTTTTCTTTTTTCATATTAACAAAAAACGTAGACGACACAGTGCGTTGAAAACTCTTGTGACGTCACTGCACGCTGCACTTTTTAGCGAGCACTCCTGATCTTTGATGCCTTTTATATTTTACAATTTTTATTGATTTGATAAAATAAAATATACGTATCCAATATTTTTCTATAATCTGAATGACGGACTAAATAGAATATTTTTTTTTACCCAGGAAACATCCCTATTAGGTAACGATAAACCGACATTTTTTGTATTGGTGTTACTGTTTTTAAAACTAGTTTTTTAAACTTCGTGAAACTATCCAAATAAACTTCAAATATAGGTTTACCAGCAAAACCTCGAATCCTTTGTTATCTGATACTCGTAACCCAAATTCAAAATGAGCGTGACAAAAACGAGCAGTAAACTTTCAAGAGGCACTCAATACACCGCGTTGTGTGAAATGGTGGAACGTGACGTCACGTGGTGCGGGTCCCACGACAGCCTCTATTTCCGAACAAGTCGCTTGCTCTGGAAGCCATGTCACGCGCCACGCTCCTATTTCGGAAGTGTCACGCCCTACAACACTGACACCTATCTACCCACCTGTCCGTGTAACAATACCAGTTTCATTTGGTAATTCTTCTATAATATAGCTTATTCATTTAAGTATAGCGGGCCAGAAAGAGAGGAAGACTGTTTGTAGTCTT
Organism: Sesamia nonagrioides; assembly: GCA_017933935.1. NCBI lineage: Eukaryota > Metazoa > Arthropoda > Insecta > Lepidoptera > Noctuidae > Sesamia > Sesamia nonagrioides. Next base: position 1,565,080 of record JADWQK010001115.1, on the reverse strand, counting down.
AGGGTGTTCAAAGATTTTCTTGTTTACATTGTGGTTAGTTCGCAAGTATTATGATAATTGGAACACAGTCAGTCATTTGGAAATGACAGTCATGCTTCTATGGACAAAAGTTTTCTTCTCATGAGATGCGATGATGCACTTAAGTACTTACGTGTACTTTCAGATTTGACGGAACTGTTTCAGGAAATGTCGAGAAATGCATTACTTCAGGTCATGCTACGGATTCTGTTAGTACTTTTGTCTGTTTTAGTCATCGTTGTCCTGGTTCACATTCCACAGTCTGTTTCCAGTTATTAAACCTCTGATAGCAGTAACCTAACAGCACCCTTGTTGTAACGAAAAATCGCGTTACTGGCACCATCGAAATAGCACTCTATGGAAATGAGAATAAAGATGACTATGTCGTTAACAGTGATGCAAAAATAGAGATAAAATAACTTTGAAAGGACTATAAGAATGGATTTCTATTAGACACAACATAACAGACGGTAATCTCTGTAGGGTCATACAAAGGTGCATCTACAGTACTTACACCTGATCTAGTTAAACGAATAGTCGTATTATTCGTTTCAAAATTTCGCGATTTTTTTTCTGTTCCTTTTTTATTTGCAGACTTGCTTTCCGCCCACGGCCTTGCCCGCGTGGTAGTCGGTTATATCGCGCTATTTAGATTCCTCATTTTCGGGGATTAATTGTCCTATCATTTAGCTTCTAATATTTTATGTGCATTATATGTGCCTTGGTATAAACGACACACAGCGCCATCTATCACCGAACTGGTATGAAACTAATAATATTTTTGTTTTCTCTCCAGAATGTCAATTTTTTTCGAGATTAAAAGTACCCTATTATTTAATCCGGACTTCTAACTTTACGTCTGCAAAATTTCAAAGCAACCGGTTCAGTAGTTACGGCGTGTAAGCGGAACAAACAAATAAACTCACTTTCCGATTTATAATATTAGTAATAAGCTTAGCCTGTAATATGTTGGGCTTAGGATATGTACATAAAAGTAGGTATATAGGCAATTTGGCATTATGGCAACCAAATTCAATCTCAGGTGATAGAATATTCAGCCGTGGCGATTGACACAGTACAGATATCGATAATAGAACACCAAAAACATTTATGATGTTTACCAAAACGTTTAAACATACAGTAGACCACTGCTACTCTATCTAACCGGCCACTCGTGTCAAATATCTGTTACGCAAAGCATAGCGGCGCATGTCAAATGACACGGGAATCGAGTTGCGCCGGCGCAGGCGACACCACATGTTCATTGTTTGGATATCGCCCTCGTAATCGATCGGAGCTTTGATCGTACAAAGGGCCTGCACTTAGCTGCATTCTAAACAAGCCTTGCATTCTGTGCGTTAGTAAACTGTAACAAATGCGTAATATTTACGTTGGTACTGTTGCGTTCTAACTATAGGTACTAATTAGTGATTGGATAGATTTTTCTTAATTTATACATTTCTTATGGATTGCGATTAGCCTGCTAACAAAATAGAGTGCAGCTGTATCTGCCACGCTACATGCGAACAACGCGGCATACTTCCCCTTACTCATAAACGCTGCTTAAAGTTAACTAGTGATAAGCGATTATTTACATTTTAGATAAAAATATACATTTTAGACGTTTCTACATCATTTAACTTTAATCATCGATTATGAATAAAGCCAATAAACTCTGTGGTGTTTATTCATAAAGGATAATTAAGGTGACGTTAAAAGGTCAAAAATGTATGGTTAAAGAATCGCTAATCACTAGTTAACTTTAAGCAGCGTTTATGAATAAGGGAGACGAAGAAGAGAAGAGGTCTTCACACAAATCCTGCATCTCGGAAGTATAGTTTACTGCGCACATCGATCACTTATGGAATAGGATGAGTGAACTCTACACCCTGTTCGTCATACTTACCTCCTGAACTTTCTAATTAATCTATGGTCCAAGTCGTGCCTCTAGAAATACGGATAGATGTACATATTCACTGATTTTTATATAAAAAAAAAAAGTTTTTGATGCAATCGATCCTGTGATCAAATAGATCAATAAGACGATCAAAAAACTTTAATAGACTAAGCGAGATTTAAGTTTTCAATTTTTTTTTATTAACCTTAAAGATTTGTATTATTTATAATATTCTAATACTAAATAGAGTACCTACAAATTATTTAAAAAAAATTTATCTAATATTCAACCCAAACTAAAACTAACAAACTAAAATACAAAGGTAAATTATGAAAGTAATTATAATATAATATTCTGTAAACGAAGTTAAGTATATCGAACTGCAACTTCAAACAGCTTTTTAAATAGTGGAAACCACTTATGTGAATGATAGCATAAGAATAAAAGAAACAATCCCCGTCTAGACCGCAGACTATTGGATTAAGATGTATTGTAGTGAAACTTACACTACAAGTTAAAAGAAATCTAACTTGAAAAAGATTTAATGCATTTTCTATTGTTACATTGTTCGTTTGTCTTTTAGGTTTCTGAATAAAGGAAAACATGGGCTTTAAAACCACGCATTTTCTTTGAAAACATCGGTGTTTCAAGTGTTCTTTGTACCCAGGATCAAGAAAAACATGAAATCATGCGCGTACTTTTGATGCTAGCGCCATCTAGTGGGGAGTAGCAAGACAAACAGCATTATTTATTTACTTGTTTGTTGATTTCGCGGTCCTTGAATTTTTATGTTTAATGTAATGAACAAATGTGTATTGGAATATAATAATGTATTTGTTTACTGCTGAAATTATCGTTTTTTAATAGGAAAATCTATGCAAACTACCACTATGTAGCCAGTTATGTCGCTAAATAGATAGGTACTTATTATTTAATATGGTGCCTGTGCCTGCTCCCAGGAGGTTCTTAGCCGGTGGTTTATTATAAATTCGTGAGGCACGCTCGTGCCTAGGCGCACTTCCAACGGGCGTATCGTGTTTTCCTACTCGGCCAGTCTAGTCTATCTAGCTGAGTAGTGAGTACTGACCCGGCCTTAGGTCCTTACTAATGTAGAATCATTTCCTTAAAGAGTTTCTCTCCTATTTATGTTTGCTGATACAGATCGAAACACCGCACTGCTTCCAACTGTGAAATATATAGATAGGTATATATTGTTACAAATGGACCTTATGTCGACGGCATAAGGTTCAATATCGCGTGACATGCAGTGAGTCACTTTTAAGCCCTATTCCTCCAGATCTAGACATTTTCCAGGTACAATAATAAAACGCATTACTAGACTTAGGACGGCCTATCGAATGGTACAGGTCTCAACAGTTTTGTCAACAAAGTGTCGACATCGAAATTTCTAGAAACCCGTTTCCGGGAATTACCGTAGGTACTTCCGAGTGACCTCGAAGTTATGTGCTATTATTATTACGTCTAGAGGAATCTGGAATGTTCGATCAGCTGGACTATATAAAGCGCCGTGACGCCGGCTCAGAGTCAGTCTACACTCGACTAGCGATACGAAAACAGCGACAGTTAAGAAGCGATCTTAGAAGATCTACTGCGACAATTGTAACGAGAACTTCTAGTACTACGTGAGTAACATCTGTAGTGTTATTGTGTGCTTACAACACGGACTTCGTGGACCTAAGGGAAGACTTCGGTGCGATATCAGCTACATTCTACTTGTCATTGTCTACAATCGACTGTACCTTCGTTGCCAATAAACTTCGTAACCCTTAACCGGCGTTTAAGTACCCCCAGCCCGTAACAATTGGTGTCAGAAGCGGCATGCCGGTCACGCCAAGGGAAGACGAAAGAGTTCGCACGCGACGACAAGCAGCGATGGATTTGGCGCGTCAAGAGGAAGAATCGCTTGGTGTCCCTGCACCCGAAACAGATGCGGCCGTCGTAACACCGACGAATGTGAGTGCGCCTACTACCACCACTATTCCCGGAGCCAGCGGATCCGATTTTTCGGCGTTACTGGCTCACTTGACGGCGCAAATAAAGCTGAGTATAGAACAATCCCAGGCAGCAACCCAGGCACAAATAGAAGAAACCCAGGCTCAAATAAAACAATCCCAGGCAGCAACCCAGTCACAAATAAAGGAATCCCAGCAACTGGTATTACAATTAAATGAAAAGTGGAAAAAGACCAAAGAAGAGGTCAATGAACTTAGAATTAAAACAGCTCAACAAGATGCCCGTCTGGACCAGCAAGACACGCGCTTTGACAAATATGATGCGCGTTTCGATAAATTAGACAATACCATCATGGAGTTTGGGAAGGAAGTAGAATTTTTGCACGAGAAGGTACAAAAAGGAGTCATTAAAGGTGTGGTACCTGTACCCAGTGCTTTGCCGACTTTCAAGGTACCTCATTTTGACGGGACAACGTCATGGGTGGCCTTCCGTCTACAGTTTGAAAAGGTCGCAAAAGGCAACAATTGGGACGACGATCAAGCCGTAACCGCCCTTATGCTTGCTTTGCGTGGTGATGCCGTACGAATCCTCGAGAATATTTCCGGCGATTGCAATACCCTAGCCTGTCTGTTAGAAGCGTTGGAGACTAGATATGGAGAGAAACACCTCGAACATGTCTACAGGGCTCAACTCCGCGAACGCACACAGAAGAGCAGCGAGGGTTTGCAACAATGGGCCACGGAAATAGAACGTATGGTTCGGAAGGCGTATGCATCAACACCGGGATTGATTGGCGCTACTACTCTACGATTATTTACCGATGGGATTCGAGATGCAGAAGTCAGGGCTGCAGTACGTCTGGGTCACCATCAGACCCTGACGGCAGCTTTGACGCATGCTCTGGAAGTGGAAGCTGTACGTCAGGATGGCCCACAACACGACCGTATTCGAGAAGTGACCGCACAAATAAAAGCCCGACGAGGACCAACTTGCTATGAGTGTGGCGAAAAGGGGCACATTCGAATTGATTGTCCCAGGAAGGCTAAGGGAAGAAGAAGTTCTTGGTCACGTGAGGAAGCCGCGGTGATGGCGTGGCGCAAGCGCGATACGAAGGTCGAGCCCGAGCGCCCGTGTGAGCGAGTCGAGTGGCGTGAGCGGAGCGATCGGAGCGGGCACCGCGAGCGACCCGCTGAACGAGAGCGGGAACGCGTCAAGGACCGGGAGCGAGACCGAGACCAGGAACGCGAACGTTCCGGCAAGCGAGAACACGAGCGCGAGCGGTCGCGCGGAAGGTCGTGGACTGAGGCAGACGGAAGCCGGGACAAGGAAGTCGAGGACGAGGCGCGTAAAAAGAAGCGCCTCGAGAAAAAGGCAAGGCAAAAGGACCGCCGCCGCCCGATAACTTCAGGGAGTAAGGACCGAGGTGAAGAAAGCAAACAGGAAAAGGCAGAGAACGTGCGGATTATCCAGGTGAATGCTTTGGATGAAGACAGGGATAATCAATCATTGGAAGACGCACAAAAGGAAAATAGCGACTTGAAGACAGTAATCGAATGGAAGAAACGTGGCCAAAGGCCCAATTGGAGTGAAATATCAGCGCTTAGCCCAACAGTAAAAAGTTACTGGGTTCAATGGGACAGCCTGATAGTTGATAATGGAGTTCTCAAGAGGAAATGGGAATCACCCAGTGGTCAGGAGGTCACCTTACAGATAGTTGTCCCCTGCGATAAAGTCGCGTCAGTGCTAAGACAGGTGCACGACGGAGTATCCGGAGGACATCTAGGAGTAAAGAAAACCCTGGAGAAGGTGAGAAAACGATTCTATTGGGTGCATTGCCGTGAAGACGTTGAGGACTGGTGTAGAAAATGTGTAGCTTGCTCCTCAGTAAAGGGACCGCAAACGAGAGCCAGAGGTCGGCTGAAAGTGTATAATGTTGGTGCACCTTGGGAAAGAGTTGCTGTCGATATAGCTGGGCCATTCCCTGTTACTGAAGAAAGGAATAGGTATATCATCGTCATGCAAGACTATTTCAGCAAATGGCCAGAAGCTTTTGCAGTACCTAACCAAGAAGCTCATACAGTCGCCAAAAAGCTAGTTCACGAGGTGTTCTGTCGATTTGGCATTCCTTTGGAGTTACACTCTGACCAGGGTAGAAACTTCGAGTCTTCACTATTTCGAGAGGTTTGCCAACTGCTCGGAATACACAAGACTCGTACAACACCATATCACCCACAGTCAGATGGAATGGTCGAAAGATTCAATCAGACGTTGGAGAATCATTTGGCCAAAGTAGTGGAAGAACACCAGAGGGATTGGGACCAATATATTCCACTCTTCTTAATGTCATACCGCTCTGCAACACATGATAGCACAAATTGCACACCGGCAAAAGTCAACTTCGGCCGAGAAATTAGACTACCCATAGATGCACTAACCGGAACACCTCCCGATACTCCTATCCTAGCCGTCGACTATGTGGCCGACCTACGGCGTAAATTAGATGGAATACATGAGCTAGTGCGAGAGAATGGTCTGAAAACCAGTGAGAAAATGAAAATCCGATACGACCGCAAAGCTAACGTGCCCGGATTTGAAGAGGGAACTTTGGTATGGTTACATAATCCCATAAGGAGAAAAGGAAAGAGTCCGAAATTTCAAGCCAAATGGGAGGGTCCGTACACGATAGTAACCAGAATAAACGATGTCACCTACAGGATTAAGAAAGGGCCTAGAGGGAAGCTGAAGATCGTACACGTAGACCGCCTAGCTCGCTATTATGGATCAAATCATGCTCGGGACGAGCATGACTAAGAAGGGGGCAATGTTACAAATGGACCTTATGTCGACGGCATAAGGTTCAATATCGCGTGACATGCAGTGAGTCACTTTTAAGCCCTATTCCTCCAGATCTAGACATTTTCCAGGTACAATAATAAAACGCATTACTAGACTTAGGACGGCCTATCGAATGGTACAGGTCTCAACAGTTTTGTCAACAAAGTGTCGACATCGAAATTTCTAGAAACCCGATTCCGGGAATTACCGTAGGTACTTCCGAGTGACCTCGAAGTTATGTGCTATTATTATTACGTCTAGAGGAATCTGGAATGTTCGATCAGCTGGACTATATAAAGCGCCGTGACGCCGGCTCAGAGTCAGTCTACACTCGACTAGCGATACGAAAACAGCGACAGTTAAGAAGCGATCTAGAAGATCTACTGCGACAATTGTAACGAGAACTTCTAGTACTACGTGAGGTAACATCTGTAGTGTTATTGTGTGCTTACAACACGGACTTCGTGGACCTAAGGGAAGACTTCGGTGCGATATCAGCTACATTCTACTTGTCATTGTCTACAATCGACTGTACCTTCGTTGCCAATAAACTTCGTAACCCTTAACCGGCGTTTAAGTACCCCCAGCCCGTAACAATATGTACGTATCTACCGGGTCGGTAGTATTAACTTTAATTAATAGTATCGCAGTAGTTGCTAAACATAGAAAGGCCTCAAAGAGCTGCGGAATAAATTAGGTACTTCTGTTGATTTAAAAAGACCTCAAATGCATCAGATTCGTTATGGGAAAAGATAATTAAGAAAGTTGCCAAAGATAAATATGAAACCATAGCCATTTTTAGATATTTTTTGATGTTATAAGTACCTACCTATATTTATGGCTTCTGCCATGTTGGGGGCCATTAATTATGAAATAGTGCGACAATATATAATATTTATGTGTGACCAGTGATCTCTCTCTCTCACTCCAGAACTATTCTACGTTCACTTTGAACTGTTCACGCAGTTGATAGGTTGACGAAACGTTCTATTAGTAAGATGAATAGATTAGTAATATGCGTTATTTATATAGCATGAACGCGTGTTTAAAAATAATATTGTTTCAGTTTAAGTATTCAATTAGTTATACGTTTTTAAAGCTGAAATGAATTTCTTTCTTCACGAATGAGAGTAATTTAAATAATGCATTTCAGGTGTACTTTAATGGGAGTACGGCTGTTAAAACCCGGAAACTCTAAAATATATCATCAGCTACCCTTTTACCGCTGCAAAGGGGACTAAATAATGACGGCTCATGAAATAAAATTACACGAAAATCTGTAGCAAAAATTTTATGAAATGGACAAGAAGAAAAATGGCGTGCCTCGTTTTCCTGTTTTACGATTCCGATTTCCCGAGAAGTGTGAGTGCCTGGCCAACACTTCAGGTTTCCGTTCAAGATATTCGTTATTGAAAAGGTTCTTTGAAAACGGTTTGACATGGAAAATGAAGGATTTGACCCGGCAGTGTAGAAGATTTAGTATTATTTTTGTTGCGGCTTAGCGATACCTAACACCGCCCATTATGTCACCCTTTGTAAAATCATTATGGTCTGTAATCTACTATATGGTGTACATAATAAAGAGCATTCTGTACTTATTATGATCTAAATAAAATCTCGGGAAAAACTGAGGCGGATCTCAGAAGTAAAGTTATCCCGAGTTAAAAAAAGCAAAAAGCAGCAATTCTAATTAAATTCAAAGTATAATACTATATTATCGAATTTAGGTTTTTTTGCCCCCATAAGTAGATAAGATAAAATTATTTCGTGCAAAATGTTTAATTTTATAATTATTCCTGGGTACTTATTTCATCCAAAGACAGTGCAGTGGCTGAATGTGCGACTGCTGCGCTACGTATCGCGGGTTCGATTTACGCACGAAACTTACATAATATGTACATATATTCGGTACGGCCTACAGGTAGTTCCGGGTCTGGTTGTTTGTGTATGTGAGTTTATATGTTTGTAAAGGCACCCACGATACAGGAATCATTTCTTGTGTGAGGCATCGTTTTTTTTATAAAAAGTTTGTAAGATAAGGAAGCCCATTCTGTGACTCGTTGTAATTTTTTTTTATATTTATATTATGTAATAATCTATACTAATATATAAAGCTGAAGAGTTTGTATGTTTGTTTGTTTGTTCGCGATAATCTCGGGAAGTACAGGTCCGATTTGAAAAATTCTTTTTGCATTGGATAGCCCATTAAACCAGGAAGGCTTTAGGCTACATAACATCACGCTGCGACCAATAGGAGCTGAGCATAACTAATTCCACGCGAACGAAGTCGCTGGCGGCCGCTAGTATAATAATAATTTGGTGTACATAATATTTGACGTCCTCCGTGGCGCAGCGGTTAACACGCCTGCCTGCTACGTGGAGGCCCCGGGTTCGATCCCCGGTCAGGTCATGATGGAAAACGATCTTTTCCTGATTGGCCTGGGTCTTGGATGTTTATCTATATATGTATCTATTATAAATATAGTATCGTTGAGTTAGCATCCCATAACACAAGTTTCGAACTTACTTTGGGGCTAGCTCAATCTGTGTGATTTGTCCGTATGTATTTATTTATTTATTATTTATCTATCCAATATACCTATCCTATCTATGAGTCTTCTATCCTATTAGGTATACGAATTTACGTGTTGTATAATCCGCGCATTCGTGTTAGGCTCTGTCTATCTCTCACTTGAAATATTGTCTGCTATTACAGTGTTGCTACGTCTAGTGAACTCTTACGTTCCATAAACTGGTAATGTTGCAATGAAGCATACCAAGTATTATAGAAATGGGTATCCCCTAGAATAAACCAGTGGTCAACGGAACATGTAAATATACGTTTTACTGCTAACCCGTCTTGGACAATGGACAACTAATTCCGTTTACAGTAAAGGCTAATGAATCGTTACTCAATGACCGGATCGCTTCACACTCATAAAATCATTGATTATATTTTAACGCTTGGACGCATGAATGAAATAAAACAATAATTAACGACTTTATATTAATCGTATGTAGTTGGTTAGATATATGTATTGATTATGTTATTTCATTCATAATACATGAAAAGTATGAGAGCTGGCTAGTGTCGAGCGTGTAATACAACTTGCGATAATCCATTGAAGAGGTTATGATTATGACAGCTTAGCTTACTTATCTGCGACTCGTTGCCATCTACAAGTGAAATAATTTAAACTGAAAATCAATCCTTAAGGTCGTACCCTCACCAAATGACCTCGAGCATTTGCTCCCTCTTCACCGCGCCCCACCTCTACAATACTTCGCAAAATATTACTAGCGCCATCTGGCGGACAAAGTACTTACAAATACAAGTTAAATTCATAGACCACAGAAGTAACAGACATGGCACTTTTATTTTTGTTTATTGGTGCGCCCAAATACTTTTGGTTATTATAGACTGAAACAAATGTTGACGATACCTCATAATAAAAATTTGCGTATTTTATTTTTTAACCGACTTCCCAAAAGTGTGGTTCTCAATTCGATTTATGTGTGCTCGCTGATAACTTCATCGTTAATGAACCGATTTTGACCATTCTTTTTTTATATGAAAGAGTATGCTGCCTATGTAATCTCATTGTTACCACGTCAGTGTCGATAATGGAAATTCTAAGAAATTTAGGCCAATTATCGAAAATTGTAGGCATGCTTCGGGTGAAAACTTGATACTCGTATTTATATCGGATGATACTATAAAACCGTGAAGATTTGTGCCTGACCTGATGATGGAGATGACAGAGAATCAAGGGAATCCACAACGGAAGCAACTGTAATGTGTTTGGGCTTACTTAATTTGTATTGATTAGAGCTTTACAACTAAATATGTTATGACTGTAACTTCAGGGTTGGAAGTTAGTTGTGTAGATTGAAAGTTAGCTAAGTCAGATGGTCAAAGGGATAGAAAAATAATATAATAAAGGTTAATTTGTCATTATTTATTATTTTAAGGGAAAACGTAATCAGGGTCAAATAAATTTCTGCAGACAGGAAACCTACATAAAAAAAAGATTTGATGTTTTTTTTGGGCTCAGGCAAGACTGATATTATATTATTATTCTCGTTTAATAAAACAAATACGTAAATTGTAAAAAACAAAACTATCGTATAAAAAAAAACAAATACATATACTATAATATTATTTACACAAAGCTTCCTTTTGCAGAAAAATAATAAACATCTGACTAATACAATATCCGGTCAAACTGAACGCTGACGGCAGCATATTTGGAAAAGGCGTGCAAGCAAACGACGTATTTCGTTTGCTTTAATTCCTATAAGACCACAATGAAAGTATGAGCATTTCTAGAAATAACGCAATGAAATAACACAAATTAAATTCAGTCTCTTGATTTTCATTGATTTTTGCATAAGCATGACGAGTAGGTAGTGTTTGTACTATGTTAAAGTACAGTGTTGTAAATTGTTGAGGAATTCCCTCGACTGTCTATGGGCTTCATCATCAGATCTATTGCAGACCTTCATTTAAACCTATATGTGTGTAAAGTTTTCATCAATATAAATGAATTAAGTCCAAACACAAGGTAACTATTGTAAACCTTTGAGGAGTTCCCTTAACTGGCCTTTATCTTCATCATCAGAGCTTTAATGACAATCACAACTCATTTAGGTGTAAAGTTCTTATCAATATAAATTTATTAAGCACAAACACGAGGCAGCTGATGTGAATCGCTAAGGAGATCCCTCGGCTGTCTCGCGGCTCCATCATCAACTCCGAACTTTACTAAATTGTAGTGCGTTAAAACACTTAATGAAAAAAAACATAGGAATGCCGGCGGCCCTATGATTTTTTAAATTTCTCCTAGGTTTCCTTAGTCTTCCATCATCAGACCCTAATTTCCTTAACATGAGACTACCTTGAAGATATAATCTTTCTAATTAAAAAAAAAAAATATGTGGCACTCGGGAACTGCCGCGGTAAAGCTATTGCATAGCATTTTTTATCAACTTATGCAATAGGGTATTTGACTAAAAAAACCTAATTAGTCCGTCAGTCAGATTTCCAAAAAATACTCATCATCATCATTTCAGCCGAAAGACGTCCACTGCTGGATATAGGCCTCCCCCAAGGTTCTCCACGACGCGCGACGACCGGTCCTGCGCTTCCCGCTTCCAGCGGTTTCCCGCGACCTTCACCAGGTCGTCGGTCCACCTTGTCGGGGGCCTACCCAAAAAATACTAGACTCATATTTTTTTCTTTTTTCATATAAACAAAAAATGAATACGACACAGTGCTTTGAAAACTCGTGTGACGTCACTGCACGCTACACTTTTAGCGGCCAGTGACGTCACCAGCCATCACTCCTGATCTTTGATGCCTATTATATTTGTCAATTTTTATTGATTTGATAAAACAAAATATACGAAATGTAAAACGTATATAATAAACCTATCCAATATTTTTCTATAATCTGAATGACGGACTAATTAGTTTTTTTTAGTCAAATACCCTATTATTTATATTATAGTAAAGTTATCCGCAAACAAACATAAAAAACATATAACCTCCTCCCTTTTGAAATCGGTTAAAAAAACGAACACCAAAATGAACATCAATAACAGAGACACTTTATGATAGTATTATACTCTATGCGACATGCGGTGCGTGAACGAGCAAGCAGATGCTTTCTCGCTCACGCGCCGACCGCTATGATAGCGGACCGCGCGATGACGAACGACACGGGTTCCCCCTTCGAGAGCTTGTGGCATACTGAATCTCAATAGCTCGGGCAAGAGAAATGATGGGGAATACGCTCAGATTGTTGAATAAAATTTTTGTTTTGGTCGTTTTAAAAAAATATTTCTACAATAATGTTCGTCATGAAATTGACTATCCATTAGTGTAAGAACGAAATCTAAATAATGCTTACTTTTCGAGGAGATGCACTTTTTGATAATTATTTCTCTTGTCAGAGGTTCGTTGTGAAGGAATTATTTAAACATTATGCATAGTAAAAAAAAAAAATCTACAATTTTGGAGCCAAGATTATGGAGAAAATTTATGTATTTTTGATAAGTTGATATTTCTTTTGGATAAAGAGTAGATAGCTCCGAAAAACTACATAAAAACGGCCTGCGGTGTCTTTTTCCTCTGGAGCCGCCTTAATGCATTGTGCGATTTTATAATCTCTAACGTGACCTTAGCGCCTACGTCCATAAAAATGACTCCAGTTTAATCGTGATTTCCCGACGTGAACATGGACGTCCACAATAATATCGTCACGTTAAAGTTTATAAAGCACACATTGTGAAGTTACTGGGTTTTCGATGATATTAATGAATTGATAAGTACCTACGTTGGTTCCAATGTTTGTTCAACATTGAATGTTTGTGCAGGCAAGTGTCGGTGCTGCAGACGTCGATCCCGCTGCCCGCGTCCGCTGCAGCCGCGCGCCGCGCCCCGCCCGACAAGCGACCACTGCCAGCTACGCCGTCGCATGCAGGTAAACAGAACATCCTACAATATTTATGATACTCTAGTACTTATGTCTTTATATCTGTGTGCTATTAAGCGTGGTGCGTTTAATTGACATATGCTAATAATGAACGTGATAGAGAACCACTCTAATTGCGTAACATAGGTAAGTATTTTAAATCACAATTCCAATGATTTTGAGTACCTAAGTACGAAGAATTAAAGCCAGAAAAGTGCCCAGGACCAGACGGCATCACAAACGAGTGCATCAAGTTTGCAAGAGACCTCTTACGGTTACCTATCACCATCCTATTTAATAAAATACTAGATGAAGAGACTGTGCCTCGCCTATGGACTGAATCCGAAATTATATTGCTATACAAAAAGGGTGACCCAAGCGACATAGGAAACTACCGCCCTATAAGCCTCCTGTCTAGTCTCTACAAACTATTCACATCATGCTTACTTGAGAGAATATCTTTAGATATCGACACACATCAACCAATTGAGCAAGCCGGATTTAGGAGCGGATTTAGTACAATCGATCATATCCAAGTAGTTGATCAAGTCATAGAGAAATACACAGAATTCCAAAGACCACTGTATGTAGCTTTTATCGACTACAAGAAAGCGTTCGATTCTATAACCCATGAAAGTATCTGGGAATCACTTAGCTCACAAACTATAGAAGATAAATATATTAATATTCTCAGAAACATATATAGCATCAGTACAAGTAGAGTCAAGTTGGACAGACTAGGAACGAAATTCGAACTAAAAAGAGGGGTAAGACAAGGTGACCCAATATCGCCAAAGTTGTTCATATCTGTCCTACAAAACATCATAAAAGATTTACCGTGGTCAAGAAAAGGTATTAACATGAAGGGGAAATTTCTCAGCCACCTTCGATTTGCAGACGACATCATTTTATTTTCAGAAAGTCCAAAACAATTAAATTCAATGATAAACGACCTACACAACGCAAGCATAAAAGTAGGGCTGGAAATGAATCTGGAAAAAACGAAAATCTTGACCAATCACAGCAAGAAACCTGTTATGGTAAATAGTACCCCACTGGATTACGTAGACAAATATATCTACTTGGGCAAACAAATTTCGTTTAGTAAAAATAGAAAGCAAGAAGAAATAGACCGAAGAATCTCAATCACGTGGGGGAAATACTGGGCCCAAAAAGAAATATTTAAATCGAAGATACCAACTTCAATCAAAAAAATTGTTATGGACTCAGAAATTCTACCATGTCTTACATATGGCTGCCAGTCTTGGGCGTACAATTTAAAAGCAATTAGAAAGATACAAACCACACAAAGAAAAATGGAAAGAAGTTGCCTTAATATAAAACTGAAAGACAGAATTAGGAATGCAGATATCCGTAACATGACACAAGTAACCGACGCGTCAACCTTTGCTTTAAAAAGAAAATGGAAGTGGGCCGGCCATTTGGCACGTTACACAGACGACAGATGGACCTTACGGTCGGTAAGATGGAACGGGCCGCAGGGCACCAGAGCTAGAGGCCGCCCAAGCACCAGATGGGTCGACGATATAGTAGCGATAGCTGGTCAAAGTTGGCTGAATACTGCTCTAGATAAAGAGAGATGGAATACCTTGGAGGAGGCTTTCACCCGAAGGGGGTTCTTACAATAAAGTCACACACTAATCATAGCACCTAAAATATTAGCTCTTAAGTAACACTATTGTAAGAAATTTCAAATAAAGCTTTATTATTATTATTATTATTATTAAGTACGAAGAATTTGTCAATCAAAAACGCAATGAAAGCTATGCAATATTATCCCGCTGGTTCTACGCATCTATTAATGCCAAAGGCCTTAGTATTGTTAACTGTGCTAGCATTATTAAAATTTAAAACTTTCTTTCGATTTTGTAGTCTTATTTTTACTTCTTTACTCAGCATCAAGTAGTATTTCTGCTTCAATGATGGCTATAGTATGAAATGCGATTGTCTCAGTTCAAATCGTAAGCAAACAGAAGATCACCAAACAACTTTGTTCAAACGTGATCTCGTTAATATCTAAGTATGCAAAATACACGCATTGTCGTGGTGTATATCGTCCTGTGTTACACATTGGCGCCGATTCTGTTGTTCACAACCTAAACAAATTTTAAGTTAAGTGCATCTTTTTCTTTCCATTTCGTTAAGAAAAGGATAGAAGATAACAATTTAGTTTAATCCTGTCAAATTAAGATACTCCATAGATAGTTTAGACGTGATTATAAACATGGCGACTAAAAATACGCCAGTTTACGTCAGGAGCGCACTAATTTGACAGGTTTAAACTGACATTTTATCTTCTGTCCTTTTCTTAATGAGATAGAAGGAAAAAGATGCACTGGACTTAAATTAAGTTTGTAGGTAAACAAGGGAATCGAGGCCAATACCTATCTATGTCAAAGTCAAATAATTTATTTCAAGTAGGTAATAATTTATTTCTATTAAGGGCACTTTTTACATGCTTTTTATTAGCTTCACTTGTATGTTTGCTTGCTTGCTTGCTTGTTTGTTTGTCCGTCTGTAACTCTTTGGACTACGAGTGAGCGGCTCATTAGGTACTGTAAAATGTCCCACCGTTTTCAATACGTTTGATCGTTCGTTTTTTTTTTTAAATGTATATTGAACTAAAACGTTGAAAATAAATATGTATAGTTTAAAAAACTAAAAAATCATGCTTTTAAAAAATGTCAAACTAAAAAGCTAAAAATATTTTTTTTTATAAGCGGGAGGCGCTTAATATACAAAAATTATGGCACAAAGAGCCTTTTGTATACAAGTACATGTATAAATTACCTACTTTATAAATAACTAACCTACCCGCAACCTTAAACCCATACTTACAGTTTTGACGCCATAATTAGATGCCTACTTCTTAAAAATGTCTATAATCAAATACATAGTAAAGAAGCACAATATACTTACACAAATGTAAGGCGTAGATCTAATAAAATAAAATGGAGTGGAATCAATTATATCGATCAATCGTTCTTAAATTAAACTTAGCCCTATTTAATCAAATACCACAAATAACACAGGCCATTGACAAAAATCAATAAGATCGCTACCTATCCTTGATCAATAACAAGCAGCTCAGTAAATGTCATGAGCAATACAAATTACTGTTGGATGTCAGTTGTAAACTTTCTTTACTTACTAAAAATTATAGGAACAGAAGAATGATAATTGAAAGCGATTTTTAGGGTTCCGTAGCCAAATGGCAAAAAACGGAACCCTTATAGATTCGTCATGTCTGTCTGTCCGTCTTTATGTCATAGCCATTTTTTTCCGAAACTGTAAGAGCCTGTTACCTGTTGAAACTTGGGTAGGTAGATGTATTCTGTAAGTAAACCGCATTAAGATTTTGATGAATAAATAAAAAAAAATAATAATAAATATTGGGGGCTCCCCATACTTAGAACTGAAACTCATTTTTTTTTTCATCAAACACAATACGTGTGGGATCGATGGATAGGTCTGTCGCCCCCCTCTCTAACTTCTAAAATAAGAAAATGAAAAATCTAAAACAAACATATGATGTACATTACTATAAAAACTACCAAGGAAAATTGTTTTGAACAAGATCTAGCAAGTAGTTTTTTTTTAATACCTAATAATCGTAAACCGTTTATTACCGCGTAATCTTTCATACAAATAAATCCTTTCATTGTATAAATTAATGGTACGGAACCCTTTGCGCGTGAGTCCGACACGCACTTGGCCGGTTTTTTTTATTGTTTATTAATTTATTAAGTGCGATTCTCCGCAACTAATAAAAGGTATATTACGGCCAAAGAAATCTTAAATTATTAAGATTTCTGTGGTGTGGCCGTAATGATAGAAATACGAGATTTAGGTACGCCGTAACCTAAATGCCTACTGAAATGTCCTTTCATTGGTAATGTGCGCCGAGTTGTTGAGCTCCTTAAGTTTTGAGTTGAACTACGCGGGTACGGAAAAATGCATGCACTCACTGTACAAGTCCAATGAGTGTGGTTCTTTCCTGAAAAGAACACCACAACACACATTAAACATTACAAATCAAAATTATGCCTGGAATTCAAAAGAGACTTATTTTTTGTTTTGGATGGGAAATCATCAAATGACCTCTCCCGCTCTTGGCGGAGCGGAAGGACGTGTCAGACTTTTACTGACTAAAACCTACACGTGTTTCTTTACTTGCCTGTGGGCCAGGGCCACGGTTTCTTTTTTAATCAACCCTAAACCCTATTAATATTTGTTTTTTATATGCTCCGCTCCTATTGGTCGCAGCGTGATGTTGATGCCTAAAGCTTTCCTGAATTAATGGGCAATCCAACGCAAAAAGAATTCTTCAAATCGATCCAGTAGTTCGGTTCGTGAGATTAGCGCATTCAAACAAACTCTTTTGCTTTATATATTAGTACTAGCTGCGCCACGCGGTTTCATTCGCGTGGGTTTAGATATGATTTTTTTTTATATGCTCCGCTCCTATTAGTCGCAGCGTGATGTTGATACCTAAAGCCTTCCTGGATTAATGGGCTATCCAACGCAAAAATAATTTTTCAAATCGATCCAGTAGTTCCTGAGATTAGCGCGTTCAAACAAACAAACTCTTCAGCTTTATATCTTATAGATATAGATTTATTAATAATTATAGTACTTGCAGTGAGACAATATGGCAAGCAGCTGCTCACATCATGATTCAAGAAGCTAGTTAGTCGTTACCAGACGAGTCTTAGTAAACAGGTCGCTGTATTATATTAACTACTTATTTGAATATCGTTTACAACTTCCTTTTCATAAAGGCAATTTAAATATAAAGTGGCTACTTAATTCGTGTATTGTCAACGTTCTCTATGAGAAGGTTCTAGGTACTAAGCTATTATTCAATCGTTCTATGAAAGGTGGCTGTCAGTATTGTATACTAAGATTAAAAACAAACGAACCTACTTAGATACAGCATGTGTCAGAAAGATGTCGCCGTCTGCACGGTAGCAACGTCCAGCGGGGCAATACTGGTAATTTTTAGAATGTTTGCAACTATTTCAATCTGTCAAAAGATACTTTCCTACCTACCCTACATTTTGATAAATTAATGACTGTGATTACATTATGAACGTTTTAAATTACGATAATTGGCCTTCTGATGAGGTAAATGAAAAAAAAAAAAAAGAGCTGCGTAGGTAATACAATACAACCCATCAGATAAAGTCTTGCCGCCAAGCGATTTGTTGTGTTCCGGCTTTAAATTTCGAACGCAAATTCTTCGCTTCAATCCAACCATTTTAATGGCATAATTTATGAGCAGAATACTTCACAGCGAGTCCAGACCAGACGTTGGAATTAAGTGCAGTGTCTTGTGTGTGAGAAGTCTATTTAATTAGATCCAATTACTTATTTCATTCCCGTCGATATCTAGCCTCTGCTCTCAGTAGGAGGCGTCTGTTCGTCTGTTTGTTTCGACACCTCTACAACAGATAAACAAAGCAAATTGAGACTAATGATGCGAGGAACATGTCGACGTTTACTAAGGAAACGCTTCTTTTAGATAAAGCTTTAAATAGAACTTTAATAGTCACTGGCAACCTACTACTGTCATTACATATTATAAAACAAAGTCACTTTTACTTTCCCTATGTCCTTTTGTATGATTCAATCTTTAAAACTACGCAACGAATTTTGATAGGGTTTTTTTAATAGATAGAGTGATTCAAGAGGAAGCTTTATATGCATAATAACATTCATTAAATTGTGGAGAAATACTATTACTTTTGAGGTTTCTAATGTGATGTCGTAAATAATTACATTTTTTCCGGGTTTGTGATGAAACGTAGGCTTAACCTACGAGCTTTATCAAAAGAATGTACTAAATATTATACACATTGAAAAGGTCTACAGAAAAGTCCGCGATGGTATATGTCTAATTGTCTATCTCTTATGGATATCCCACAATATTCTTTTTTTGTTATTTACTTTTCACGATAGATACTAGCTAATTTTCGAAGCGATTTTAACCAATACCGCATTAATCCTTATCCAATTTAATACCCTAATTAAATTGTTGATTTAATATAGATCTATATCACCCTTTATAGCATATGATTTAAATGAATATTTTCGAAGATATTACAGATTTTTTAACACCCTTGCTCGTAAAGCTGATGTAATCCCACCGGTTTTAAATATGTAAAGCGGGCCATAACAAACGCGTGTGTTATCAAAGCAAATAGGTAAGTTATAGTCCATACAAATTCCATAACAGCATTATTTGTCATTTCAAATAATTATGGAACTGATCGCCGCCGCGTGGCTCTAGCCAGTGAGCAGCGCGCTGTTCCATATTTGAAATGGCAAATAATAATACTAATGGCGGGAAAGCAACAGTGACATAGAATAAAGAGAGGGAAGTACGTTATCTTCATACAAACGGACTGCGCGCGGCTTGTATGTGTGCGCCATAGTATCTATGCGTCGCCGCACGCACACCTAAACACAATATTAGAGTGCCTATGACTGCGCTAGTCGCGGCTAGCACGGAACGAGGTTCGCGCGTCACGGCTTTTCGGCACATTAGCTTTTAATAAATGATCACATAAACTGCAAAGTTGGTATGTCTATTTATGAACAAATAAAAGACTTATATTTTTCCAATTATATTTCTAAAAGTTATATACAAGGATACGGATATATTACACATTAAAGTTTAATAACAACGCGTTTCGTAATAGTCGAAACCGAAGAAAGTAGGTATTTTTCTGTAGCTAATTTGTAATTTTGTATTAAATGCGTGATTCAATAGATGTTATGTTTGTATTATTTATATTTGTATTAATTAAAAATAAAAATAAATATGGTTCTTTATGTGTACAAAACTAAAAATAAAAATTACAAAAAAAAAACTGACTAGTATATGTAAACTAAATACTAAGCAAATAATTTAAACATAAGCTCTTAGTCTATAAATATTTGTTAGCGGTTTGGGCGACAACCGTAACCGACGAAGCGCGGACAGTCGTCAACCCTAAGACAGTAGGCAATTAAATCGCGGATTGGGTCGCAGATAACCTACTTCCCCTCTTTATTCTATGACAGTGAGCATTCACAGATTGAGTTTATTTAAAATAACTGATGTCCTATTTGAAATAAACAAATTTGTATTTGTTTGTATTTAAATGAGTATTTGTAAAAAAAAAACAGTTTATTCGGTAATTTAAAAACTTGACTGCATGCTCTAGCATCTTTGCCAACATTTTCACGCAGCTACGGCAGAAAATAAACCTCGCGCCATTTTTCTCAAATTTTCTTTTCTTTGTACTTGTATTCTGAATATCTTTTTTTCTGTTTCCTCGCAAGTGTGTTAAAAAATGTCGTACGATATACGTGCGTATTGGTTATAACATGCTCGGCTCAATTACACCCTCGCCTTCGGCTCGGGCTGAAATTCCGCCTCGCATGTTATAACCATCATTACGCACTAATATCGTAATGTACTATAACAATTGCGGGACGTCGCGTTAGGAGTGGCGACGCGCGGGCCGCTATTTTTTTTTATACAATGATCACAGTTTTTCTGTACTTAGTATCAGCATTGCACCCGGGCGAAGCCGGGGCTAGTGAATATGCTAAATAAAATTTAAAATGCTAAATAATAATGCTGAAATCCTACCAATATTATGAACATGAAAGTGTGTGCGATGTGTTTATTACTCTATTTTTTTAAAAATAATGTGTTATTATTTAAAACTAGCTTTCCGCCCGCGGCTTCGCCCGCGTGGAGTTCGGTTATATCGCGCTTTTTAGATTTCCCTCGGGAACATCAAACTTTTCCGGGATAAAAGGTAGCCTATGTTCTTTCTCAGGGTCTAAAGATTGTCTGTGCCAAATTTCATCAAAATCGGTTGAGAGGTTTAAGCGGGAAAGCGTAGACAGACAGACAGATAGACAGACAGAGTTACTTTCGCATTTATAATATTAGTATGGATTTCTTGCTTTAACCGAATGCATCAACGGGTGAGACTTTTTTTTTTTAAAGATGTACGGTGTATGGTACCAGGGTAGCACAAAAGTGTAGGAGAAGTCGAAACAATGAAGCTCATTTAATTCATCATTATTAATCTAATATTACATGGATGAAGTTTTATTTTGCCTACTTTGAGGAGGTGCAAGGTACCAGGGTAGCACAAAAATGTAGGAGAAGCCGAAACAATGAAGTTCATTCATTCACACAGGAATGACTGGAACGGGTTAAAAAGGATATCCTATGTCCTTCTCCCAGTTCTTAGCTACCTCCCTACCAATTTTCAGCCAAATCGGTTCAACCGTTCTTGAGTTATGAATAGTGTAACTAACACGACTTCTTTTATACAATATGTAAAGAAAACCCTGTCCGATCCGTGAAGGTATTGTTAGGTATCGATAACTGATTCTACTAATGCCCATAAAGACAGGCTAAACTTAAAAAAAAAAATCCCCCTAAAAAAATAAATATTATTTCGCAAAAAGAGGTAACTTAATACATGTGCGGTAAGCAACCTTTTCCGCGTGCGGCGGGGGGCAGGGCACGGGGCACCTGTGACGTGGTCGCGTCGCTATTCGCTTATAATAATACCGGTGGTGTCACTTTTTAAAAATTACCAAATTTCGAGGAAATTGGAATTAATTCCCGGGAAAAAAAGATTATTTCAAAATTCATTAGTATTGTTACTATGATGATTATGTAAAATTTTGTATTATATTTGGTCAAGTGTTTACCTAACCTTTATTATCCCTATGGGTCGGACAGGGTTTTCTTTACATATTGTATATATAGATTATCCTAATTTAAAAAGTAGTAAATAAGATCATGTCATATTGCTTTTAAGGCGGAACAAAGTTCGCAAGGTCAGCTAGAAGATCCGCTAGCTGACCCGGCGAACTTTGTTCCGCCTTAAAGGCAATAAATATCACATGATCTTATTTTTTAGTTTTTAAATTAGGATAATTAGGGCAGCACAAAAGTGTAGGAGAAATCGAAACAATGAAGCTCATCATCATCATCATCAGCCTTTTTTTATCGTCCCCCTGCTGGGGATAGCTAGAGAGGAGAACGACTGAGCGTAATCACCACGCTTGCTCAATGCGGGTTGGCGATTTCAGACTTACAAAAGGCCAGGTTTCCTTAAAATGTTTTCCTTCACTTTGTAATCGGCTTTGCATTCATCATTAAATCACTACATAGAAGAAATTTGATTTTCTCTACTTTGTGGAGGTGTAAGGTACCAGGGCAGCACAAAAGTGTAGGAGAAGCCGAAACAGTGAAGCTCATTCATCATTAAATAATAATAATTAATTACATCAAAGAACTTTTATTGTGCCTAGTTTGTAGAGGTGCTATGTACCAGGGTAGCACAAAAGTGTCCCGGCGAACTTTGTTCCGCCCTAAAGGCATATGACATGAACTTATTTACTACTACTACTATTTTAAATTAGGATAACCTGTATATATATAGAAGAAAGTCGTGTTAGTTACACTATTTATAACTTAAGAACGGCTGAACCGATTTGGCTGAAAATTGGTAGGGAGGTAGCTAAGAACTGAGAGAAGGATATAGGATATCCTTTTTATCCCGTTCCCGTTGTTCCTGTGTGAATGAATGAACTTCATTGTTTCGACTTCTCCTACACTTTTTTGCGATCCTGGTACCTTGCAACTCCTCAAAGTAGGCAAAATAACTTCATCGATGTAATATTAGATTAATAATGATGAAAATGAGCTTTATTGTTTCGACTCCACACTTTTGTGCTACCCTGGTACCATACTCCGTACATAAAAAAAAAAGTCTCAGCCGTTGATGCATTCGTTTAAAGCAAGAAATACTCTCTGCCGGTTTAAAGTTTCTAATAAAAAGCCACAAAGCCAACTTCAACTTCAAACTAATATTGTATTGTTGTGAGATTTATCATTGCCATTCTCCCATTGCCCTTGTAAGTGAGTTTTATTTTGTCTCCTTTTTGGAGGTGCAGGGTACCAGGGTAGCACTAAAGTGTAGAGAAGAAGTAAAAACAATGAAGCTCATACATCATTATTATTAAATCATTTTTTCCTTACTTTCTCACCGTTTAGACCTACCCTGGACTACGACAAACATTTTAAAACCAAAATCAGCTCAATCGGCCCAGCCGTTCTCGAGTTTTAGCGAGACTAACGAACAGCAATTCATTTTTATATATATAGATGACAAATATGATATTTTTAAATATATTTTTTTATTATTTTATTTTTGACTATATTTAGTCTAGTTTTATGATCTTTTTTACGAGTCACAATTGATTTGGATGAAATTTAGCACAGGATAAAAAGTAAACTATGTAGGTATATGTTATAGTACCTATATTATATCCTAGTTATAAAACTAGGATATACTTGTATATAACATATAGTTTACTTTTTATTCGCAAATTCCAACGAGACCAAACGAAACATATGCAGGTGATCCTCGGGGCTCAGCTAGTATCTAATAAATTTAGAGGATCTCATTACGGAAGGGGATACACTTACGTGCGCGTAGGCGAGCGATTTGGAAATGTCGTCGTACGCCCTTTTTTCGTAGGATCTGTCAAAATGAGGTAAATATGGCTGGTGCAAAGTACTGAAACGACTATTATGTATTTCGTGTCTACTTGGACGCAATAACTTAGTTGGCACTATCTGAGACGATAGTTGCTTTTTTTTTTTCAATAATTTCGTTTTCTATACAATATGTTTTTTTTAAACGTTGTCCCACACTAGGTATTTCTCCTGTATCGTGAGTGCGTTTACAAACATATAAAGTTACATACACAAACAGCCAGACTGAAGCAACTAATACAATTAGTTGCTCTCATCATCATCAACACCATCAACCTTTTTTCGTCCCACTGCTGAGCACAGGTCTCCTCTAATACAGAGAAGGATTACTAATTGTATGCCATATAAATATTTGTTCCGTGAGGGAATCAAACCCGCGTCACGCAGCGCAACAGCCAATCGCTCATCCACTGCGTTACTACTGCACATCCGATGTCGATTTAACGCAAGTTAACAATTTTATCCCGTATTCCTTACTGTCCTGTAAAAACGATTTCAAAGGCAGCGATATAGTTCTATAAAAATTCTATGCCAATCAAGTCTTAGAAATAAAATTGTTAACCTACATTGCATCCATTCGCTTCTCGCTTCTACAGTTGATTTAGTTTCTCCAGTAAGCCTTAAATTTTTATCAGAATAAGGCCCAGCATAACACGTAATTTCATATCAATATTTCAAAGTTGAAATATGAATTTGCAGGCGACCTTTAGCTTTCATTCGCAAAACCGCCGACGTAAGCCAATTTGTCGCTCGTAAACTCACCTGAGAGCTGAAAGGTGCCTAAAATAAATCCCGAGTGTTATACGTAAGGGTTTACACGAAGTTTATTCACTTACTCTCGCTGATAAGTGCCCAACGCCGTCCGTCTTATGACTTGCTCTCATGCTGATAGTAGTGGTATACATGTAGTGAATCGCCCCTTTCCTTATCTATAGAGTTTTTGTTACATTTTCCTTATCAAGGATCGTGGTGATAAACGTTTGGTACTGATTAAATCACTTTCTTTGTGTTTATTTTTGATGAGTAATCTGATTAAATTTCTTCTAAGTAATCTGGTTAGCCATTTTGAGTGTTAAATGTTTTGAAACTCTCTTGACAATTTTTTGATGTTAAGGTTGTTAACATCTTTTGAATAAGTAAGCTAGAGATCAAGGGACTTTTGTATTGAAATTTTCTGTGAATTATTTACATAAAACATACTCATATGCCCCTCTTACTAATATTCAAGGGCATCTTAAGCGAGGCTAAGGGTTTAAAGGGTGCACAGCAGTGGGGCCCGGGCGCCGCCCCGAGGACTCGGTTGGTTGGATTATTGGATTTAGATTGTTTTCATTATAAGATTTATCGTTGTTTGTCCGGAGAAAGATTGGTTTTACACTCAATTTCACAGTTAAATTAAATATAACCTGGATGTATAAAAACAATCTCTTTTTTAACATCTCATAGATAACATATTTAACATATCTTAAAAATTAGCCTACTGATATTATTTATCATTTCGGCTATAATAAGTTGATGTATTGCCGATATCATAAAATTGTACGACACAATGTCTTTTTTAACATCTCATAGATAAAATATTTAACATATCTTAAAAATTAGCCTACGGGTCATATTATTTATCATTTCGGCTATAATAATTTGATGTATTGCCGATATCATTAAATTGTACGACATATATTCGTATGTCAACACAATTGTTATGATTCTCACGCAGGTCGAGTTATCTTGGGACTCGCGGTGGCCCGGTGATATCGTGTAGACAGTAGATGTCTCGCTGTGCTTGATGCAGATGCATCCTCAGTTGACGGCCGCGACTCATGCTGGCCGCTCATTGACGTTCTAATTTTAAAAATAATTTTACAACAATCGTTTTTTTTAAGTGAAGTTTGTACTGTTTTTCGTTTTTTGTTGAGTTTTATAATTGTTGTGGTTATGAGACATGATAATTTAATTGTGTTCGTGTAATTAAGTGGGTTGACTGAAGTTTTCTGTAAATTGTGTGAATATTTTCTATCTGTATCGTAATAAAATCAAGAGTAAACCAAAGATTTGTTACGAATCGCAAAGCTTCTAGGTAGGTACAGCTAAATTATACTATCATATTAATATTAAGTTTCGTAAACATTTTTATTTTTTCTGGAAGTACCTACAGCACATGGAAAAAATCTGATTGTTGGAAGGAACCTGACAAAAACATACATGTACTTAGTTGAGTGTGTCATATTCGTCATTGCTAAAGTGATGGATAGTTTCGGCCTGGTTAAAGAACGGATGTAGTCTACAGTTGATTGACAAAGTTATTTGGCGCACAACGATCCGTTTCCTCGAGCTATGCAATACCACCTGAATGTAGTCATTGTTACTGATCATACAAAGTTGATTTAGCGGACTAAGTTGATTGTTAAAATTCAACTAGCTTTTTTGTGTCGTTACAATTAAAAATGAGGGTAGAACCGATACAATGTGTCGGGTCCATCCTATATCTGCCTATCGTTTACTACCTACCTAAAATACTATGTCATAGTGTTTTAGGTAAATGATAATTACGCAGTCTAATGCTTTTTCAACACGCTATGAACCTATACATTCTAATAAATTTATTAAACAAAACACCGATGTCATTATTAACAAAGGCATATGAAAGAACGGAGGCATACCTACTTACGTAATTATAGATCACAGAGGCTATCCCTTCTGAGTCAGTCTCGCGCTGTTGCTAAGTCGGCAATAAGTACCCTATTTGTTTACTTTCACCAATGAATAGCCGGATCATAACACTATTTACCTAACTATCTGATGCCAAAACAAACTGAATTCACTGGGAACCCATAATGTGGACTATTTATGGCAGCCATTGGCTCATTAATGTCCCTTGTTTAGTGTTATTTTACGCACACGCATACATTTGAAAAGTAATGTAATGACATCACGAATTATTATTTTGTTCGGTATGGTATCGATTTATAGCGCACCAGTGTTAGCTGATCTGTTGCATTGAATCTAAGTTACATCGTGTGGGAGGACTGTGTAAGGAGTAGAAGGGGTGTTAGGGTTCAATAATTTTTGGTGTGTATGGCACAGCGCCAGTACTGTTTGCTGCAACTCAGTAGGCGAGTAGTCGCGCGCGCAGCACGGACAGACCACCCGTGCCTTTCGATAAAAAGCTTATAAGTACTTATACTTAACTAGCGAATGTTTGCTCTTCATTGATAATATTTACTCAGCTTGATGTGCTATGATAGTAGTTTGTCAATATATTCGATAAAATATGACACAATTATTTCTGTAGGTGAGTTGTGAGTGAATGATTTATTTTGTAGGATGTGTCGAGAAACGCGGATGCTTAATGTAATCATTGACGGAATGCTATTGTTTTATTGCAGGTGGCAAGAGCGGCTTGTCGGCTAGCTCCAGTCGTTCGACTAGCCCGCTGGGACAGGGAGCTGTTAGCTTCATACCGCGAGCGCCGACTTCTTCATCCGGGTAACTTTGCTTTTTTTATCTAATGCGGTGATTTAAGAGTTTAAGTGCTTTTTGTCTGCATTCTTCCGTTGTTTTCGTTTCAAAGGGTGAAAGAATTCCAAATGTTATTTTTATTGCAGATTATTAATTTAGATTTAGGTAGATTTAATGTAACATTAAGGTTTTCGTCGTAACACTACTGAGCGTGGAGTTCAGGTTTCGAGTCTCATTTGATGCTTTAATACACCTTATTATACCTATCTTGATTTATTAAGGTGTAGGATTAGTGTAGGATACTAACAAACCTTAAAAATAGATTGTTTACGTTTAGATATATATAGAATAGATTGTTAACTGTTTTATATCGCACGTTTAATTTGTAATGCAGGTATATAAGTTAATGTGTTATACACGATGCATTTCCCGCTTTTCAGATAGAAAATTATGAAACGCCATTAAACTTGTTCTACTTGGTTACAGGTCACGACCTAACTCCTCGCTACTGGCACCGGGAAGTAAAATCCCGTCGACACTAATATCAACACAGCAACATCCGCAGACACCGTCCAGTCAAAATGGAACACCTACAAAGCATTCCATGCTCGATAAGTTAAAGCTTTTCAATAAAGATAAAATAAGTAATGAGAAACAAAACAGCAAAAGCACTGCGGTCTCGAAACGCACCAGTTCATCTAGTGGTTTCTCATCAGCCAAAAGCGAAAGATCCGACTCCAGTTTAAGCCTCAATGAATCTTCCAATACACCTAATACACATATCAAATCTTCTAATTTAGTAGGGCCCAAAAGTATAAGACAACAAAGCGATACGTTATCAAAAGACAAGTCTGCTAAAAATGTAAAACCTAAGCTAGTTAGTTCAAAATCCCCTAAAGAATCTACGAGTTTGAACAAAGGTAAAACGAGTAATACTGACAAATCGAGAAATAGCCCAAAACTTCCTGCTCGTGACAAAGAATCCAAACTGGCCACTCCAAAATCTATTAGCAACACAAAACTAAATCAGATCGATGACCATTCAAGAAATTCTAATTCAAAGATGGTTAAACTATCCGGAAGTCAAATGAGGCTCAGTGAAAAACGAAGTGATAGTAGAACAGACGTCAAAAATCACCAGAGTCATGAAAATGTATCATCATCGTCAAACCAAGGCAACCAAAATCAAGCATCATCAGGACAAAATTTTGGACCCCAAACTGGAATTCCAAAACCTACAGCCGCTGTAAAAGGAACATTCAAAATAGCAAAAGATGATAGACATGTTATTCATAAAAGTACAAATAGTCAATTAAGTCCTATACAAAGCAATTCTAGTTTAAATTCTACAAATAACGTAAGTGCACTTCCATTCGCTAGAGAACAGTCTAATTTAAGTAAGGATATAACACAAAAACAGACTTTGGCAGTATCTCCGATGCCTGTTATTAACGCAGGAAGTCACACTCACACATCGCAAATGTCTGAAAGTTCACATTCGAATTCCACACATAGTACTACAGGGCAACATTCTAATTCCAGTGATAGTAGCGTCATATACCGTCCTTCCAGTGAATCTGGTTCTGAAATATCTAAAAACGCTACGAACACGGTGAATAGAAGATTAGACATGAATGCTACTTACATTAATGAAGTTATAAACGAAGCTGAAATTTCTGAGAAAGAAGCAGCGCAGAGACGACCCCTGGATAGATCTGTCCCAAAACCGCCGACCTTCGATCACAACAGGACATTGACGGAGTTAAATAAGAGGATGGATAATGATAGTAGATCTAGTACCCCATCCCACTGTCGTGACAATTCACTTGGGGACGATGAAAATCCAATGATGAATGTAATGCCTATGCGACCACTGCTGCGAGGATATAACAGTCATCTGACTCTGCCCATGCGAACTTCAGGTTTAACCCAAAAGAACATTCCGGGTTATCCTCATCATGCTAATACGGTGAAAGCAAACTTTGGCAGGGAAAACATGGGATTGCGTGACCGTATTAATTACGGTCCAGGATTTTCTAACCCAGATTATTGTGATCTTGAAATAGCCTCGGGTTATATGTCTGACGGTGATTGCTTGCGCCGTATAAATCTTGGAGAAATGGAGTGTGGCAGAAACAATGATATGATGGATGGATACATGTCGGAGGGTGGTGCGTCGCTGTATGGTCGCCGCATGAACTACCAGCAGCCCTCCCAACTACAGCAACTTGATGAAAGGTGAGTTTAGTTTATTGTCTTTATTTTGTAATGTTTTTTTTCTTAATACCACTTCAACATTCACAAAATAAAAAGTTATTGTGTGAATTTTGAAGTGGTGTTAAGAAATCAAGAGATCTCATAATGCGAAGAGAAATCAAATGTATTCAAAGGAATACATTTGATTTCTCTTCGCATTATGAGGTCTCTTGACGTCAACGAAGTGACCTTTACAGAAAAGTATAATATTGTGTCCTTATATTTGCTTATGATTCCCGAAGACGATGCCTCTCGTCGAGGGACAATGAAGCACAAATTAAAAGGCTCCCTTAGGGCGTGAGATTCATTGCCGAGGTGGAATTGCGTCGGTAATGGCTGTGCTTTTTAGGGTTTTTAGGGGCGCCGAGTCAGTTACATACTGAATTATATACCGTTTATTACTCTTTTAAAGTCCTTAATTGAAAGTCTCGTAACCAGGTTATTTCATCACTGTTGTCAACTAGGTAGCTAGCCTTGTTTAATAGTAATTACTTAAAAAAAACAGTAAGGTTACTTACAGGTTTACAACGATACATTAGCTGATTTAAATAATCCTATCGCGTCTCACCTGCGTCACAGATTATATGTAACCACCCAGATAGAACAGTTGTCTATTCTATACCTGTATAAATGTCTTACTAAATAGCCTTCTTGGACATTCTATACCTATATATATATCAGCATTTCCCGCCTTTCTGTAGCAGTCGGGTAAAAAATTATCATCATAATTATGTAAACTACTTTATACAGAATTGGGAAGTTTGTACTTTCATGTTATAGCTATTTTGATTTAAATTAGAAAAAAAATTGTATGTAAACTTATGGAATATTCCTCAATTATTTAGATTATTCATGCATCAGTTACTTAGATAAAGTAACTGTTAAGTAAATTCATTTTCTAATAGCTTCGTCTGAGCCTCCCAATCCACAAGTGGTCGGCCCGCCTTCCGTCACTCTCCGACATGATGTGACGATGGTCTAACGTGTATGTCACTCAGATCATTGCTTACATTATACATTATTTGTTTACATGCTACCGGCAACTTGGACTTCTAAGAAAATTTGTTTGGTGGGTGTAGAAATAGTTTCAGGAAAGTCCAGGATCATCGGAATTTTGGTTAGGTTTTTCGTATCTATATATTTAAAGTCCCTGTCGGCGAAATTTTCTCTTCTCTTGCTATAGTTTAATCAACTACAAATTAATTCAATAAAATATTTAACGTAATACTCCAAATATGAAATTCGTGTTCATTAGCCTAGTACCTACTTTTCGAGTTGTGCCCTATTCAGCGCATGTGACTCACGAATCTAAATCAAGTATCAAAGGCAAGTAAATGTTCGGGCTGCGACAGTTTGCGAAGTGTTAGTACTGTTTGTAGCCTGCTTGTGTGAACAAAGCGTTTTGTTAATATTTGGACGCTGCTCCCGCGGTGTGCAGCCGACGATCTCGCAACCACGACTATACAGTGTACGACTCACTCACACTGTCGCAGCTTTAGGGGAGAGGGCGGGGTGACCAAAATCGATACTCCTACGTCTCATGCCGCCCCTGCCCCGCACGTCACCTCGGTGCCACCGCCTCGACCCTAACCACCCCCAACAGTACCGCACCATTCGGCACCTTAACTATCTCGACATAAAACTGTACTTTCGACAGTGCGCTCAATGACATTCTACGTTATAAGGAACAGATCTTTCTGAATGATATCATGTTTATTCCGCTTATTGTCCATCGATTTTACACAAGTATGTTTCGGCCGAATTACTTACGCTTTATTTTCTAATTTCGAGGACTAATCGTGGTTAAAATAATGGAGGTATTAGCGTATCGGGTATAAAGTGAGAACATAGAGGGTTTCAATGTCATATAGTGAGTGTGTTGCCGGTGGTGTCGGAGTGTGTTGCGTGCGGTTGTGGCGCGGTGGCGGCGGCGGCGGCGGCGGCGGCAGGGCGGGCGGCACTCGGCGCCGCGCACTATCGGCGTGCGGGCGCGCCGTACTCGCCGCCCGCGCTCACACACGCACGTGACAAACTTTCCCGATTTCCTCGACGGAAAATGTAAATCTGTTGCCGGCATCGATCGTCCCGTCGCCAGACGCGCGCTCGTCGAACCGAGCACGCCGATCACAGCTGGCGCCATGGAGCTGGACCGCACTTAACAAAGGATCGCGGAACCAACGCGCCACACGCTAATCTCGTGGACTGTTATTATTCCATTTAAACATTGGTGTTAGTTAATAAGTGTATCTTAGACGATGTAGTGGACCATATGCGTCGTGCCTTCTGTCACTTGATCTCGCGTACCGGTCGCTTGACGGACAAAATTTTATTTGCTGTAATTTTATACGCCAACAATGATAATAATTTCGTGGACACTAATATAGGATCAGTGTTGCCTTGCTATGTGTCTTTGCTTTTCGCGTTAGACGTTGTTACTGTAAGCTTACGGTGCTTTATAGATAATAAAACATTTAGAAGAGTAATAAGTTTTCAATAAATTTGAATCAACTGTGCTGAACATGGATAAAACTAATTTGGTGAGCCATTCTTGAATTCTTGATTTTTTTACTATCTCCGTTTTAGTATTAGTCCAATTAAAGTTATCATTATGATGAAGTTAATTGTCGTGAAGGCAATAACCCTCCAAACATGTGGCGGTTGGCGAAGTCAATGTATCGCTAGTTTGTCACATGTGGCCACCATTCCGGGCACAATATCGCATATTTATCATTTATAGCTTGAACAAACAATGCATAAAGGACTCCATATTAAGTTTAGTAATGTTAATTAAGAGTATTACGTAAATATCCTTGTGTGCAATGAGTATACGGTTAGTAACCCGAAGCGATTGATCCGTGTAAGGTTATTACTTCGGCATCTGCAGGGTTATGGGTCGGGGCGGGAATCCCTAAACCTGATCCCCCGGACTAGGATGTTCAATATCATTGAATTGAAAATGTTATTAGAGATTTCTGTGTATATATGTATATTGTATAGCATGTGTTTGTTTTCACACACGTAATTATGTATTATCCCTCACAAAGCGGATAAAGACATGTAGTTAAATGTAAGTACCACTATAATTGTTAAGTTAGGTGGATACGTTATTGTACAAACATAAAAGTACCAAAAAATTTAAATGCTAAAGTCGTAAAACAGCAAGGAGTCTTCGTAAAAATGCTTAGGTACCCGTGTAGAAAGTTAAGCGATCAGAGAAATTTAAATCCACTACATTAAATTCTGGTCCCCCTCTCAATGGGGGGTTAACCAACCAAATCGGGACGTATGTTGACGATTTTGGTTTTTCATATAGACGGAGACTTTGAAAACAAGTCGGGTATTATATTGTTTAGATTCACGTCCTCATGTTAAGGCAGTGTTATTAAGGACTAAAATGCATTGCCGGAGTCGATATTTTAGAGGGGTTAGGTTGGCCGTGAATCATGAACTGGGTATTTTTATGTGTTCGTTTTATTCGCAATGCACTGTCAATAAATACACATTGATTGCAGATGACTATAGTTGATTGAATCTATTAACGATATTGACGTTACATTTGTGATTGAATGTCTAATACAATATGGCCAATATTGTATTCTATTTTCAGCACGGCATTTAAATAAATAATACTCTTCTTCAAAAGATCTCAATGTAAATATAGTTCGGTTCTGCAGCAGATGTATTACGTTAGAAAACGAACATAAACTAAGAGAAGTTCATTCCACAAAACTTTGAAGTTATGTGGTTGTAATGTCATTGTATTTTTTTTCTCTTTTGTTTTTATAACATCTGGGAAACGGCGAGCGGAAAATGAATGGAAATCCGAAAAAGAACCCAACAATATGGGAGAGTTATTCTCGCTGCAAAACTTCAAAATTTCCCCGTTCGGATATTGCAAAGCGACTGGCGTTCTGTTTGTTCCGCTCCTTGAAATTTTAATGAGATGAAGTCGAGCGTTGGAAATGACTTATCTTCCTCGGCAGGTATTTCACAAGTACATAATTAACACGGTGCAATCGGTTGTACACTTTTCTCATTATTTATTCAGTAATTCAGGTATTGAAAAATAAGAAGTGTGATGCTGGAGATAGTCAAGTTATAAAACAACCTCGCATTAAATTTTCATTATATACCTACTAGCTTTCCGCCCGCGGCTTCGCCCGCGTGGAGTTGGGTTATATCGCGCTTTTTAGATTTCCCTCGGGAATATCAAATTTTTCAGGGATAAAAAGTAGCCTATGTTCTTTCTCAGGGTCTAAAGATTGTCTGTGCCAAATTTCATCAAAATCGGTTGAGAGGTTTAAGCGGGAAAGCGTAACAGACAGACAGACAGACAGACATAGTTACTTTCGCATTTATAATATTAGTATGGATGTATGTATGGAACGCTAAAGTTTCACGTTTGCAAAATATTTTCTAGTGAAAAATTTTCGTAGTGCAATATGTTTGCTACATTCAAACAATATGTAATTTTGTAGTATTTTATTTGGTTTACAGTTTCTGTTTTGTCATTATTAAAGTACAAACTTTAATATACATGCATAGTATACCGTTTGACCTAAACTATGACTTAAACATTATTCAGATGGGTAAGAGGACCTAGGAAGTTATTCACGAGTTTATACTTTCTTTCATGTGTTACTTGTACTGAAATTCTAGATACCTACACACAAGCTCATAAAGTACATACTTACCTTTTAAATAATAAATAAATATACGTTCCGTGCATTATAATTTTATTTCTGCGTGTTAGGTTTGAGGAAACTATTAGGAGTAACAAGTTTACACTTTGACAAGGGTAAGCCTCCGGCCAGGGACATATAGTTCCTCGCTCCAAGCTGCCGAACAAAATTAATGTCAGGAGACTCGATACCGAAGGTCTTTTTAGCTTTATAAATCAAAATACCGTGTAAATATACTTCTATGTACGATTCTAAGTAGTTATTTTTGTTAAAAGTGTGCGTGTTCATTATAAACGGTGCTAAATATAATTTTATGAGGAAAATTTTTGGAGTGTAAAAAGAAAAGCTTTGCTACATTATATATACACATTATATGTACATTATATAATATGCTATAGTTTTCAAACAGATTTTTCTGTAAACAGAGGATTAGAGGTGCATTTCTGTTCGGATAATTTTGGTAAGTACTTTATTCTCGGAGCGCTAGTCAAAAGACTTTCTAAGTTATGTTTTACATTAATGCTACGCCGTAGCCGCTGCTACGACGAAAACCTGTGTTTTTTGTTTTCAAAAACGAAATTTATATGAAAAACTCAGGTTGTTGATTACTTGCAAAACTTTCCCGTCTGCCTTGTTGGTTTATTAGTCGCAAGCGTGACGTTCTGGGTTTCATTCCGGTTAGGTAAAGCAAACAGAGTCTAGATTGGTGCCTAGTTAGTTGATGGAAATAGACTTGCCTTCTATATGAATGTATCTATATCGTACCTATCCCTCAGGCCTTGCTCATGTTACATATGTAGTTAAGTAAATGATTAAATTTTCAAAGAGAAAACTATACAACAGAAACTCTGAAAGCTCAGTATCGGTTCTCGTACAACTTTTCAACATAAAAGCATCCAAGAGCTTTACTTAGCTGATAACCAAAGTGAATTCAAGTTGAAATAGGTACACCGAGAGGAAATCCGGTTAGGTTTGAATAGCGTTCGACTCGGCATCTGTTTGTGTAACTTACGTTATCGACATTTCAATACGTTGCCTTACAGCATTATGCAGTTTTGAAATACAAGCTTGAAACTGATCAGACTGCCGTTTCAGTTTCAGATCTAAAATATGATAAACTGACACTAAGTATTATATCAAGCAATCTAGCCTTCAGTTTCTACACTTGTTAATGAAATGAAATGAAATCGTTTATTATGCAATTAGGATCACTGAGCACTTTTACACGTCAAATTTTTTTGAACTCTCTGAGAAGAAAAGCCGACACAAACTCAGGGATTATCGTCTTTTTTCAAGTCCAGACATAAAAATGAAAATTTTTACAATAATTTACGTGATTTAAAAAAAAAACAGTGATTATAATGTCATAATAATTGTAGAATAATTAAGCATATTGCTTAATGACAATGCTTAGCAGAGCGAGCAGCTCAATCCCAAGCTTTATTGTCTTCTAATTAATCTGTGATTTTATAATACCTTTGCAAAGTTTGTTCTTAATATAGCTTTTAAATCGTTCAATGGGTGTGGACAACTAACTGGGTGCAGCTGAATATCAGTATTTTATTTGGAGTACCTGCCTATCTGACACCTTCAATCCAGAATGTGCACCAATTTCAGTTAAAATATCGATAAAATAGCCAACGATTCTATCGAAATATTTTCATAGTCTTCGTTATAAAATAACCGATATTATACTGCCAATAGTTGTAGTGTATAGTGTTCCTCTTCAGCATCTCATTAAAATATGATTTTACTATTTTACAGCAACTTATAATGAGGTTGTTGCTGTTAATGAAGTTCGCAGCTTTGATATGTTTATTATCAACATAAATAACATATAATGTAGGAAGTACGTTATGAGTAATTAACAAACTAGAATACCTCTCTTATATGTAGTTAACGCGGCTACTTTACATCGATAAATACGTAGTTATTTGCAGATTATTTGTTTAATTAATTTCTATAACAAAGTTTACTGTGAATTTGAAAGAAGTGTCTATTAAGCTGATTGTAATCTATACTAATATAATAAAGCTGAAGACTTTGTTTGTTTGAACACGCTAATCTCAGGATCTACTGGTCCGATTTGAAAAAATCGTTTTGCGTTGAATAGCCCATTAATCCTGGAAGGCTTTAAGCTATATAACATCACGCTGCGACTAATAGGAGCGGAGCATAACTAACTCCACGCGAACGAAGTCGCTGGCGGCCGCTAGTGTTTTGTAACATTCACTGTGTTATAATTGATAAATGGTAGTGAAAGGTAGTTATAAGAAGTACAGAAAACACACTCCTAATCACTTCATATAATTTAACAATTGCTACATAAATATTTAAATAATACAAATACCTACTCATGTTATTGTCTTTTAAAAACGTAAGCGTAGTGTTTACAACCCCAACAGAAACATACGGCGAATACATGCAAATAAAACGAAAGAGCAATCAACATTTCAGCGAAAATAATGATGAGATGAACAAGAGAATAATGAGAGAGAGCTGCTCGGCTCATAGATAATGAGAACGTAGGAGACTGTTCCTTTCAGGAGATCCGTCATCATTAGCGGGAGGCTTCGGGCGCTCAGTTTTCATTAAGACGCCAATGTTTCAAATGACAACAGCCAAAGGACTGTAGGGACGTATTGATGCACCTTACGATTACTATAGGTACATACAGACACCGACAGGCATACGATGCTTTATGTATATCGGTACGGTACTAATTGTCGTGGAAGAAAGCGGCGTGTTCACAACGATGCATGATTACAATTTTATCTCCCCTTGCCTCGTATATAGCGTGCAGTGTGTTTTCCCTTAGGTTTAATCCATGAAATGTGGCAGTTTAGATCTACGGAGTGGCTTTTATGGGTTGTATTTTGTTGTAATAGAGTTGAGTTATAAAGGTTAGATACCTATCTAGGTCTTTTGTACAAAGCGGCCGGATTTTAAAAGTGCTAATGCATTTTCAGTTAAATTCTACTTACCCGAATGTTGATAATAACCAGAGGCTGCCTAATTAGTTTTAGACGGCAGAATATTATTATTGTATTAAGAACTTTGGGAAACATGTGACTGTTTTAACGATTGTTGTTGTTTCGTGTTTTCATTATAGTATACAGTGAAAATTGTGGGGTAGCCCGCACTACACGAAAACACTGACAAGTATAGACACAAATAAAACAGAAAACGTATAAACCTTTAACATACGAATGTAAAAGGTTTGAAACTCAACAACTCAATGCTTACGAAGCTAAGGCGGGATGTGAATCTCCACAATGGGTTTCATTTTGACATTTCAACAGCATTAATTGCGTTATTGAGCAGATGAATTTACGAAAATATAAAACAACTTCTCTATACTAATATATAAAGCTGAAAAGTTTGTTTCTTTGTTGGTTTGTTTGAATGCGCTAATCTCAGGAACTACTGGTCCGATTTGAAAAATTCTTTTTGCGTTGGATAGCCCCTTAATCCACGAAGGCTTTATATAACATCACGCTAAGACCAACAGGAGCGGAGCATATCGAAACCTACGTGGGTGAAACCGCGAAGCGCAGCTAGTTAGTAAAATTCTTGAAAATTATTTAGATTTCCGCTTCTATTAAAACAATTTTTATGAAATATGAAACGTGTCCCGCCTATTTTCTGGAGCCACCCTCCTCCTCTAGTTCAGACCTATATACACAAACAGTAGAGTTCAGTTGACGACCTCCGTGACATAGCGGTAGCGGACGCGGCCGCTGCGCAAGGTGGCGCGGGTTCGATCCCCGCACAGTGCAAGTATTTGTATGCATGAATATGAATATTTGCACTGGTCTGGTCGTGCCTCGGAAAGCACGTTAAGCCGTTGGTCCCGGTTGCCATACGAACATCTAGTGGTAGTCGTTACGGGTTGTTGGAGCCCTCAAAAGTCCAACAATTTGTCTAACTGCAATGCTTCGATGTCGCCTTCGGGTTGTGGAGGTCAGACGGCAGTCACTTCACGGAAAATGTCGAAGTTTAGCCATATCAGCGGTTGGACTGGCAAAGCGGACCCCAGACTCCAAAGCTGAAAAGGCTTCGGATGCGACTGGGATTAACGCTGGGATGATGATGATGATGATGACCCTCCTCAATTGTAATCTAACTGCAGAATCTTCATTTAAGGCACTTAGTGTGCAAGCGAATAGCCATCTAGTACTCTTGTGTAGGCAACATTAAAAATGTTTCTTCTCAAGTAGCAAACAACGCTCCACTTTACGACCTTAAATCGCGTATGAAGGATATCTACATGAAATGGGGGCGCTTTTTACTCAGCGAATTCATTTAGTCTAGATAATTGAAAAGTTCTCTCTTACACGGTCTTCCCATTAAATACTTTTAATATATACTCTTGGGACATAGGTAGGTTAATTTACTACGTACTTTAATTATTTTATGCATTTGTTTACAACCATTTTCTCTAAAATGTCGAACGGTTTTAAAATAGTTTTACAGGCACTACCTACAAAAGTTTCATTCCGCTCCAGATTAATTTAATGACTAATTAATGACAAAGTGAAGTGGCTCTTATTTTTATTGATAATAATTAGTGATTATGGTTAGTATAAAGTAAAAGTCAACGTGTTATATATCATAGTTTAAAAGCTGACAAGGGGCCATTACGAAAGATAAACAAGGAAAGTAACAAGAATGGCTTAATGCCAGATAAGCTGTAAGTTTTAAAAACTTGGCACATTATATGTATTTTTCACTGCGGATTTATAATAAATCAACCTCAACGTAAATAGTTAGTCGTGGTGGCCTAGTGGTTAAAACACCAGCCTCTGAAGTATGAGTGCGCGGGTTCGATTCCAGGTCAGGCAAGTACCAATTTAACTTTTCTATAGTCATATGTACGTTCTAAGTATATCTTGGACACCAATGACTGAAGGTGAAGGAAAACATCTTGAGGAAACCTGGACTTTAACACTGAAATCGCCAACCCGCATTGAGCAAGCATGGTGATTACGCTCAATCCTTCTCTGTATAAGAGGAGACCTGTGCCCAGCAGTGGGACTATAAAAAGGCTGATAATGAAACGAAAGAAATTTTTATCACACTCTCAATGGATAAATTATCGTCATGCCCTTCATTTTGTCAATCCAGCATCATTTATTGTAGTTGCAATTTTCCAACATATAAGCAGCTTAATTCAAAATCATTTGAATTTTCATAGAAAATGTGCTCCAAAGCTGGGATGATGCCTTTAATAGCGTAAACGTTACTTACCCACTGATCCTGCTAAAGTCTTATTTATTTTTGGCATATGTAAGGGTAGGAGGCACCTAATGTAGCCTTCCCCGTTATAGACGAAAGCCTGAAACCCTTTTTAGGCAGTAATTTTAGTCATACTGCTAAATAGAATGTTTTCCGCTGACAATACGAAAAAGGACCCCCTCTTTACGTACAGGAATTCAAATTTAGAATAAGAGGTCCTTGATCGTTCAGTTCGCATTCCTTATTTCTCATCCAGAGCGAAAAGTACGCCGTTTGTTTTAACTAAAATTAAATATAGCAAATAGCGAACCAATGGCGCTGAAGTATCGATACAATATTTTTTTCTAAAATTGAATGCAAAATGGATTACTGCATCTCGTTAGCAGTAAACTAGGACACTGCGGCATTTGTAACCGCAAAGGCTAGGCTCTGACTGTAATAGATTACAGTTTGCTTAACCTGCCCTCAAGACGGTCGGATAATTTTCCCGACACCATTTCCTTCTTTTCCGACGGCTGTCTTTGTCACTCCATGTAATTGTGGTACTTATTGTAAGTGGAACATGGTACAGCTGGAAAGTTAAAAAGTTGACGTACTTCTTTTTATCGTAATCTTTATTGAGGGGTAAGGGATTTTTGTCCCCCTTTTTAGTACGGGGAGATATCACTGAAGTTGAGCTGACACAAACTTATCAGAGTGAAGTTATTTTGTTAAGGTTTGCTACGATTGCCAGCGTAATACAATTGTACTTTGTAACATTTTCTTTTTGGAATTATTTAAATACTTGCGGCCGCCTGCGATTTCGTTCGCGTGGAGTTAGCTATTTGAACTTTTATTTTAACCCCAAAATATACAGCATACATTTTAAATTTTTGTTATGTACACACACCACACCTGTTGGTCGCAGCGTAATGTTATATAGCCTATAGCCTCCCTGAATTGATGAGCTATGCAACGCATAAAGTATTTCTGAAATCGGACCAGTAGTTCCTGAGATTAGCGCGTTCAAACGAACAAACTCTTCAGCTCTAAATATTAGTATACATAATTTTTAACAGTGATTTCAATATTGCTGGCAATATTGAATAAATAGTTGTCTAATTTTTATTATTGTTATAAAAATGTTTTTTAAACTAGTGTTACCAGCTAAACATTAGTGTTTAGCTGGTAACACTAGTTTAAAAAACATTTACAAAACAGTTTAGACTGTGTACATAAATAAAACATATTACAAACTAGTGTTTTTTGTCTGCAATCCCGCCGCGCGCTAAATTATCGAATGTGTAATACTCATCGATGGATTTGAATATATTATATTTTTTTTACATAAAGCACAGCTCTATTTACCACTATACCTCGATATTGCCCTTTCACTTATCAAAGTAAATAGGTACAGCTATATCGACCTCCTTACACAAGTTAAAAATAAACGAACTCTATTCTTCGGC
Organism: Sesamia nonagrioides; assembly: GCA_017933935.1. Lineage (NCBI taxonomy): Eukaryota > Metazoa > Arthropoda > Insecta > Lepidoptera > Noctuidae > Sesamia > Sesamia nonagrioides. The sequence goes on along the minus strand of JADWQK010001115.1, from coordinate 1,524,194 downwards.
ATAAAGACTCCATTGATCCTAAATGAGTGCAATGAAGAGTGATTAATGAAGAAAATGAATACACCCGTTCTTTCGCAGTATTAAGTAGCTCACGCATCTTGATATAATTAACACGCACTATATTCTTTGTTTTTACTTTATTATCGAATATCTGCCGCATTGCGTACGAACCAATTTTAAAAGTAGGTAGGTGAGATAAGTATCGTAAACAAAGTTCACTGACGTTACAAGTTACAAGTAAGATTGATATGTTTGTGGATACGGCGCCGATTTCCTGGTTCACGAAACTAATTACATCCTTTTCTTACTATTTCATTATGAAAAGGACAGAAGATAAATATTAGTTTAGTCCTGTCAAATTAATCAGCGCCTAAAGTAAATTGACCCGTTTATAGTAGCCACGTTTTTAATTACGTCTAAACTGTCTGTGAAGTATCGTAATTTAACACGACTAAGCTAATATTTTATCTTAAAAATAAAATAAAGATTGAACTGAATTTCAATTAAGTTCAGTTTTTGAAAAGGGAACTGGCGCTCTTGACGGGTTAGTATGAAATGTAAAACAAAATCGGTTACGCCATATTAGACTATAATTATTGCAAACATCATTAAGAAATAAATTACGTTTCTTCGTAATAATGAATTTAATTAAGGACTCTGACAAAGCTATAACGTTTAGGGGGTTAATATATTTGTATCTGTACCCACACATCTTTGAAAGTAGGTCGCAGCGACATGTTGCTCGTCTCCATAAGAGAATAGACCCCCCTTTTATCAGTTGCCATCAATCCAATCCCTTTGTTCAGGCTAGCCGGGCCTGTATAGCACCCTGCGTTCAATTTACTTTGATCTTGTTGCATGTATATAGAATTACACATACCTAGCTAGTAATAAGTCGTGAAAAATAAAGGCAAAAGTAAGTACTGTATAAAGCCCGAGCTTGGTAAAGATTTACTACCTATAATCCTGACCAATGTTGGGATATGGTGGAGGGGTCAAAAGCCTTGCAACGTGGAGGTAAACAAAGTGTAGATAGGGCAGAAATGCACTGTAATAAGGGCTTTGTGTATAGCGGACGAAAACGAAAACAAGCGACTTATTCAGAATATCCAATTAGACTGGTGACTAGCGTCGGAGAAAAATATGACTGAACTCGAACGGTGAATGGGTGATTAAAAATAACGCTATTAGTAAGCGTTGTAAACTCAACGTTCACTAACTCCTTAGTGAACTTGGGTTAAGTCGAGTTAAGCTGCAATAATGGGTGTTTTCTTGATCAGTTAAGCCTATTATGCGATTTAAAAGTAAATAGCTGAAGCAGTTTCAGTTTCATAAAGTCTCTTATTTCGTTGTCAAGGCAAACTGTGCCGTATTGTCTTCTATGTGTAAATATAACGTCGTGGTTTGTAATTCTGCGAATTACTCCTAGGTTCTTTTAAGGCTTTTAACTGACTCATTCGTAGGGGAAATGCGGTGGCACCCTTTAATGCCATTTCTAAGCAGAGGGACTCGTTCCTACGTGCATATAATGGTACCCCTTTCAATATATCAAGTAGAATGGTACTCGCGACATCATTTATTGAAGCTTCGAGAATCATTTGTTAGAGGAAAATTGCAAGGATTTCTTGTAATTACGCTTTTTTATATGTATGATGTGCGCTGTAAAAGTTCTTCTTGAAACTATTTTAAGATTATGCCACCTGATAAAGCATAACATTGTTTTTCTAAAGGAAAAAACATCATCTGTCATATATTTCCTACCTAACTAATCCGTCTTGCAGGTACCTAATTTGCACTGACAAAACGATGTAGTACTTCACAGGGTCAAATATTTCCTACTTAACTAATCCGTCTTGCAGGTACCTAATTTGCACTGACAAAACGATGTAGTACTTCACAGGGTCAAATATTTCCTACTTAACTAATCCGTCTTACAGGTACCTAATTTGCACTGACAAAACGATGTAGTACTTCACAGGGTCAAATATTTCCTACTTAACTAATCCGTCTTACAGGTACCTAATTTGCACTGACAAAACGATGTAGTACTTCACAGGGTCAAATATTTCCTACCTAACTAATCCGTCTTACAGGTACCTAATTTGCACTGACAAAACGATGTAGTACTTCACAGGGTCAAATATTTCCTACTTAACTAATCCGTCTTACAGGTACCTAATTTGCACTGACAAAACGATGTAGTACTACGTGTATAATTCATTAATTATTTAATTTTTAATCAATTTATTTTTACTGCTTAAAAATGTTTGTACGCTGAAAGACAGCAGAATATTTTGGACGTGAATTGTATATAACAACTTGTAACTACAATATTCTTACAAATAAATAAATTCTAATTCTAATTCTAATACTTCACAGGGTCAAATATTTCCTACTTAACTAATCCGTCTTACAGGTACCTAATTTGCACTGACAAAACGATGTAGTACTTGACAGGGTCAAATATTTCCTACTTAACTAATCCGTCTTGCAGGTACCTAATTTGCACTGACAAAACGATGTAGCACTTCACAAGGTCAAACATTTGCTACTTAACTAAAAAAAAAAAGAAAATAAAACCGTTTATTTGGCGCACACCCCAAATAAATACATACAGTATATGCACACAAGGTTAAATATTTCCTACTTAGTTAAGTATCCGTCTTGCAGGTACCTAATTAGCACTGACAAAACGATGTAGCACTTCACAAGGTCAAATATTTCCAACTTAACTAATCCGTCTTGCTGGTACCTAATTCGCATTAGCGCGGTATTTGCAAATCGTGCCTTTTTTGGGTTTAGTGGTTGGAGATAACAATAATGAGTGTAGAGTACACTCATTATTGTCATCTCAAACCTCTGGTTCGCCAACGGCCCCGATTCCTTTGTTCGCAAACTAAATTAAATTTAAGTTCAATGCATCTTTATCTTTCTATCTCATTATGAAAAGGACAGAAGATAAAATGTCAGTTTAGACCTGTCAAATTAGTGCGCTCCTGACGTAAACTGGCGCATTTTTAGTCGCCATGTTTATAATCGCGTCTAAACTGTTTATGGAGTAGGTATCTTAATTTGACGGGATTAAACTAAAATGTTATCTTCTATCCTTTTCTTAACGAAATGGATAGAAAAAGACGCATTTAAGTAAAATTAGTTTAGTTTCTGAACAAGAGAGTCGGCGCCTGTCTTCAGTAGGATGTAACTTAATGGTAAAATTTGACATATTAAAAACAGCAGTTCTCATCAATTCTGCAGACGCGGCGGTCGTGATAGAGGCATGGAAGGAGGCAGTGGCGTCGTGTACCGTGTGGTGGGTCGCACGCGCAGCAAGGCGGACTGCGGGCAACAGACCGAGCGGCAGCCGCCTGCGCCGCGTCAACAGGACACCACATGGAAGAAGTACACCGACTCGCCGGGAGTCGGGGCTCCGCCGCTGGTAACTATTCGAATTTATAATTTAGCGAGAATGAAGTCATGGGTTCTACTTTTTCTGTTGATGTTTGTTGTTTGTGGCTGTTGAAGGCTGTCTTAGGGTCTTTGCCTGTGGGTAGATAGGCTTGAAGTAATTAAAGATAATCATGAAAATAATTAAACTACACATTCAGCCTGTTTTAGCATAAATTAAATGGAGTAGTTGTACAAAACAATGAGAAGTAACATCCTAGATTCGTAGAGTATATTCTAGTAGTTGATGCACGTGTTAAGAGATCCATTATAAACCTACTAGTTTAGGTATGCCCGCGAGTTCGTCCGTGTAAAATTCTGTTATACTTCAATCGTAATTCGATAGACACGTGGCGCCATCTATGACCACAATAAAGTTATTTTTCCTTTCCTCGAGAACAACATTTTATTTTGGAATGAAAAGTACTCGGATGTCCGTCTCTGTACACCTGACAACGTATACGTAAAATTTCTGAATGATCGGTTGTGTAATTTAGGCGTGAAAAGGTAGGTAATACAGGAACTTAACATAACAACACGACCGGCAAAACCACTTGACCGTTTACATTTAGCTTAGTTAAAATTTTATATTCCAATGTCTCACGCTTTCTTTCTTTCCCTCATTCCAGAACCAACCAGCGCAAGCGCCACCAAGTCCGTCACATGGGCGGAAAGGAGAACGTCGCACTGGTCATCACTCGCCGCAGCATCACAAGCGGGAGAAGCTCACTGCAGCTCAGCAGCTCGGTATCGCGCCACATCCACAGGTAATGCTGAAATTAAAATTAAAGTAATTTAAAAAACAAAACAATAGTGCCTTCAGGTACACAGGGGTTTATTTTTAAAATTAAAGTAAGTTAATAAAAAAACTTTTTTACAAAAAAACAATCGACTTCTAAAAACCACTACAAAGTGAAAAATAACTAATTTCGGAAGTCGGTGTCTTTGGTTTTGTGTATATTAGTTTTTGACACCGACTTCTGAAATTAGTTATTTTTCACTTTGTAGTGGTTTTTAGAAGTCGGTTGTTTTTTTGCAAAAAAGTTTTTATTTTACACTTTTTAGTTGTGAAAAGTAGGTACTATGTATTCTTATAGTATTTTCTGACGCAAATATAGTTGGGAAACGACGTAATTTTGTTTACTTTAATTTTTACCCGTAATTCTGAAGAATTATCTCGACTGCCTATGGTCTTCATCATCAGATTTACTGCAGACCATTATTTAAACCCAATGGGTGCAAAGTTCTCATCAATATAAATGAATTAAAACCAAACACAAAGTAGCTACTGTAAACCGTTGAGGAGTTCCCGGAACTGGTCTTTGTCTTCATCATCAGAGGTCTTATGACAGTCACAACCCATCTAGGTGTAAAGTTCTTATCAATACAAATTAATCAAGCCCAAACACAACGTAGCTGCTGTGAATTGTTGTGGAGTTCCTTCGACTGTCTCCCGGTTCCATCATCAGATCTACTCCAGACCTTTATTAAATTGTAGTGCTTTAAAATACTTAATGAAAATACTAAGAAATGCACTAGTCGCCCCTGCAATTTTTGAAAGTTTCCCTTGTTTTCTCTGGTCTTCCACCATCAAACCCTGATATCCTTATCATGGGACCACCTTGGGAACGTCTTCTTTCCAACAGAAAAAGAATTATAAAAATCGGTTCATAAACGACGAAGTTATGCGCGAACAAACAAAAAAAAAAAAAAAAAAGCATATATACGGTCGAATTGAGTAACCTCCTCCTTTTTGAAGTCGGTTAAAAAAAACCCTAGGATTTAGAAACTTCGGGTATTGGGGTTTATTTTTAACTTACTTTTAATCATATGCATAAGCATATTTAGCTTAATAGGATAGGTTTTATTACCAATATAAATATTATACTTTAACCTTATGAAATTTATGAGAAAGAAAAGTAAGAAAACCTATCTATCCTACTAAGCTAAATGTGCTTATGATTAAAGCTGCTGTTTATGAATTATGCTTGTGCACATGAACTATATGTATATCAATGGTAAATATGTATTACCAACCTTTTATTTTTGAAGATAACGGTAAAGTATTTTAACCCGAGTTCAAAAATAGAGAAGGTTCTCATTTTGTCGGAATCTTTTTTTTTAATGCCTAATAAACCATAGCCTAATACAGTTTTACAACTAATACCTTCTCCAATGTTATATGTGTCGGTATCGAACTGCTAACTAGCCTGTCTTTTATTGTCTAGTGCTAAACAATAAAGCCAATTCATTTACATGGCTCACCTATAAGCAGGTAGGTACACTGCATCACGGGTACCTAACCAGTCTGTATGCCTTAAGGGGGATAATGCGCATTGTTATCCGGAGTGCTGATAGCCGAATCTATAACTAGAAAGACGTTGTTGCTTAGTGCCTTACGAAATTATTCTATGTTTTACCTTTATTTATTCATTTACTAGCTATCCGCCCGCGACTTTGCCCGCGTGGAGTTCGGTTATATCGCGCTTTTTAGATTTCCCTCGGGAATATCAAATTTTTCCGGGATAAAGGGTAGCCTATGTTGTTTCTCAGGGTCTAAAGATTGTCTGTGCCAAATTTCATCAAAATCGGTTGAGAGGTTTAAGCGGGAAAGCGTAACAGACAGACAAACAGACAGAGTTACTTTCGCATTTATAATATTAGTATGGATATACCTACAATGTTATTTTTACCCGACTGCCAGGAGGGTTATGTTTTTAGCTCCTATCTTGTATGTATTATTCTTTATTACCTAGTATCTCTAGAACCGCTGAACGGATTTTCACATATGAGGTATCGTTAGATTTGACTTAATTGCCCAACTGCTACTAGATAGGTGACATTTTAAAAAATCCAAAATGGCGGATGTATGACGCCATATTGTGAGATATAAAGAAATAAATTTCTACCAAGCATATCGAGTGGGATATCAAAATGAAGGATTTTAAACACTGATTCTAAATATGTATATAACTTAATATTAAATGGAACAAAAAAAAAAGAATTACATGTTTTTTTCTGCCAAGCATATAGAGTTGGGTATCAAAATTAAGGATTTTAATCACTGATTATAATCAAAATATTGATTCTAAATATATTTTATATAAAAAGTCTTTAAATATAAAATTGCCGTTTAATAGGAAAAAAATCTTTTGTATTAATTGAAGTTATAACCCATGCAATCAATGTATTTTTGCCAACACAGTGGCAGTTTATTGATTCTTAAAGAAATCAGCTGGACGAGAGGCAAGTGGCAGTCTCCGAATGGGGCAATGCCAAACTTGTAGCATTCAATACCGCCAAAACCCACCCCCAAAAGGAGCCCGTTCACCTTGGCTCCTACTTTTCGAAATGTATCCTTGGAGTGTTCCGACCGCCTTCAGCACTTGGAAGTTGAGATTCCCTCCACCCTAAACTTTGGGCGGTTCATTGAGTCCAAAGCCAAGGTGGCTGCCAAGGAACTTGGCGTTAAACTTGGCTCGCAAAGGTCCGGCGGTACTTCACACCAGGGCAGCTTTTAATGTTGTACAAAGCACAGGTCGGTTCGTGTGGAGAACTGCAGCCACATTTGGGCTGGTGCTGCTAAGTGTCACCTGGCCACTTTGGATTCAGTGGAGAGGCGGGCGAAGAGGCTGATTGGTAACCCTGACTTAACTCGAGACGGTCTCCAAAGCCTAGAGCACAGGCGTAGAGCAGCCAGCTTTTCGGTCTTTTATAGGATGCATTTTGGGGAGTGTGCGAGGGAATTGCAAGATTTAATTCCCCCATCTCCGTTCCACCATCGGACGACCCGTCGTACGGCAAGTTTCCACCCTTACGTTGTTAACACCACTACGATCCGGACGAAGCGTTTCGCATCCTCTTTTATACCGCGTACATCGAGGGACTGGAACAATTTGCCAGCGACGGTGTTTCCGTCACATTACAATTTGAGCGTCTTCAAGGCTAGAGTGAATAGGCTCTTAATAAACTAGCGCTAGTTTATAACTAATAAAAAAAAAGACGAAAAAGATTGAAGACGAAGAAGACCATGAGAGAAAAGTTAGAAAAGCTCACAAAAGTATACAATGTTAGTGCTGTAGACATCTCATTTGAACCTAAAACATATGGTCAAAAACCACGAGAGGAATACATACCTGAAGATCCCAATAAATCAGGTAGTATACCAAACCACCTCAAGTTAGGTATAAGCTCTCGAGCCATGCTAAGACGGAACATCAGTGCTAACCATGGGCTGGTTAACAGTGCTATGGGTATTATCCGACGAATAGATTGGCCAGCACTACGCAGAAAGCAGTTGGAGCCAGGAAAACTACCACAAGCGGTATTTGTGGAGCTCGATGACACAAGTATAACAGGGACCTACCTGGTATTGGAGTCTGGATCCAGCCTCGTGCTGCAGAATTTGATGCTTTACGTGGTAAAGGCAAGATTGAGCGACGAATGTTTCCCTTAATTTTATGCTGGGCAGTGACGGTGCATAAACTACAGGTCACAACTTTAGACCCAGCAGTTGTAGATTTAAGTAGAAACTTATTTGCAAAAGGTCAAGCTTGCGTTGCTTTGAGTAGAGTGAGGACTCTTTTCGGACTTGATATCAGTTTTCTTAACCCTAACAAATTGCTAAATCAACCACATGACATAAACTCATTTAAGGAATTAATCTGGTTACGTAATATTTCTCAACTAAAAAGACATAAATTTATTAATAATTAAATAAACAAAAAAAACCACTTGCATGGATAACTACAATTAAAAATCAACTGAAAAGACTAAAACAAGATGAAAATTCAATGATAAGGCATTTAAAAAAAAACAATGATAAATCCAGAAACCTATATTGAAACAGTACCAAACCTATGTACAGACGACATCACATCAAGCTACTACAATCTGTCAGATTTCCTTATTAGATTTTCAACTTTATCTCTACAGCATTAAGGCTCTATGTTGATTGGAAATATCTGACCGTTTGGGGTAGCTTGACCTGCTGTCGTCCGTACCTACGTAATTAATGTACCTACACTTAGAAATTTCAGCACAAAAGTCAGTCAGTTTCAATTTTTTGCAAAATTATAAACAGAATTACATTCGGAGGCATGCACAAAGCGCGTATCTTGTACATATGAATCTATGTAATATTCTTTATTATCTTGTATCTCCAGAACCGGCTAACGGATTTTCACATTTGAGACATAGTTAGATTTGTCTTAGACGGTGACATTAAAAAAAAAAAATGGCGGATGTGTAACGCCATAATTATGAGGTAATTTTTATTAACCAAACTTATCGAATTGGTTTTAAAATGAAGGATTTAAAATACTCATTAGAAAATATGTATATAACGTGCACTTTTAATATTAAATGGAACGATGAAAAAAGAAATTAAACATTTTTTTTTAAGTTTTCCAACATTAGAAACATAATTTGTTAAAACTAAAAAGATAGAAATAAAAAATATTATTTAAAAACAAAAAACCCGCCTGCATAAAACTCTAACGAACTGAATAGGTAGAAACAAGTTGAACAATCGCAGTTGGGGGACTTCTTAGCTAGATAAACAAGTATTCCATAGAACAGTCCCCCAACTGCGATTGTTCAACTTGTTTCTACCTATTCAGTTCGTTAGAGTTTTATGCAGGCGGGTTTTTTGTTTTTAAATAATATTTTTTATTTGTTTATGCAAAATCCGAAACACGTGTCCAGTATTTCTAAGTAAAGAATCCATGAACAAAATTTCAAAATATATCATAGTAAACCACAAAATTATGAGCTTGTTATCTTACTTGGTTGTCCCAACAAAAATATGGTCAACGCACCGCTCGCCCGCCCACCCCAAGTCACGTCAAGCGGCGCGGCGCGGGGAGTCTCCTATTATGTACTATGATCTACCATCAGCTGTGTTGTGCGCTTGGTAACCACACTGCAACAATTTCTAAATCTATTTGGGAAAAATATAACATGCTGTAAAAATTATTGAAATCGATTCAGTTGCTCATTCTTAACGAACTATATTCAGGTTTCGTACAAAGAAAAATAACGTTGTATACTTTATGGTACAGACGACAGCACATTAAGCTACTACAAACTGTCAGATTCCTTTATTAGATTTTCAACTGTATTTCTGATGCATTAAGGCTCAAGGTTGATTGGGAATTTTTACCAGTTTGGGGTAGCTTGACCTGCTGTCGTCCATACACCAAAAACATACATTTATTGAAAGATACACGCAACACTACATATACAATTTTGTCCAACACGAAATTTCTTCCTATGCTTTACCAATTCAGATTGAATCCGAAATGGTAGATTCGTTTCAGACCATTCTGAAACCAACCGGCTTAAATCTATATTTAATTTATGGTTTTATGACCACTGCTTTAGTATTCCGACATCACAAAACATTGGTCCATGTTAAGGTCTAATGATTTTTTTTTTTATTTACAGTATGCTGCATCTAATTCTTCAGGTCAACATCCATCTAGAAGTGGAGGATCACAGGTACCTACTTATTACATTAAACTACCGTAAAGTAACATAGATAGGTGTACTATGTTAGTAATCATTGAAAACCCAAAAACTTAAGTTTTTTCTTAGGAAGCCCGCGCCTGTGACTGTAAATTGACATACAGAATCTTAGATAACGTCCCACATAACTTAAGCTGAAACTTAGTTGAAAATTCTCACCTCAAAATCCCTAAGGACAATTATTAGAGATGTGCCGACTACCACTTTGACCGACTAGCCGACTAGTCGGTGTAAAGAGGCCGACTAATCGGCTAGTCGGCCTCTTTACAGCCGTAGCACTCGTAGTAAAGAGGTTTTGCTAATTTTTATTATAAAAATATGACATTTTGATTTGGGTTCTGTCCGGTTAATCATATAAGTTCCTATGTTTTATTTTCTTGAAACAGTTCATGTTTAAAATATTAAATGTTTATTTTTTAATGTGTTGGTAATTAAAAAATACGTACTTTTTCATTTGATTAACAATTAATAAATGTTTATTTAAGTTAAGAATATACCATTTTTAAAATTGGTATAATTACCAAACATAATAATATATTCTTAACTTAAATAAACATTTAGTAATTGTTACTTAAATAAACATTTTATATTTAAACAATTGTTAATCAAATGAAAAGGTACAAAAAAAAAAATCATTAAAAAATTCTTACCTTCTTAAGAAGATACGAATTTTGATTTGTTGATGTTTTAGATAAATATGTATAATGTCTTCTTTTTAAACCAGTATTTTTTGAAAATTATTACTGAAGTAAAGGCTGGTTTGCTTTACTTGTCGAAATGTGTAAGATTGATTATAAAGTCCAAAAAATAATGAACAATTAAGGTTTTATTTCATTTCAGTTCCCCTGATTTAGTACATATTAATGAGAAATACCTACAAAGTAAAAAGCTGACTAGTCGGCGCTTTTTGCCGACTAGCCACTGACTGCTCACCAACTACAAAAGCGGCCGAATATTCGGCTTAACCGACTAGTCGGCAAATCTCTAATAATTAATTTAATCTTCAGAGTTTAGTCAAAGTTTAGTGAGATTTAGTCAGGCCGTTTGTTATTTGTAATATAGCACATTTCCGTCTGATGATAATATAAATAGTCAAATGTTTTCATTTAATATAAAATTTTAGCAGCTCCAGTCACCCAGCGGAGGATCTCGGCCGTCTAGCGTGTCAAGCGGAGGAAACGGCAGCACTTGTTCCTCCAGTAAAGCCAAGGTCCCACAGAGCTTTGGCTACGTGAAGAGACAAAATGGCGTCCCCCAACAACCCGCACCGCAGTCCAATGGACCTCCACAACATGGTAAAGTAAACTATACCTTAATGGAATTAAGAACGAATAAATAAAACCAGTGACAATAGCCCCGATTTGCTTGTGCATAAACTAAACAAAATTTAAGTCCAGTACATCATTTTTTTTCTATTTCATTAAGAAAAGGATGAAACATAAAAAAAAATTAGTTTAGTTATGTCAAATTAAGATACTCACCTTAAGAAAATAGAAGCTATTAAAAACATGGCTACTAAGTATAAATACGTCAATTTAAGTAATTATACGCTGACTGATTTGACAGGACTATACTAATATTTAAGTATATTGTTCTTTTCTTAACAAAAAGATGCACTAAGCATAAATATAGTTTAGTTTGTAAACAAAGGAATCGGCTCCAATATTTTTGAATTTGGAATTGGAACAATTAAAATTTTATTGTAGATTTTTCATTTTGCGACAGTTGAAAATATATAAACTAGTACATACTTTTTCCATGTTTACTTCGTTCTGGCTGAAAAGAATATCATGGCTAATTTAGAAAATAAAATTTTTAATTGACCGGGGTTAGGGTGAGCGGGAAATAAATGATTTACTAAAGAACTTTTTAGGCAAAATAATGTTATTTGATTCTGTCAAAATTTTATACTTTATTTGTGTATTGCTTGTGATATTTGTCATTAGTTTTTCTGTACACTAATCATGCACTATAATCCAAATTATTTGTTTTAGGCGGAAGGACTGCTCAAGTTTCTGCTGTGCCAAGAACGAAAGTCAAAGTATCAGGTGGTACGCAAACATGTACACAAGATCTCCAAATTCACAGTAAGATTATTACATTTTTTAATATCTGCAATATTATTTTATTCATCTCATGCACGTAGCATTTTTTCATTAAGTTAATCGTACGCGTAGTCTCTAACATCATTTTCAACATTTCTTACAATTTTGTATCTTAAATTTTTGCCCGCATCAGCTCAAATCACTGATAATTTTATTCGTATACTACTGCTAAAATGACCTAGAGTCTAGGTCCTCATCTGCATAGCGTCACTCTAGGTCCTAGAGTGACGCTAATAACATCTTTAGGCTGGCCACATTTTAGCATTATACGAATAAAATTATCAGTGATTACCCAACTGTTTTGTGGTCAGCTTCCAATCTAACCGGAAGCTGCTGAATACCAGTACCATACATGGACAACTTCCCATCTGACCTCCACAACTCAGTCCTGCAGGGTAATTGCGTAACATAATATCTTATGTTATTTACGTTGCTGAGCAGACATACTTTCCAAACATATGGAGCAATGGGTTAGCAATTGGCTTGTAAATGATTCCAATTTATAATATTAATATGTTACGCGGTTGGTGCCGGTTACTACGTATAGGTAATACGCGTATTGTCGTGGAGTTGCGTAAACCAGATCTTATTACCTATTATAATATACCTATTTGCCTTGATTACTACGATACCCGTCGATCTAGCTGCGAGCTAGTCGAAGACTAGCTGTTAGACTTTTGTGTCTACCGACTGCCAAAATTGAATGTCATCCTGAACGACTCAACGTTTTTTCGAGGCAGGGAGGCATCGAGAACATAGACCTCTCCCTGCTTCAACGTTGAAACGTTAGATGGGCACCCATCCACGGACCTATAGAGTAATTGCGTAACACACTATCAGTAGCAATGGGTTTCATTTTGACAATTAAACAACATTCATTACGTTGTTTACGTTTTTGAGCAGACACATTTTCGAACAAATGAAGCAATAGCACGTTACACAACTTGGGTGCTGATCGATCGCACCGTGCGGCTTCCTATTATTACTTAGCCAAATGCTCCTCTTATTAACTTCATTATAGATACATACCTCATCATTTAGAACTTTCATTTAGAAACCCAGAAGTATTATACAGTTCTTGGTCAGTTAGTACCTAGTTAATGCATGCACATCTTCGGAAAATAAATAAACAGCTTTTCATTATCATTCATTCTTCATTTTCACGCCTACGCAGAAAATGGAATCGGTCCGAAATCGTTTTCTTTGGGTGGCACAGCAGCAGCTCAACTTTCGGCTTCGGTGCGGGAGAGGCTGTTGGGGTCACAGTCCCTGCCCAAGCCTGGGACACACGAGTTTGCTGCCCTCTTCCATCATCACAGGTAAATATCTTATCTATACAGGGTGGCAGGCATTGACGCACAAATTGTGACCATGAATTCAGCATATGGTACTAAACAAGTGTAAAAAAAATTACGCAAGTTATAAAAAAAACATTCTGGGAGGCAATCGCGCTAAAATAATTCAACCATAACTGAATTGGATCCCAACCAAACAATAAGTTTTGTTATGTTTCGTATCGCGCTAACCTTTTGACAAATGGTTTAATCATAACTGGATCGCATTTGGAACGTAACCGCTGGCAAATGAAAAAGTTGATACAAAGCTAACTTTTTCTGTGCCATTTGCCAAACTTACGTCTAAACGATTAGATTCATTTATAATTTATTTAGTTTTAATTATTATATCTGACGAAATGTGTCACTCATACATTGATTTTACTTCAATCGAAATTAAAACTTTAGCGCGATACGAAATGTGATCGAAACTAAACCATAACTTTAACTGGATTAGATACGAACAAGAGTTGAACTTCCACTGTTTTATTAAACGCGATTACCCCCCAGGTGTTTCATAGAAAAGTTCGACACTTACGAGGTTTTAATATTTGTTAATAGTGTTTTTTGTTTCAATAACTATCTAAAAATTTCCTAATAAACTCAGAACCATGTACAGTAAGGGTCAAAAGTGGAGTACCACTTTTGACTCTTATTGTTATTGCAATAAAGTTCAAATGTGGTAATGTACTTTTGACCCTTTCCTGTAACGTCTGGATCCATTGTAACAAGTTCTGCGTCGGTGTTCCTGGCCACCCTACACATTTTATTATAACGTTTGAGATGAATGTTGTTTTACGTTTGCACATTGGGGAAAGCTTTCTGTAGTGTTTGACAGAGGTTTTGCTTTTAATTAAGATGCATGAGATCCTGATCCAATATTAAGCGTTATGTTTGTGATTCAGTACTAAACACTAACTGTTTGATGTCTGTTAAAAATAGTAAATATACGTCAAGTTCGGTTAGAGGTTCGCAATTACTGACTATAAAACACAGATACCTAACTTAAGTGCCTCTACGTGAAGAACATAGGGTGAAAAAGAAATGAAGCTGAAACCCTTTTACCCTTGCCGCATACCCCGCAAGATATCCCGGTAAATTCATAAATCATTCATTTGTCATGGCCGCGAATATCAACATAAAGCCGGATGATGACTTGCCAAGAAAATATGAATTACGCGGGTTATTTCTATTCCTATCCAGAAATAACTGGTTTTTTCGTATAAATTATCTCACAGCTGACTTCCAATCCAAACAAATGAACGGTTTGTACAAGACAATTGTTTCGTTGACATCAGCAATTAAACAGTTTAACTAATAATCGGGATAGTCATAGTCGATATAAGTGAGAGTGAGATGAATAGATCTTTTGTTTTCTCTTCACGGACCTGGAGGATGACTGTGATTATGTAATTATAAATACAAAGCGAAACTGGAACCCTAAAAAAATCCCTAATAAACATCTGTAAACTTTTTTAGGTACCAAGATAAAATAAATATCAGCCTACGATATATTTTGTAGATTGATAATTGAGTGCACTTTATATAAACAACGGTTAATGTAGGCATAATAAGTAATAATTCAAATACATATTCCACATCGTTATCTATTTCGGAACATTCAATGAAAAGAAATATTGTCCAATAGATAAACTTACAAGCTAACGAATTACTTATATTTTATTAAGTAGGTAGTTTATCAATATTTGACCTTTAAGTACCTACCAATAATTCCGCTGATATCAAAATATTTAAATTGGAAATACAAACAAGGATGGGGTTATAATCCGGGAATGCAAAGATAGCTTTCATTCCACTGTTTCTCGAATCAAAGGAAACTTGTTATGGTACAAATGACGTGTTCTTTAATTGAACTGTGAATTAATTCGTCTCTATACTGGCCAGACATTATAATTGAGTAAATACACATTGCGAAGAAGAATTTCGTGATGTTCGGACGATGTACTAAAAAATTCCATTTTTAAATAGTTTTTTTTTCTTCGAAGAGTTAAAAGTTCAGTGACGAAAAATACTGGCCGTTACAATCATGAATGTCGATAAGTAAGCAAAACTTCCTTATCGATATCTATCTGGTAACATCGTGAGAATTTTGAGTCAGTGTAAAGTCTATATCGATTCAAGAAACATGCTCTTTTAAGTTGTTTAAAGTGATCATTACCTACTTATCTTGTGTTTTTCAATGGATGAAGTATTAGTTAGGTTTCTAGAGTAAATGAGACCGTCATTTTCCTCCCTACATTGTGTGTTTCTCGCCAAACATTTGGCATCAGTTAATACATGCAATGGATTCCAGGATCGCACCTAGAGGTGGCATAAAGATAAGTGACGGCAGTCTCTCTGACACTCAAACGTATTCTGAAGTCAAGTCTGACTACGGGATCCCGTATGCACCTTGGCTAAGACACAGGTAATTATTGTAAATACTAATATAGTACTTAAGTTGTATGTGGTTGGGTGTTTTTTTGTATGGACATGAGTGATGAACCGTAACCAGCTGAATAATTTAGAATATTGTTTTTATTTTATTGTGTCAATTAAGTGTATAAATATTACTGGTTGTGTCGTTATCGTCAGTATCACCCTCATCATTCTTGTATGCTTATTTTGTGTGTCATTAATTTTTATTGTGTCATACAACGGGTCTTTGAACTACGTATAGTTCAAATTCAAAGAGGAACTGACGACAGGTCCCGTTTAAACATTTACTAAACATTTGTGTTAGCAAAGGAATTGTGCTCTAAATTCCATTGCGTCGATAAAATTCAAAACAGTTTTTTGAAATCAAATACGTACCTACTATGACACGCAAAACCCTTCTATCATGACCACATGCTTATTTCAGCCCTATTTTCAATGGTCAGTTGTAGGATAAGGCATTGTTTTGTTTGAAGCGATTTTATTTTCTTTTAACTTGAGTTTAAAAAATAGAACATCTCATTTGAGATAAATACAGCTGGCCATTCCGTGCCGTCATCACTCTTCCCCTTTTCAGCAACACATATTCTGCGAGTGGTCGCCTGTCCGAGGGCGAGTCGATGGAGTCGCTCACGTCGCTGCACTCGGCGCAGGCGCACAACCACACCTCCTCCCCTAACTCACACCACCGCAGCTCACTCACACACAATAAGCTCATCATGCACCGAGACGCACAGGGCTCCAGGTTAAACAGGAGCAACAGTATTAGGTGGGTTCCCCATATCTATTGACTTTTAGAGAGATTACAAAGTACTGTTTCACGCTCTGGGGTATCACGTTTTATACATATATTCTGTACTTAGGTACATCTATTATAATTATGTTATGTAATTCTATAAACCCCGACTTAACATTTAGGCCCACTTGCAACACGAATCTCTCAATAAATTTAGTGCTATCTCTAAATTTATTTAAATCATCATTCTATTTCTGTCAATCATTTGTAAATGACAGACAGAATGATGCTTCAAATACATTTAGCACTAAATTTATTTAGTGATTTGGTTTCAGAATACAGAATTAATTAAAATACCTTTTCTAAGACAATCTATTGAAAAGGGCTCTTGATTAGTTTCAATAACAAGTCAATGACCGATATCAATAGTTTTATTTATTTAAGATAGTTAAACAATATTTATTGGTGGTTTGTATAGATACCTAGTTATAACAACCGTCCCAATCGACTTCACATCCATCGGCATTATGTTCCATTCATAACATTGAAAATGGGTTGATTAAATTAACACAACATGCTAAAATTCTAGCTTACCTAATTCTTTCCTTCTCATTTATCATGCTTACGTGTTTACATACTATTTGTCCCAACTATTCATTAATGCTTATTTACATTTTTATGTCGTGTATTTTATATTTATACGGTGAGTGGTTATTATGAAAATATCTTGACTTCTTGGTTAAATTTTTAGCTACCTCAGAGATAGGACGTTTCCAAGGTATGCCACACGGTTGGAAGTTTGTTCATGTTTTGGCTTCAAGGTGGCACGCTTCTAAATTTTAAGCAATTTTGCATGACGTCAACAAGGCACGGCTTTTCTTCGTTATAATTTACACTTCATTTAAGCCATTGTAAATGCTAATTTCAACAATATTTTTTAATTTCAATGTTCTCGTTTATAGGAATAAATTAGTTGTTTGAATTGATACAATGGCCCCGGCTCCCGTGTTCACAAACTACACTTATTTTAAGTTCAGTCCATCTTTTTTTTTCTAATTTAATAAGAAAAGGACAGAACATAATATGTCAGTTTGGATCTGTCAAATTAGTCCGTGTCTGACGTAAATTGATGTATTTTTGGTCGCCATGTTTATAATCGCGTCTAAACTGTCTATGGAATAGGTTTTGGCGGGAATGTCAAGGTGAGTGTCACGCTCATTTTTCATTGGACTTTTAAAATTATTTATAGTGTCGTTTACTAAATAAAAACGCGTGATTTATGTAGTAAAAAGTGCATTCAGTGAATAATTCAAAAATAACAGTGAAATATTGTAGCATAGTGGCCACATCATGTCTTTACGCTAAACCGCTCCTTATCGTCCAAACGCGGGAAACGAAAGGAGTTAGATTAGTTAGGATAAGTTTAGGATAAGCTAGGATAAGTTAGGATTAATTAGGATAAGTTAGGATAGAAGTTTACTCAAGAGAATATTTACTGAAGACTAGGCTGTATGGCGTACTATGCCTTTGCCTTTTCCGTTCAGAAGAACGGAAATAATTGAACCAAAAAAAAAAAATGTCTATGGAATATCTTAATTTGACAGGATTAAACTTAAATGTTATCTTCTATCCTTTTCTTATTGAAATAGAAAGAAAAAGATACACTTTAAATTAGGTTAGTTTGTGAACAAGAAAATTGGCGCCATTGTCC
This sequence comes from Sesamia nonagrioides, assembly GCA_017933935.1. Lineage (NCBI taxonomy): Eukaryota > Metazoa > Arthropoda > Insecta > Lepidoptera > Noctuidae > Sesamia > Sesamia nonagrioides. Next base: position 1,505,900 of record JADWQK010001115.1, on the reverse strand, counting down.
ACTTCTATGCAATGTACATGTTTGTTTTATTTTTCAGTCATTTACCTACATTTAATCGTTGTCATTAAAATCACACATGTATACTTAATCAGTACTAACACAAAACAAAATGAGAAAAAGAAAGAAAAGCAGTCAATTATAAAATAATATTTAGCTATTTTCTTAAGTGTCTCATAAAATCGTAATGGAATCAATTTATTTTCAACGGGCTTTTGTCTACTGCTAAACATACTGTTCTGTGTCATGTTGTGTGCGCTAAACGCCAAGGGCTTTCACGATGTATTAAAGCTTGGAATGACTGAGATACGATAAGACTTCTTACACTATAGTTACGTATTCTGCCCATATTTCCGAATAGTTTGGATTGATCAACAGATCGATGATGGATATTATGTATTTTATGATTTGTGTCGATAAATAACAGGGCTGGATACTCTATGGCAGAATTTTTCAACCTTTTTCATGGCACGACCCTTTTAGTGTCGAAAAATATTTCACGACCCCCTTCCCTGCTGCTTATAACTTTGAATTTATGTCTGTTACTTTGGGTATCTTTTAGTTAAACAGTAAAACAGATTACCCACAATCAACCACAGAAACTTTGAAGTCTTTGATTCCATTTGGAACCTTCTATAATTTTAAAGAAATTTGCGACACACTCAATGAGGCTTGGCGAACCCCTCAGTGAGGTTTGGCGACCCCCTCAATGAGGCTTGGCGGCTCACTAGGCGGTCGCGACCCACACGTTGAAAAACACTGCTCTATGGTATTATTCAGACCTAACATAATGGCGGAGACTGACTTGCAAACTTTATTTGTAATGTGTTATTCGAGGCGAGATTGTTTCCCAAAATGGGATACACAAGACGCGGCGAAAGAAACCGAGCCAGGCTAAAGCGCGTTCCGTTTCTTGTTATAATACGGCTCCGGCCATACACTAAACATCTTCAACTTTCACGTACGGAAGACGGGTCTCAGCAGTTGTGTTGCGATGTGTGCCGCATACGATGTGCCAAATCTTGGTGTGTCGGTAGTTTAGTCGTGGAGGGTTTCCAGATCAATCTCCCTTTGGCGCAACATAGTTGGTCGGGTTGTTGGGTTTAACATTGCATCACCTTACTCAACTCCCGTCTTTTTTCCTATTCACCCAGTTCTTTTTTGAGTGAATAAGCCCTTAATAAACTAGCGCGCTTTGCCATCAACGATTGCATCACTGCCGTCACTGTCAAGCACTAGTTTATAATCATAAAAAAAAAAAAACTAAAGTCACTCTCTGTCTTAATATTACATTATCTAGCCAGAAAAGCACTAAAGGCACCCATTCACATCTCAAACTTACCCCTTGGACATTATTGTTTGCTGTCGCCGTACCTCCATTCATTCCTAGCTTGATAGCACCAAATTTACCAAGCAATGTCAAACAAAAAATGTGCTTCATCGTAGATTGTGAAGGGATTCTAACTCTGAATACAAACAATAAACAAGAATCGTTCTTACAGATCAACAAAATCAGAGAAGCTATATCCATCGATGCTACAAAGATCTTCGGAGAGTGACTATGAGCCGTATTATTGTTTACCAGTGCAGTATGGACCACCTGGACAAGGTAAGATTTAATGCCCATGTAGGTACTTTGTATTTTATGAGTGACGTATAAAAACTTTTTATGGGACATAAAGTGATGTAGGTATGTTTCACAATCAATGACTAATGTTTTTACCAAACTTTTTTTTTTGCCATTCTTTGCAAAAAGGGGTATTATAAAATAACAGATTATTTAGAAGACAATAAAGCTTGGGACTGAGCTGCTTGCTCTGCTAAGCATTGTTATTAAGCAATATGCGTAATTATGCTACAATTATGACATTTTAAACACAGTTTTTTTTTTAATTCATGTAAACGCTGATCCCTGAGTTTGGTTCTTCTTTTTCTTCTCAGAGGTAGTCAGTTAGGCAATGCCGGCTCCATCTATGAAGTTTAAAGAAATATGACGTGTAAAAGTGATCAGTGGTCCTACTTACTTAATAAAGGATTTCATTTCACTTTATTTATTGATTGTTTTGCTCCCATTGATTTTACTACTTCTAGTACCGTAACATCATTCATCACATGAACATTTATGTCAGCTGTCCGACTGTTTTTAATATTGATGGGTCTTACATATGTACTACTGCACGTGGCTTTGAGCGATGCCAATGCGTATCTTGTTCACGGTGTAGTACATTCTTGCATAATTAATCTCAAGCAGTGCAAATCGTACAATTAGTGCGTAATTCTATCGGCGTCTTATTTCACCTATGCAAAAATTACCTTTTATAGCCTGTAAGTAATGATATAGTATAATAATAATAACAAGTAAAACAAAAAAAAAACAATCATGTTTACGATGTTAAACATTATTGATTGATTTTTTCGGCTATTTTGATTGACTTTACTCGAAACGTACAGTTTAATTTACTGTCTGTACGTTTACCGCAGTGGTGAAGCTGTTGACTGCTGCACTGCGTATCGCGGGTTCGATTCCCACCACATAAATATTTGTATGAGCTACAAGTCCAGGTCTGGCTGTTTGTGTATCTGAGTTTATATGTTTGTAACCTCACCCACGATACAGGAGAAATTCTTAGCGTTGGGCAACGTTTTTTAAACAAATAAAATAAATAATAAGGGTAAGGAAAAACAGGATTATCCCTGGAACTCTACCGTTTGTGTGTATATAGGTCTGAATTACGGCGTGTCGGAGCCACCGTCGCCTTCTCCAAGGTCAGCGCTAAGTCCGACGCATCAGCCAGGCAATGTCATGCACACACCGCGGCATTCGCACCATTATCCTAAGAAAAACGATGAAGGTAAGTCAAATTTAAGCTATAAATGCAAAGCGAAATTGGATCCCTAAATAAGTATAACACACACACAAAAAACACGTACAACGTGGTACACTTAATTAGATGCATCAGGAAGTGGACCACTATTTTTATTTTAAGACCTTTATGAGAAGGTGCAGTATGCAGTTCCTTTTACGTCCTACTATAGAAAAACTTATCTATCACTCTTAGATCGGTTGATTTCAACCTCTTGAACGCAATCTAATCTGGTTTAGGAATTTAGTTGCGCATACTACATTATAAAAAGGACAGAGGATAAAATATTAGTTTAGTTCTGTCAAATTCATATATTCCATAGACAGTTTACCCGTGTGGTACCGGCCATAGAATAGTACCAACCCATATCCTCCCGTGGGTGTCGTAAGAGGCGACTAAAGGAACTCTCACCAGGGAAGCGGACAGCGGCGCTTCTTCTATGGAATAACAAATTACAGCGATCCCCAACCTGCCTGCCAAGCTTGAGGATCGCTTATTATGGCAATGCCCCCCAATGGAATGAAAGCGTTGGAGGCCTTTGTTTAGCAGTGGATCTCTAAAGGCTGAGAAACAGAAGATAAGTTTAGGCATGTTTTAAGGCATGAAACCAAAAATACGTCATTTCACGTCAGGCACTAAGTTGACAGGATTAAACTAATATTTAGATAAGTATATTTATTTATAAGACTAGCTTTCCGCCCGCGACTTCGCCCGCGTTGAATGCGGTTATATCGCGCCTTTTGATTTCCCTCGGGAATATCAAAATAAAAGGTAGCCTATGTCCTTTCTCAGGGTCTAAAGATTGTCTGTGCCAAATTTCATCAAAATCGGTTGAGAGGTTTAAGCGGGAATACGTAACAGACAGACAGAGTTACTCTTGCATTTATAATATTACTAGCTTTCCGCTCGCGGCTTCGCCCGCGTTGAATTCGGTTATATCGCGCCTTTAGATTTCCCTTGGGAATATCAAAATAAAAGGTAGCCTATGTCCTTTCTCAGGGTCTAAAGATTGTCTGTGCCAAATTTCATCAAAATCGGTTGAGAGGTAATAAGCGGGAAAGCGTAACAGACAGACAGAGTTACTTTCGCATCTATACTAATATATAAAGCTGAAGAGTTTGTTTGTTTGTGCGCGCTAATCTCAGAAACTACTGGTCCGATTTGAAAAATCTTTTTGTATTGGATAGCGCATTAATCCGGGAAGGTTTTAGGCTATTTAACATCACACTACGACCAATAGGAGCGGGGCATATAAAAAAAAAAAACGCGGGTGAAACCGTGTGGCGCAGCTAGTTTATATTTTTTTTTTATCTATTTCTATTTTGGGGCTTTTATGGGGATATGTCAGCCCCATCGTTCCCTTTACATTGATCTTACTTACTAAATTTAAATACAGTATAAAATTCAATAATATAAGTATAAATATAAACAAATAAATTTAAAAAAAAAGACTAGAGCTATTCTTACAGAACCTTAATTAAACAACACAACTTTTTCGTCATCTTCGATAATGGTACTGACAAAATGGATTGTATTAAACCTATATCTAATTTATTTAAGTTAAATTCCCTTATGTATAGCTCCCGTTCATCTTTATTCCTTGTAAATTATAATTTTATAAACCTTTTCTTGATGAAATAGGAAGTATAAGATCCACCGAACTTTAAATTAATATAGTTTGTGAAGAAGGAAATCGGGGCTTATCTTTCCCCAATGTTTTAATTAGAGTGTTCTATATAATTTGTAGGTATATTGGTAACGTCCGGTCATTGGTATCATTTATACGAAGCAGATGTCCGTGGCAACGCATAATGTCGCAACCGCAGACATGTGGATTGCATCGGAGACAGAATTCGAACATAGAACCATTTATTTACGGGAATGTTTGGGAATATTTTCTCTCTATACGATGAGTGGAACATCGAAATAGAATTCATCTTCAATACATACAATATGTAAAGAAAACCCTGTCCGACCTATAAGGATAATAAAGGTTAGGTAAACACATGACCAAATATAATATAAAATTTTACGTAATCATCATAGTAACAGTACTAATGAATTTTGAAATAATCTTTTTTTCCCGCGAATTAAATCCAAATTCTCCGAAATTAGGTAATTTTTAAAAAATTACCACACCATTTTGACGGTATTATTATAAGTGATGTGACCACTTGCTGTGTGCCCTCCTCCCCATTGCCCGCGGAAGGGTTGCCTATAGTGCATGTATTAAGTTACCTCTTTTTGCGAAATAATATTTATTTTTTAGGGGAATTTCTTTTAAGTTTAGCCCGGCTTTGTATCCATTAGTAGAATCAGTTATCGATACCTAACAATACCTTCCCTTACCTATCGGACGGGGTTCTCTTTACATATTGTATATTTAGTACTAATAAATAAATAGATCGAACATGGAAATCGACATGGTTGGTACAGTGACAGAGCAGTGCTTCATTGCGTGTCGCGGGTTCATTTCCCGTGCTGAACAAATATTTGTATGGCCTACAGGTAGTTGTTCCGGGTCTGGATGTTTGTGTATGTGAGTTTAGATGTTTTTTATATCCCACGATGCAGGAGACATTCCCAGTGAGAGGCCACGTTTTACTAAAAAAAAAATATTGTGGCATAATAACTTAAATACAAGATCATAAAAGCAATTATAGATAAATACGGTGTCTTTAAAACTACGACTTTACCAATGGCCTTGTTATACAGTGTATATTTCTGAAATCATCAGGGCCAGTCCTCTGCCTAAAATTCGGAACTGCACCCTAATTACGTAATACATTATTACAATCAATTTTGAAGCTTATTGCTAATCCATTGCTCCATACGTACAAAAAACAAAACGCAATGTATGTTGTTGAACTGTCAAAGTAAATTACCCTGTAGGTAATTACCTTCATCATCATCATCATCATAATCAACGTTTTTATCGTCCCACTGCTGGGCACAGGTCTCCTCTCATACAGAGAAGGATTGAGCGTAATCACCACGCTTGCTCAATGCGGGTTGGCGATTTCAGACTTAAAGTCTAGGTTTCCTCAAGATGTTTTCCTTCACCTTCAGCCATTGGTGTCCAAGAAATACTTAAAAAGTACATATAACTTTAGAAAAGTTACATTGGTATTTGCCTGACCTGGAATCGAACCCGCGCACTCATACTTGAGAGGCTGGTGTTTTAACCATTAGGCCACCACGACTACAATAATTACCTTTTCTAGTCATAACATGTCTACCATAATTCAGGTTTTAACAATAATGGTGTTGTCCATAGCGCACGGCTCAACAGCATCGTTGGTGTCTACGGCGTCGTCACTGGCTGCTGGTGCAGGCTCGGAGGAGAGGCAGGCACACGAGGTACCTAATGTAAAGTCCACTCATATCACTTTTCTTGCTTTATCATCTATCTACTTATTCATAGAGAATAAAATATGTCCATCCATTACTCCATCTCCATTTACTTGTCAACTTCAACTCTTGATCAATGGCCCCTGTGAAATAACGTCTAACAAATTATAGAAATTCTTTGGAAATTTTATTTCACAATAATGGCGGATATCACCAATGGCAGTCGAAAAAGATGGCCGCGTGAACCGTTTACGAGGGAGGTTTGAGGCAGTCATGATGTGGCCACTATGCTGCGATATTTCAATGTTCTTTATGAATTATTTACTGAATGCACTTTTTACTACATAAATCACGTGCTTTTATTTAGTAAACGACATTATAAATAATTCAAAAGTCCAATGAAAAATGAGCGTGACAGTCATCTTAGCTTTCCCGCCAAAACTCCCATTTACTTGTCATCCAATATTGTCTTCCTTATCAAAATAACAAAAAAGTCTAACTTTGCCTTGTTAACTAGTCGTTCAGTTTCTAGAAAGTGATGGAAAACTAATTAATGCAAGCAAGCTTATTATGGCCTCCTTTTGTGCAAAATTATACCTGGCAGTTTTCATTTAGGTCCGGAAATTGAGGAGAGAACTTGCTGATGCTAAAGAAAAAGTACATACGCTGACCACACAGCTAACGACAAATGTAAGTACACATTTTCTTATAGTTAATTAAGGATTTACTTCATTGTTATTTTTACAGACGTATAAATCGGATAAGACATTAAAAATACCAAAGACATTAAAGAGTGAAATTTGGTCGGGGGTCGGTCGACGAAAGAAGTTGTAGAATTTACACCTGCTTATAGAGAGCAACCTTTACCTCTTTCCAATAGAAACTATTGTGTCTAACCACTCGAGGAAGTTCTAATAAATAGGGTAATGTAATACGAGATTGTTTTGTAACTATTCTTTGAATGTCACCTTAAAACAGGCTGTCAGATTGCGTTTGCTACCACACGTACGTCATTGAAACGTGATATTATCTGCGTAGACAAAATAACAACTAGTCACCACCTTGTAAAGCTATCTCAGTGATGATATGCTCACTGATGCTTAGCTGCCCTGCTTGTTTTTGTTTAGTCACAATGCAGGTAATTCATACCGATCCAATTTTGTAGTCATCATATTTCATAATTCTGCGGTTGACTACTGATCTCCCTAAGTATAGCTTCGTACTTTCACTCCATGGTCGTATTACCCGTTTCTAAACTTCGAGTTTTCTTTCCAACCATATTTTTTTATGGTTATAGTATAGTTACTTGAACAAACAATGGACGCCACCTTTGCACTCCGCCAAGTGTGCGAGAAGTATAGACGTGCACACAAGAACTTGCACATGGTGTTCATTGATCTGGAGAAAGCGTATGATAGGGTACCTCGTGATATGCTGTGGTGGGCCCTGAAAGAGAAAGGTTTGCCTAGGAAGTATGTAGAGTTAATTCGTGCTATGTACAGTCGATCTCGTACCTACGTCCGGTCGGCTGCTGGCAATACCGACGAGTTCAGTGTGGCGGTAGGCTTGCACCAGGGATCGGCTTTAAGTCCGTACCTCTTCCTGTTGATTATCGACGCTCTTACGTCGGACATCCAGGAGGAGGCACCCTGGTGCATGCTGTTCGCCGATGACATTGTTCTCGTCGGTGAAGATGGACCTGAGATCCAGAGCAGATTGGAGAAATGGCAACAGAAGCTGGAGAATGTTGGCTTGAAAATCAGCAGAACCAAAACCGAATATATGTTCTGCGATTTCGGCGGTCTCTCCACTTCTGGAGCCATAGCGCTTGATGGCGCACTCCTACCAATCTGCTCCGACTTTCGGTATCTCGGTTCACTCGTGCAAAGCGATGGCGAAATAGATCGGACGGTTAAGCACAGAATTAACACTGGGTGGATGAAATGGCGGCAGGTCACGGGAACAATCTGCGACTCCCGCATTCCCCTTAAACTTAAGGGGAAAATATATAAAACCATGATCCGACCTGCTGTCTTGTATGGATCAGAATGTTGGGCTACGAAAGGGATGAATGAAAGGCAATTGCATGCAGCCGAGATGAGAATGCTAAGAGGGATGTGTGGTGTTACACGAATGGATAGAATAAGAAATGAGTATATAAGAGGAAGTCTGAAAGTGGCACCGGTAGCTGAAAAGTTGTGTGGAAATCGGTTGTCATGGTACGGGCATGTGTTACGGAGAACTGAGGAGAATGTCGTGAGGAGAGTCTTAATTATGAATGTTGATGGCTATAAGAGTAGGGGAAGACCAAAAAAACGATGGATGGAATGTGTGAAGGATGATATGGCTAAGAAGGGGGTGACTGCCGAGATGGCTTCTGATAGGGATGCATGGAAGAAAAAGACATGTTGCGCCGACCCCAAATAAATTGGGATAAGGGCAGGAGAATGATGAATGATGATAGTATAGTTACTTGATATCGAGTAACTTTTGGATATCTTTGCGCCGATAACCTATTCCGGCCCTTTTAGCTCCATTTCAAGAAAGTTGAGATGGAATGTCACAAGTTAGGGGTCAGTAAATAATATCAGAGGTCCGTGCGGCCGTGAGTCGCCCGTTTTCTCCCATATCGGGCGGTAGGAATGTATGCCAAATGCCAACTGACACTGCCGCTATCTACTGTAACATACGATGTCCAAGTCAAAGAAGAATATTTACTTGTCTATTGAAACCTTTGCAGAATTTGTAATGTTTCAAGCATTTTAATTTCAAGTTCATTAGTATATGCCAGATATCTCAAGATGTAAGTAAGCTCATATCTACAAGAAAAGCGCTTTTCTTTTACATCTTGACAGCCATCTCATGACCGCTTAGAATAGGGATGTTTCCTGGGTAAAAACATATGATTCTATTTAGTCCGTCATATTTTGTTTTATCAAATCAATAAAAATTTACAAATATAAAAGGCATGAAAGATCAGGAGTGGTGGCTGGTGACGTCACTGCTCGCTAAAAAGTGTAGCGTGCAGTGACTTCACACGAGTCGTCTTAATTTTTTGTTTATATGAAAAAGAAAACATACGTATCTAGTATTTTTTGGAAATCTGACTGACGGACTAATTAGTTTTTTTTAGCCAACTATCCTATTGCCAGCTAATATGGTTCGAGCCAACTTTGAACTTGGTGCCGCCAATGTAGTCGAGATAAAAGATATGAACCTACCTTATAAGATATGATACATATTTGATATGAAATAAAAACTGCAGCCATAAACAAAGAGAAAAGCTAGTAAGTAAGAGGACAAGAATTTTAATTTTCTTTAAATAAGCTCGTTTTCTCTTTTGATTTTATAGTTATCCTTCTTTTTTATTAATTTGGACCGTTATTATTATGTACCACATCACAAGATACCGAACTATCACTTACACTATTCACTCATTGTGCTTTCAATTCTGTAGCTATGCCTACATATTCAAGTATTAAGAAGTGCACTAATTAGCATGACATGTTTATCAGTAAGCTTTATTATAAAGCTGTCATAATAATCTTAACGATGATAGATATGTAATTGACGTATAAATTAGGTATTGCACTCTCTATTATTTTTATAAACCAGTTAGAATTATAGAATAGACTATAGAACTTTAGAGTAGGTATTACCTACGTATTATTTAATTATTCAATCACGGTCTACTAGTTCTGTAATTTCCCGATTCCCGTGTTCGAAAACTAAACTAAATTTAAGGTCAGTGCATCTTTTTGACAGAAGATAAATATTTGTTTAGTACTGTCAAATTAGTCTGTCGTAAATTGACGTATTTTAAATCTCCATGTTTTTAATCGTCGTCTAAAAATACGTCGATTTACATCAGGCGCGGTCAATCGTGTCTAAAAATACGTCGATTTACGTCAGGCGCGGTCAATGGAGTACGTATTTTAATTTGACAGGACTAAATCTTTTATCCTTTCATAATTAAATAGAAAGAAAAAGATGCTCTGAACTTAAAAATAGTTTATTTTGTTAATAAGGGGATGGCGGCTATTATTTGATTATTAAATTATGATCTAGTACTTCTGTAATTAATTAATTAACTTTGTAATTTTTAATGATTTTATTGGTTATAATATCCAGTTACAATCTATCATGTTTGAATAGTTAACGATGATTAAATTGTTGGCTTTGCACATGCAATGCGATTCCTTTGTAAATTAAAATTTTAAACGCGTCCTGTTATATAATGTTTGATTATTTCAAAATGCCTTTAATTGGGAACAAGTAAGAATACGCTTTGATTAGAATTTTGTGATTCATTGATTTTTCAAAGATATCTTGAAGGAATACAAAAGTCAAATTAAATTAATTTATGGTGACTAAGAAAATTCATTTATTCACCATAAATGAATTTTCTGTTTGAAAATCAGACATGTCACGGTTAGAGAACTTATTAATGTCCCTACATATGTTCAGTTAATTCGTCTGGAAAAAGTGGACTTCTCAATGAGAGTATATATATGTTTTTGTGTTTCTAATTTATTGGTCACTAAAGCATCGCCGACATGCATAATTCAATACGAAAAATGTCCACCAATGTTCTTGTGCCGCCATTGTTTAGTTGTGTACCAATTGTGTCATACGAGACTTGGCCACAGTGGATGATGTGGCGACTCAATGCCATTTATAATTGACTTTGATTTAGCTACCTACACAATTAAAAAAAATAGCGCTATGAAAGTGCCTTGTGTCATTGAGAATGCTATTTCCTTTAGTACCTATTTCAGCATCCCATCTACAGTAATGCCTTCGCCTTTGACATTAATTACTACACTTCGTAGTTGAGTAACGAGATCTTTTCTTGATCGTTTTACATTAGAGTCAAAAGCACTACAATGTGGACGGTTACACTCGAGATCCCAATTGTATTCAATGGCGATTTAATTTGATATATCGGTTGTTCTTGCCCTGCCTTGCCTTTACGTATAAATATTCACAGTTCTTGAGATCTTAATAGCATGTTCTAATTTACTAAACATCGCTTTTTATTTCCTTTGTAGATTAATAATCTATACTTATATACTAATATATAAAGCTGAAGAGTTTGTTTGTTTGTTAATTTGTTCGGGTCCGATTTGAAAAATTCTTTTTGCATTGGATAGCCCATTAATCCAGGAAGGCTTTAGGCTATATAACATCACGCTGCGACTAACAGGAGCGGAGCATAACTAACTCTATGCGAATGAAGTCGCTGAAATAACTAGCTGCGCCGCGTGGTTTCACCCGCGTAGGTTCAATATCTTTTTTTACACTAAAGCCTTCCTGGATTAAAGGGCTATCCAACGCAAGAATTATTCAAATCGGACCATTAGTTCCTGAGATTAGCGTGTTCAAACAAACAAACTCTTCAGCTTTATATGTATATTAGTACCTATAGAGAGTAAAATTTTTGTTAATTTTATCTTTACGACCTACTGCTTCTAACGTTGAGCTATAGATACGACGTAATGCTTATTTATAATAATCTTATTATTCACAATGTCACAAGTAATATTATTGTCAGAAAAATCGGTCGATACTATTGTGGATATTCTATCTTATTAAAAATGTTAAAGCCTGATCGGAACTTGTGTCATTTACCGGGTGACCTGTCCGTCTACCTTGTCTTGTCCACCTTCACACAAACAAACATGCTAATAATTTTCGTTTATCATATATCCGTTAATAAAACGAGTTCCAAAAGCAACAAACAATTTAATAATTAATATTAACTAATGCTTGACGCGAAAAACAGTGGTTTTTGTTGGCACCTAGCCATATTATTCAAAGAACGTCGGTATCCTCGTTGAATTTAGCTTGCCATATACAGCGGAATTGTTCACTTGAAAGCTAATTGTTCGCAATGAGTTGTTAAATTTAAAACTATATAGTAAATATTTTATGTTCTCCTGTTTCTATTCTTAATGAAAGAATATACAACATGCTTAATAAATACAAAATGAATAAACAACTACATAGCATATTTTAACAGGTTAGGATTAAGTCTACTTTTCTTAAGACTATTGGGATCGGCAGTAGATTAGTACTTTATATTTTAAATCTTTCATGTATCAAGTCGGATAAACCACATCGTCAAATATATGTGTGCCAAACATTAAATATATGTACATATTTGAAAATCTTATTCAATTCTCATCCTTCGCTTCATCTACTTTTTCGGCTTCAAAACGTGTTCTTGGTGTAAGTCTTTAACAAGTACACATTCTTTGTTAAACTTCCGGTACCTTGTTCTTTCTTCTTATTTGTGGAGTCCTGGATCTTGTAGGTATGTAGTTAACGGTTTATGTATCATCCAGATTAGAGTACGGTATTGTCATCTGTTTGCTTTACTAAATTTAAACATGTTTATGTCGTAGTCGCCGCGTGCGCAGAGACCTTATCAAGTGTAACTCGAGCTTGTGGCCCATAAATCCTCAGAAATGCCCGTCGCACTTACGCAACAAGTGCCTCGCGTACTCCGATAACGTGTGCGACCCGCCTTCTTTGCAGCTCTATCTTTTATATTGTTATCTTTATTCAATTTGTATAAAAATCTGGCCTAACTTCAAACAACTATAAATAAAAATAATACTGTTTTTTTTTTTTAAATATGTATCTAAATTGTTTTTGCCCCTATTGCTTTTATTGACACAATCGAAATTTCATCTAACACCATTATGGTTGTTTCTCCACACCCTAAATATCCCTCGTCCCCATCCTGTCTGTAATCAATAGACCGTGTGTTACTGGTTTGATCAGTGATCCGGGTTCCTTGGGTTCCGTGACTCAGTTAAATTCAATGCAGTCGGTCACAAACACGGTACCATCAGTCAAGCCAGTGTAGACGGAGCCTCGTTAGAGAGCGGTCGCGCGCGTGTTGACTCCACGCCTTTATGCACGTTACTTTTACTACGGAGTTTATAAACAAATTTTTCGTTGTGAACTGTTGTGTTTTGAGTGAAAAGTGCTAGTGCTAGTGCGTTCTCTATGAGTTTTGGTACTTAACTATGCTGGATCATTGTACTTTCAGTCAACTTTTGAACTCCATATGAGCGAAACACGTTTGATTATCGTTTGTTGTTTTGTTGCCAAGACATCCGGGTCTAACATTTGTATCAGTTGCCCATATTTGGCGGTTGTAATGATGCATCATATTCTAATGATCATAATAATCTTTATTAATGTAACGAAAATCATTGGCGGTTTTTTAATACATCGTCTGTAATGCATAAGCTGTTAATCATCAATTAGGTTTCTACAAAAAATACATATGTACTTAGATAATTACAAACAGCGTCTATTAATAAAATTAGAATATTTTGCTAGTAAACTTTTTCGTCTCTACCATCTTACTCCTCTATGGAGCAGGTAACTGCGTCCCTTTTTTACACTTTGCTTGTAAGAAAGCCCCTATTGAGAGATCCTGATTTGCGCGAACAATATCCCTTTGATGATTTTGTTTATGTCCACTATTGTACTACTCCTTGGGTCCTACTCACAAAGTAACAAGAGAACTATGTATAATATTAGTCGAGTAAGAATTGAGTTGGTTGCCTACTAAATTTTACTGATGCAACATTAAACAAGCTTAAGTAGCCTGTAGCCATAAGCATTATAATTACTACAACAACTTGCATGGTTATGTTTATTTAGAAATGGTTATAAACCGTGTACGATGGCAATGAAACTTGTCAATAGGAATTGGTTTCATATGTCTCGAGACTAACGATAAAAGCTAACATCAAACGTCGTGAGCCCAAATTTGTTTATAGACGATCTGGTCCTATTTGGGATCAAGCCTTTGATATCTCGTTTGATGTGTTTTACAAAGATATTATAACGTGCAGTTTTGTGCTACCGTTGACTGCACTCGTGAAATTAAAATAAACATTATCTTATTGCCGATTATAATTCTGGTGTTTTTATTGCTACGATACATAACAGCTGCTTTGAGCCGGAAAATTACCGACCATCCTCTATACTCCTATCTTGGAAAAAGTAATTGGTTCCTATTCCTCGTTGATATAATAAAAATAGTAATTACTTACTTCAGTTCTAATTCAGGCAAAGCATTGAGCAACGATTCTTATTTTAATCTCACATAGATAAAACTTATCATGCTTGTGTTGTGTCATACAATTGCACCTACTACAAAAGTTTAAGTACAAAACACATTAAATACTACTTTACAGATATTGCTCGAGCGTCTTTGTTCAATACATTTATATGGAAGATAGAAGTCTTTTAAAGTTTTAAACTTATTGTTTTAAAGCCTTGTTCTTAGACTTTTTATGAGTATAATAAATCAATATGGTAAATTACCCGTTGGCTGCGGTGGGCCCGCGGCCCTGACGCACATATGTCACCGCAGGACAGCGCTTCTCGTTCTATTTACGCAACTCCGCGGCTATCGCTTGCAGCATCCCTATGTAATCTAAACTAATCTATGCAAACATGTCTACCTCATTCAGTTTGTTCTAGTTAGCGTATCAAACTATAGTGTACTGATAACATGTAGTATGCTCTACTTCTAAGACTGGCACGGTATTTTCAAAGGATTCTTCCATAATACTATAACTGTTGTATGTATTAAACGTTTGAAACTAGATAAGTTTTACCTATTGTGTTTAGATAATTACCATTTTGGGTTTTGACGGAGCACAGTCTCTCTGGTAAAATTGTTTGAAGTTTTAGTCTTTCTATCCATCTATGGTACCTACTCAAAACAAACTAAGTAACTACATTGTCAATATTGTGTTGTTCGGCTTTACAAAATTCACTGGTCTTAATAACGAAAATACTTTTGTAGATTACTATTGATAACGTAGTTGATATATCGATACAAAAAGTTTTATATCTTATCTCTTTATGTGACTCAACTCATTCAAAAACACGATACCAATACAACATCTTAGTTATTTCTACATTAAAAGCCAAGGACGGATCTAATCTCAATTGCAAATATAGTATTATTTATTCAAATATCCAATACAGAAAGCGGCACTCACTGGTGGTTATAGTTCGCTGTCTTCAATCAGCGAAGCGCCTCCTCGACACTGTCAATTGAGGTTAATTCGTATGGAGACTGGCCAGGGATCGCTTGATAGTACCCCTACATTATTTATTTGTTCAATAAGCTAAATGGCCTAGTAAATAACCTTCTTTTTAACAAATAAATTGTTATTTTATGACTTAAGAGAGCTTCTTCCCATAGCAAGCCTATTTGTAGACAAGGAAGTGTTATTTGCCATATCTATAAAGATGACCATCATTCGCTAGTAGTAGCATATTATGTGTCTTTTACGAGCACCGATGTTAACATAATCTTTTAATGTTTTATACAGTTTGGGCGCATCGCAACAAAATAGTGTTTATAGAACAAAGACAATGAACTCGTAAAATGTATGTAAAATAACATGAACTTGCAGGTGCCTGTTTCAGCCACGGTTTAAACACGTCCATAAAATACAAATAAATTGCAAAAGACACGATATAAATAAAGAAAGTTAATAGAGGGAGATATTACGAACCGCGTTAATTACTATGACGGAAAGTAAGAAATCCGCTGTAATACCTGTCAACAAAGCATATCGGAAATATAAATTTGCTATAGCTTATCGGTAACAGGAAGGAGCGCGTTATAAGAAATTTTAATTGTGGGCTATTTAACGCAATGTTTTATGACGTACCTACTCGCTTAGGTAATCACAGACTATGATCCACAGGAACAGGAAAGAAATCGTGTTTTTTCAGACACTAGTGGATACCCTATATCCTTTTGAAATGCAGTGTTTATGTGTTTTCGACACGTAACATTTGGTGGCAATAGCTACTTATCACGCATTTGTTCTTGTTATATTAGATTGCTTTATTTGCCCATTACAAACAGTAGTTATTTTAAAGATTAACACAATTTGCAGCTTTACTTTATTTGCATTTACTTACTTAAATTCGTGAATGAATCGATCCAATAAAAACGATAACTGAAAATCCGTTGCACAAAGCTAACTGTAAGCTGTCAAATAGTATGTTTCTATAAGCGTAACGCATTCTTAAGAAGTAATTAGTGTACCGAAATGGAACTGTCACTTTACAAAACGTACTATATCCTATTTGTTCCTAATTGCTACTACATTGTCATGACTAGTGTATTTATTGAGCGTTTCTAACATGCTGTTATGTTGTAATATGGCACGACAGACTGCGCAATATCTTTCGACCATTTAGATAATCTAAACTTGTTCTGTATACCAGAAAATATTAATACATATTATGTCTCAAATACTAATACTAAGACCATTTTATACCGAGTTCAAAACTATTAAGAACTTGAGTGTTGTTATAACCATGATAGGCAAACGTCTTGAAAACGTCTGTGTTCTCAATAATGACAATAATCCTCAACTCCATACCTATAATCTTTAACGGATTAAAGTTTATGATGATGGTAATGAATGGTTTATTAGTTTTGTATGTTTATACTTATGATTCATATTAATATGTATGAAAGTTTCGATCATTTCACTTCGACAGGGGTTTTATCAATGAATTACGCGTGTTAACAGAAAACCCGTTCAGCGCTGGTTGCGTCACCTCCAACGGCCGCCGACCTTGACAGGAAGACTGCTACAATCTTCCAAATAATATGTACCTACTCGTAGTGTGACTTATACGAGATCTTTAATCATCCTTGACTTGTAAAAAATAACGTATGGTTCGATATTATCAAAACTGGTTTGTGTAAACTTCTCATAGCCAAGTGTTGTACAACAGTAACTACTTCCCTAAGTGGTTTATCCGTTATCCTGTGTATAACGTTCAATAGCAAGCACGGAAGGAAGCTCTACAAGACGGGATTGTACCGTATCTAGTCAGGAAATGCTGTAACAAGCACATCTACTCGAAAGTGGATTAACTAGGGCTCAACTCAAGTTACAATAAACTGTAAACATCTCTGTATTTAAACATAATATAAAGTAAACATCTTTCTGCTTGGAGAACATTTAACGCAACTTGGTGGTCCTTTGACTCGACAAATCTCTAGATAATGTTGTTGTCAACGAATGGCCTGTTCTATTCACCTAACAATAATGACAATACACAGTTGCTTTCTACATTCTTAGAGAGCTTCCTTAGTTTTCGATATCTATTTCGTACATCGGCTGGGGTTATCTTACGTTTCGGAGTTGTACCAATGTCAAAGATAATGCTTCTACAACTTCCACATGTCTTTTTAACACCAGAAAAAATGAATGTCTTATAATACTATAATGATTAGTCTGGTCGCTCTGACTGAAGGTGTTATATTGTACGTGAAATTGCTTGAAATTACTGGTTGATTCTCTTACGAAACCACTTGTGTGTCTTTGTTGTTACCTATTACTAAGTAAGTAATGCTTGGGACAAAACGACAACTCCTTTGTTTAGTATATTTATTCGCCACATAATAACTTAAAGAGTAGATATGGAATAGTATCTGCTTAAAAAAAGGAACATTATGTGTTGACGTAAAAACTTTCGTCGGCCTTTCCCCTAGGTTGGTCTCAAAAAATCAAAATCAAAGCATTTATTTCAAATAAACCAGTTACAGGCACTTTTGAATTGTCAGGTCGGTCAGACAGTAAGATGAAGTTAGTCGCCCATTCCAAAGAATAGGTACCTATGGAAAAGAACGGGAAAGAAACTCCATGCACACTATTTTAAATTATCAAGTTAATGATACAAATATTTGATTACATCATTCATTTTGTATGTAAAAATAACGTATGGTTCGATATTATCAAAACTGGTTTGTGTAAACTTCTCATAGCCAAGTGTTGTACAACAGTAACTACTTCCCTAAGTGGTTTATCCGTTATCCTGTGTATAACGTTCAATAGCAAGCACGGAAGGAAGCTCTACAAGACGGGATTGTACCGTATCTAGTCAGGAAATGCTGTAACAAGCACATCTACTCGAAAGTGGATTAACTAGGGCTCAACTCAAGTTACAATAAACTGTAAACATCTCTGTATTTAAACATAATATAAAGTAAACATCTTTCTGCTTGGAGAACATTTAACGCAACTTGGTGGTCCTTTGACTCGACAAATCTCTAGATAATGTTGTTGTCAACGAATGGCCTGTTCTATTCACCTAACAATAATGACAATACACAGTTGCTTTCTACATTGTTATCGATCTTGTCTCATCGTTTTTGTCTGATTCTCGTCACAATTGATTAATAACTGTAGTTATTAGCATGACAATAGCTGAGAATGGAGGTCGGAGGTCACGCCGGCGCCCTTAAAATCCAGCGCTGCGGCACCTAATGTAACATATACGTTGCTATGCTTATTGACTTACAGGAGAGGCAAACAATGCGCCCAACCCACGCAGTATATTTGCTTGTTACGGCCGTCGTCTGCGAAATTTGCTCTTGTATTTCGTACCTACTTGTGCTCGCGGTTGGGAACCATTCCATCTATAACTACTCCTATTAGAATATATCGCATACTTTATTTCAAATCAAGTCCGTTACTTTATTTGAATTTCGGCCAGATTTAGCGCTGTTGTTACGTTTAGAAATCACATGATTATGATAATAAGAACATTAGAACATCATAATATATTAGCTCTGTCAATGGAATTTCGGAATTCACAATAAAATAAAACGAGCAGATATCTATTCCACGTTTCGGTATAATTTGCTCGTACCTTATCTTGAGTGTAACGTTTAACAAAGTAATTTTGAAATGTTGTCACAACCTACTTTGCTGACTGTCGACTTCCATTAGATTTTTGGCCACGTTTTCAGAGTCTAATTAAAGGCTTACACATGACTTGGTGATGTCCATGTTCATTCCATTTTTGTAGGTAGATATCGAATGTCTTCCCATCAAGTATGCTCTTATAACGGCTTGCTACTGAGCCATGTGCACGACAGATGCTTCCCTTGAGCCTTCAAACTGTTGCTTTATCGTTGGATCATTTCGAACACTGGTGAACCTGTAGGTATATATTGTTTTTATAGCTGTCTTAAAATGTTATGTTATGATCATACTTAGTTAGCACTCTAACGTAATATGTTATGCGCAATGTCAGTTATTTTGATTGCATACAAGATATTTTCCTTATTATCTGAAGGAATAACGTAGAGGCACTAACATGTTTAGAGGTCAAGTCTGGCATAATGATTACTTCAGTCCGTTGAGATCATCACTATTAACAATATTGTCCTTTTTGCGCGTGATTTACTCTAAGATTGATGGTATAAATTTTAATGGCTATTGAGCTTACGCGGTTGGAATATATGTCATTTAAATAATTTTCCATTTAGTCTTAAGCAAAACAATTTATATTCTTCTAATAGCCAAATATATTTATGATCACACCTAGTGATTTTAGTTTTCGTTTATTGTTATTATATAAGACCGGATTTTAGCACATGATTTCCATAAAGAAACCTGTTAAACGTACTTTCTACGTAACGTTTTTATAACTTCAAATGTTTACTTCTGAGAGCTTCCTTAGTTTTCGATATCTATTTCGTACATCGGCTGGGGTTATCTTACGTTTCGGAGTTGTACCAATGTCAAAGATAATGCTTCTACAACTTCCACATGTCTTTTTAACACCAGAAAAAATGAATGTCTTATAATACTATAATGATTAGTCTGGTCGCTCTGACTGAAGGTGTTATATTGTACGTGAAATTGCTTGAAATTACTGGTTGATTCTCTTACGAAACCACTTGTGTGTCTTTGTTGTTACCTATTACTAAGTAAGTAATGCTTGGGACAAAACGACAACTCCTTTGTTTAGTATATTTATTCGCCACATAATAACTTAAAGAGTAGATATGGAATAGTATCTGCTTAAAAAAAGGAACATTATGTGTTGACGTAAAAACTTTCGTCGGCCTTTCCCCTAGGTTGGTCTCAAAAAATCAAAATCAAAGCATTTATTTCAAATAAACCAGTTACAGGCACTTTTGAATTGTCAGAAGGTCGGTCAGACAGTAAGATGAAGTTAGTCGCCCATTCCAAAGAATAGGTACCTATGGAAAAGAACGGGAAAGAAACTCCATGCACACTATTTTAAATTATCAAGTTAATGATACAAATATTTGATTACATCATTCATTTTGTCTCTTTTCCAATTTCCGCACAACTCTTTAGGGCCACAGCATTGCTTTGTTTTCTTTGGATGCTCACGCGGGTATCCAGTTCGAGTACTGTTAATAATCATGATATTATTGCTTTTCTAAACAATCGAATCTCATGTGTTTTACCGGAGCGCCAACGAGACTCGCCATAGGAACCGTTAGGGCCATGATCTCATTGCCACATGTGTTCTTCTTACCTTCTCAGTACTATGTAGTAGTTTGCAAGAGAAAGTAGTTCATTTGGTAAGTAATTATAAAATAAATTGAAATAACACGAGTCAGAATGTCACTAGTATGAACACATATTCGTTATAAGTAAAGAAGTTGTTAAGGGACGTTAACCTAAGTTTATAAAGAGTTTCTTAGTTAACATAAAGGACATTAACATAACACCGGCTCTTTATAAGTACTCGGTAAGAACACCACTAAAAGTTGTGTCCATAAACAGCAAACAGCATAATATAAACTAATTAAGAAATTCCCGTGTGACAGAACATGATACACATGAATAGATTAATGTCGATTCATTCTATGCCAAATCGAGCCGGGTTGTACCGTTATCATTACAAAAATGCCACAATCACGACTATTGTTATGCAGTTGCATAGTACCGAAGTTTATTTACAAACGTCAGTCAGCTAGCACTGGGGCAGGGTTATTGAAATGTTACGAAATGACCATGAAATGAAAATAAGTATTGTGCTTAGCGCTGTTACTACGGCGTGGTACGGCCACAGTAAGCAAAGGCTACACACCACAACAAACAGGTCGTTGATACGCGGACGAGAGGCGTGCAGTGCATTAGAGGGAAAGAGAAACACATATAAACATTACGTTGTCCTGCTTTCCGGTCTACCTGGCAACGATTCTCAAAATGTTGATGAAGAAAGGATTAGCCCTTTCTTACAGTTTAAGTGACATTCAAGAACAAGGTTAATGTGATTTACTAATGGCTAATTGATAACCTAATGAGTCTTAAATTGGATTTCGTCTTGAAGATAACAGGCAAGCGCTTTGTGTATATTTAAATATATTTTTACATCTTAGCAGCAACTTAATACAACTGCAGACAATTCTTGAAAAAAAAATTTTAGAGCGCGTTTTTGCTCTCGTTTGCCCTCCGATATAAAAACTTTGAGAACGTTGTAAAAACATTGGACGTTGCAAAGCTGTAGGGACGGTTCCCAGTGCTCCCCTCTGTCTGAGACGTTTACTTGTTCGATTGGCGCCCGCGATCGCCCCCCCCACATAATTTATGACTTAACCCGTATAACGACATGACCTATCATTATTTATTTGAACACGACTTGTACAAGTAGCGTAAGACCGGGTCGACCGGCCTTTTTTGTAAGCTAACAAATACGTAACAGTTTGTAATGGACGAGAAGACGGTAACAAATGGTTTCCGTAGAAATAAGAAGCGTTTTATTGTCTGTTACCAAAACAGAACATTTTATGCAAAATTATCCTCTTACTTTATCTTTCGCAAATTGCGTACCTACGTCGCGCAATGCTTAACAGTGTTTTCAGTTTACTGCAAATGTGTAAACGACTTGGGTGGCTCTTATCGTTAAAATACAAGAAATGGATAAAAATCATACTTTCTTGATACCGTAACCATTAATTTTAAATGCGATTTCTACCTTTAAGGAGTACAAGGTGGCTCAAATATTTTGGGAAATATTACAGATATAATTTCTATATAGGACGTTGTTATATTTTAGACTTTGCTATTGAGTGACTTAAGTCATATTGAGCCATGAGTGAGACAGTGGGATATTTGGAAGATAAAATGAGTTATCGCTAATCAGTATTATGGTTGATTGCTACGGAACCCCAATAATATGTGATTTATCATTACTAATTACTAGCCAGCTATGGTTGTTGACCACGTCTGCTTAGTATGTGAAAGCATTACTCCCTATATAGGCAGCCGGTTACGCTATTGTGTTGTGATGCAGATGAATAATGCAGCACTCGTAACTCTGGCTTTTATGATCTAACTCATCGCCTATAAATCACATATAACACTGTCATAATAGATAAAAATTTTACTTTGAGGTTCAAGTTCATTGGAACTTGTACCTATACTTGTGGTTAATGTTTACATTCATTATTTTGTTCTACAATTCATTACTTGTCACATATTGCTTAATGGTACTTACACAAGAATACCGTGTTAGGTGAAATTAAATCGGTCCTGCGCAATGCAAGCTCCATTACATTTGCATACGAGGAGATGTGTTATACAACCACATCACAACGTTGTTATAAGAAGCGCAAGAACAAAGCAGTTGGAATATTTAGAATCATAAAATGAATAATAACGTAAAATTGTAAAATGATGTAACTGAAGTTAAAAACATTGTCGTGAAATTAAATTCGTAGTTACTATTTAGACTCCCCAGGATCTATCGTTCCCTAAGTCATAAATAATAGCGAGGGAATGTTTTGTACTGCTTATTATATAAGTACCGCATTGAGCAAGCGTGGTGATGACGCTCAATCCTTCTCTGTATGAGAGGAGACCTGTGCCCAGCAGTGGGACGATAAAAAGGTTGATGATGATGATTATATAAGTACAGCCATGAGAAATACTTAAAATATCTCATAAATAGAGCTGTTTTGAAATAGACATATGCCTGCTAACTTATACATATTGGATGTGTCCATATAAATATTTAATATCAAGACATGAGCTCCATCAATATTTTTTGGTGTCGGCTGTATCTTATCAAGTGCGCGAGACTATGTACTAGTATGTGCTATTGAGTTAGAAAGTTGATAGATATCATAAAAGGCATCTTGACTTTACCACTGATAAGTGCGTAGTACAACATGAACAGAAATCATAAATACCGAATTACACAACATCTTCTGCTAGTTTGAACAGTCTAATTGCAGTATGGCAGTAGTCATAACTGGTAGGTAAGCCCTGTGCCACTTGTATTTTCAATATCCAAAGCTACTGTACTTTGTTGAGTGGAAATCTAAAAAGAATTTATTGAACCGGACGTTGAAGCACTTTAATGAATACCCATAAATAAATCCCAGTCATATTTATTTCGGTTTCTTTACGGGTCAAGTGGATTAGATATGACAAGAATAGTCTTTACTGAAACACCAATCTCTCTGTAACCATTTTGAAAACATACGATACGATTAGATTTACCCTTTCAAGTTTTCTGCCGCCAATGATTTTGATTACATATATTACAGCTATGAAAGTACCAATACTCGATAGATGCCAGTTAGACGTGTATTTTGCAATTTTGCGCTTTCCAGTTAATAAGGAAGAAGAAGTGTAGTACTTGCTATATCATCTCGCACTGTCTTGTACCTTTGTGTTATTACTAGTGAATATGAATACTTTTAAAATACTATGGAAACAAACAAAATGTATATTTTAAAAACATGAGAAATATACCCGATATGGCTGTGACCACATCACCGACATATCATGGCTCCCCAATACATGATGGATTTGCTACTATTAGAGCACCCAGAAGCAGAATAAAGATTAGGAATCTAGTTGAACCAAATCAAAGCACCAATCTACCTCAAAGACACTCCGAGTACTTCACGTTAAATAGGACATCCAAAAGTAACTTCTTAGATAGTAGCTGTGGAGTTCAATATGTCAACAATGGATCAGTAAGCAATACGTTTGTTGAAAAACCACCACGACTGAGCTTTACAGAACCTATTTATGCCAAAGTGACTCCACCTCATTCGAAAAGCAGTTCTCCAGTGAAATGTTTAAACGGCAAACAAGAAACTCATTACGATTCTATAGACACAAAGCCTCGTAGACGTTTAAAAAGCTTGGAGCTATCAACTGAGCAGGACGTTAGTGGCAGCGAAAAAATTGGAATCTCGAACTTGAGTAACGGCGAGCGCCAGTCGTATGAACAGCACGTAGCCAACCAGGATGGCGGCGAGCTGCATTCCGTACGTACGGACTTTACTGGTTCCTCCATCGACTGTAGAAGGAGTCACAGCGATCGAGATAATTGCTCAGAATCCTCCTCATACTTCACCGATAACGACAGGCCTATATCAAGTTACAGTGATAATTCCACGCTACCATCTACAGACACCGAGGATGTATTGAAAGATTTACCAAATAAATCAAAATTCCATAGATCTCCACAGAAATATGCTACATTGAATTTACGGAGGCCAAAATTTATAGATCTAAAACCGGCTAATATGAAAGAAAACCCGTTGTATGGTAGCTTGCAACGAAATAGAATTGGTTATCACTCTGAACCAAATACACCGATGAATGATGAACAAGCAGGTCTACATAGTGAGCCGAGTATTCTCAGTGAAGTGCAACAGATACCTAGAATGGCCCTGCAAAGTAATAGAAATGGTTTCAAAAGATCTGTAAGCGAAACTAACGGGTTTTCGAAACGACTTAACTATAGACATTCCTTCAGTGTTGACTTTAGACCACAGAGAAGGCCTCATAAATGCTGCGAGTGTATAACTGGAATTCCAGCGGAAGAAAATCTTGATCAACCACAATCGCGGCCATCATCAAGAACTTTGGGCACTTTGTATGAATCACATGATCCAAAAGTTGGGTGCCAAACAATCCTACGATCTAAACCACCAGTGCCGTGGTGGGAATTGGCTCTCAAAAAGTCTCGTTACAAAAGTTGCCCAATTTTAGAAGAGGTGAGTTGTTTTTTCTTTATATGTTGGTAAACCAATATTGCTACAAATACAACTGTCAATGTTTCTTATCACATGAACATTTAACATATTATGTCAAGGGTAACGTTTACAAAGTAACTTATTACCCATTAGATGTTATTTTCTTATGGGAACTTAATCAATGTTTATACAATTGGTTTTTACACTTTTCTCTCAGAAAAGCTAAAATGTAGGAGGTGTGGTTTTATTTCCTGCTATTTACTGGAATGGTATAATAGACAGCAATGGAATTACACGCGTATCAAATCGAAATATCAACTAGGGGAGCATACTAATGAGTGACAAAGCGTGTTCACCTGACATCTCATGGGTAGGGTGTACCGTCCCCTTAAATAGATTACACAGGGAGTGGCATGCATGTTTCAATTCAAATTTTAAATATTACGTTCGTTTCACCTTTCATTTCCTCAATCAATGCCTAAGATATGACTATGCAAATCATGACGTAGACACTTCTACTACTATAAATGAAATCAAGATAAACCACACTTCGATTTGAATCGCTTTCCAATCCGAACTTTCTTAAAGGTTAACACTGTTAACAGGTGTTTGAGATAAAAAAAAATCTCGTACGCAATCGCTGAGAACCTCTTGCCATTATAAATTATAGTCGTCCAAAAAAACCTTACCTGACTACCGAGGATTTATCAAAAAGGTCCTCTATTATACTGACTGACGGTCAGGTGCTGACTTAATCGTTCTCCAAATCCCATTCATTAGGTTTATAATAATATCCTTCCCCACGATCCCAAAATAATCTTATCAAGTAAGGTCAGATTTTTTAGGATTTCCTTGTAACTTGAGAGATGTAAGTTATATAAAAGGAGTATAAGAGAAAGAATAGTAGAAAACTAAGTCAAATATTAGCTTATTTTACCCAGAGTTATCTTCCAGGTAGTATAGTAATTTTAGAAGGTCTCACATATACGTATATAATATATATGAGATCGTGTATACACTCTATGTGTATACACTTAGTACTTGTACCTATATACTTAGTTCTCTTTTAGTAAACCTAAGAGCGAAAGTCAAGTGGTGAAACCTATCAAGATTACTTGGCAATTTCCCCAATAATGTAGTTGTTTGTATATACGTACACACTATTTTCTCTATTCTATATTTTATATTTCTAGGGAACGTAGGAAGGCCTCCACAGGCAAAGCTTTTTATCACTTGAAGGGTGACCCTTTAAGTGATAAAAAAGCTTTGCCTTTGAACTTGAGCAATGATTACCATAGACGGATAGCTAAATGTATCTATTTATGTTTAAGATAGGATTTTTCTAACGGTCTTTGAATTTTATGTAACTAACAGTTGAAACGTATTTTACCGTTCAAGTGTGGTTGTTAAAAAAGGATTAATTTTGTTTTATCTGTTAATAAAAGATGCCCAATAAATTCAACCGTTAAACTTGGATTTGAGGTAGAACTAGCGGTGTCCGCGCCTGCGTCCGCGTGCATGCGTGGATTCCTTATTCATAAATCATAAAATAAAATAGCTGAAGTTACTTCTACATGTCCTATGTATCAGTAAAAGTACCATCTAAACCAATACGGCGGTTTCTGACCAAACAGTTAGACAGACAGACAATTTCTTAGTTATAAGTATCGTAATTATATTTTCATATGTATTTAGTAAAAATCTGTTACTTTGACATTACAAACAGACTGTTCAAAATAAAGAGCATGACGCATCATGTATAATACATGTAAGTACTTTAATCACTATAACCTTTGCTCACTGAAAGACGACAAAAAGTATATCCAATACTTGGAAAATCAATGTAACTGCCAATAAAGTCACGGCTTACACACCTATTAATATTAACGAGCATCTGTTCCAGTGTTTTGTAGGTACACAAGTCACAACCACGTATAAGTACATTGGGATTGAGCGTGAGATAACTATCGTTCCAAACGCCTGCGCGTCGCAACTTCAGATGTCCGCGAAGGTGGTGGCTACTGCGACCACGGCACACTTTCCTAACGCAACTGCATCCGCTTATACCATTTCCCTGAGGACTTGTTTTATGAGCTTATTGTTTAAAAACTTACGCTGCTATGTTGAATCATAGAATTTATGAAGTTAATTTCACTTACTACCAAGCTAATACAATTACAACTTTATACAATCGTCGGATTTAACTATTGTAGTCAATACTTTCATAGCAACAGAACACGTTAATTTTTACCTTCCAAACGTAGCAATTGTACAAACAAAACCTACTATAAGGCCTTTTTAATTTTGACGGTGCGGTGGTTTTGTACGACCGTTCAAATAAATTGACCGCCGACATGCAGCCCAGATATGTCCAAACGAATAAGGAAGAGTGCACTTGAACAAATAATGCCTCACCGTCATGTACCAATCTCTCGTAAAACAAGGTAGTGGGACGCAGTGGGCCTTAAATATAGACGGAGGGACGCGGACGTGTAGGTAACACCTACTCGATTTGTATTTGTTATCGGTTGTATTATCCCGATTCACATGCTTTGCCAAATTATGTTGTTATGCAGAAATTATTTCTGCCGTGTATCCTCGTTTCTCAATATTGTGGCAAGAGCTTTATTTTGGTTCATTTACGATACAATAAAATCTCTTCGGTTTATATTGTTATTGGGCATCAAAGCCTGTTACGAAAGATATTCAGTATTATTTATTAATAATAAATTCCCGTACGCCTTCCACTTTTGTATTGATATTGCTTCTTGATATTCACGCGAAATATATGTGTTTGTATGCAACGATATTTTGAATATAGTACATACCTACAGAAAGGTTTGGTAATGCTACAAAATATCGCATTTTTAGCCGAAACTTTAAACTAACTTTATTTACGAATAAAGAACCGGTGTAATGCAATTGATAAGCAATATGCATAGGTACCTATTGGTTTATGTATAATGAAGATAACACTTGTTCTAACTCTATATTTTTTCTAATAATGATTCAGCCATCTGCCTGTAAATTAGAATATTTAACTGTATAAACCTCCTGTGACATTCACCTGCGTCTATAAGAAGATAATTTCAACGTCCATTTGCGAAAGCTTCTGCAAAACCAACGGATGCATTAAATATTTCGCAGTAAAAACTCTCGCGGGCACACTCGACATAATTCTTCCCTTACAGAACACTAGCAACTATTTGATCGTGTCATTAAGTTCTTAAAGCGCGGCTGTTTCCGCAGCTGTTGATTGATAATTAGTTTCCACCTGTCTGGTGTACTTTTATGGCACCATGATTGAAAAACTTATTGCTTTGTTTGAACAAAGGATGTCAACGCATTTGAGCAGGTTACTGTAACAAGAATTTCTAGAATTGATCTGGGCTAAAGCGATTGCTGTTATATCGATCAAAATTTTATTGTAATAGGAAGTAGAGTTATCCCAGTTCTTGTGCAATTATCATTTTCGATCTACATAGGTATCGATTCCTTAATTGGCAAACCTGCTAACTCTATATAAGCAATTGTCTCAGGAGATGCTTAAAACTGTTTTTACATGCTTTTTATTAAGTAGTTTCACTTGTATGTTTGCTTGCTTGTTTGCTTGTTTGTTTGTTTGTCCGTCTCTAACTCTTTGGACTACGAGTGAGCGATTACTGTAAAATGTCCCACCGTTTTCAATACGTTCGTCCGTTTTTTTTTTTTTATTTAAGTATATCGAACTAAAAAGTTTAAAATAAAAATATCTAACCAAAAAGTTAAAAATAATTTAAAAAAAAGCGTGAGGCGCTTCGTGCCATAATTTTTATAATAAGCGCCTCACGCTTTTTTAAAAAATATTT
This sequence comes from Sesamia nonagrioides, assembly GCA_017933935.1. NCBI lineage: Eukaryota > Metazoa > Arthropoda > Insecta > Lepidoptera > Noctuidae > Sesamia > Sesamia nonagrioides. Next base: position 1,476,999 of record JADWQK010001115.1, on the reverse strand, counting down.
TAACTTTTAGTTAGATATTTTTGAAGCATATTTTTTAGTTTTTTAAACTATATTTATTTTTATACATCACTTAAGGAAAAATCTAAAATGCTAAATCTAAAATGTTAGATAATATGATAATATCGTAAGTTAGTATTTTTGATAATGTAGACTCTTTTTTTCGTATTAATTAAAATACTATCCTGTCTTAGAAGTTAAAAAAAAAATACTAACTGTGGAGTTAGCCGATTTGCGAATTAAGGTATCGATATATCTTCGTGTTTTATACTTTTAAGATCTCAGATAGGTAAAACCTCTCCTCTTTGTCTGATAATACAATCAACTAAATATGCATTCGTAAACTCAGATGTTTCTATAAATAAGACATAGCGTGCGCCTGCTAATTAATGCGAACTCCGGTAATAGTCGGTAAGTTGCAATGATGAATAGGAGTATTAGAAATGATCAGTGAAGGCCCTGATGATCAGAGTTTCGCGAACCGTAATTGCAGACGGTAATGCTAACTCGTTAACTTCGGCACGCGTACAAGGTGTCTCGTGGAGAGATCTATCAATAACGCTCGGCCATCGTAATTGGCTAAGCAACATGCATCGGGGCAGGTGTATAGTCCTATTAAAAAGATATAAGTATTTAAATTGCATTCACTTTTATTGAAGTTAAACGATGGCACGGACGGAATGAACAAAAGAAAAACGTCTTCGAATTTAATTTGTGAACATATGAACATAAGCATTGTAGGTGTGTTTACATTCGTACTTTCGAAGGGACCGGGGACGTTACCCCTGTTTTAATTTCACTGAGTGCATTCCCGACAACGCAGCAAACAAAGGGTCCCGTGACCAGCTACACCCACGACCACTATTACTCTGTTACCGTCCTATAAAGCAATCTATTCCGATGAGTCACTTTTACAGTTCATAAAATGTTTATATCCAATATTTACTACAACGTAACTAAGGTATACCGTGACGTAAGTTATTATTTTGTCGTCAAGGTGGTACATTTAACCGGTTTCTTGTGACTTGAGAGCAATTGGTGTCATTATCGAGCTTAGGATGTCGAGCTGGATACATAATAATCTCACCCTGCAACTAACCGAAGTTATGGAGAGATCTATCTGTGTCGGTAGATACTTGGTAGTCGGCTTGTGGTCGCTTCTGATTACAAACTAAACTGAATAGAAATTACAGTTATAATGTGGTTCAACAGGCTAGAAGAAACTATATGTATATGAGGTACCCGTTAATTAGGTTAGGGTCTGTTATTCACAATGTAAGGAAAGCAATCAAGTAACGTTATTATAATTGAAATCATAAATTAGGTGTAGATTTCAGACCAATACCTTTTCGCCAAACCTTTAAGAAATCCTTCCCGATATTTTTAATGTCTTTGGTATTTTATATCGTAGCATAATATAAATCACTGGATGCCTCAACCTAACCAATATGATTAAATTATGTGTTAACCATTATGCGATTTAATGTTGTTGTAGGCGCACGTGGTATCTGCTTTTGAGCAGAGTCTGTCCAACATGACGTCGCGGCTACAGCAGCTCACCGCAACCGCGGAGAGAAAGGTAATAAACAAGAATTTCAATCATTAAATCACACATCCTTTAATTTCATTTTATTACTCATTAAAACTTTAATGCTGTTGTTAGATAATTTGAATATCCGTATACAAGATCTGGGAGTTAACAAAACAACGTATTGCCGTACTTAATATCATAATGTATGTGAACGCCTCAAGCCACTGGCCGTTTGGCCGGCACTCCAACCGGTTCGAACGGAAACAAATTACTTTCTTTTAATTATAAGTTTTACTAGCTTTCCGCCCGCGGCTTCGCCCGCGTGGAGTTCGGTTATATCGCGCTTTTTAGATTTCCCTCGGGAACATCATATTTTTCCGGGATAAAAGGTAGCCTATGTTCATTCTCAGGGTCCAAAGATTGTCTGTGCCAAATTTCATCAAAATCGGTTGAGAGGTTTAAGCGGGAAAGCGTAACAGACAGACAGACAGACAGACAGACAGACAGACAGACCGACAGACAGACAGACAGAGTTACTTTCGCATTTATAATATTAGTATGGATTGTTGTTACACTTCGGATGTGGTCTCATACGTTTTGTTTGCTTTAGGACTCTGAGTTAACGGAGTTGCGTCAAACGATCGAGCTGCTGAGGAAGCAATCAATCCAGGCGGGGCTTACTACAGCCCACATGCAGTCCATGGGTATCAGGGCGGATGGTGTTAATGTCACCGGGCCGGTAAATATGATACTATAACCAACATTAACTAAACACTACCTGACTCGATATTTAATAGGAAATACGCAGAATACGCGAATATGCATAGTTTCATACATATTTTTCCATATTTATAGGAATTTAAAATCTTCGAAATCAGTCTCTGAAAATCAAGTATTCTGGTCCGTTCGTTTCTTTTATCATTCTTAACGATCTATTATCATGTCAAAGATCCAAAAAAATAAACGATTGTTTGAATATGTGATTATGTTCTAATGTTGCAACGTCTTCATTTGCATTTGTATTCTAATGTTGAAACTTGTACGGTGTCCAATGTCATCTATCAATCAATGTACATTAACTAGGCATGCATTGCAATAGCACCAACATCATTAGCATATAGTCAAACATACGGGACGCAGACTACGTAGAAACACATGTGTCATTATCAGAATCAGGACATTCAAGATCCAATAAGCAGAAACAAATAAGGCAACGATAGCATTTGCATTAAATTGACCGTCAATAGATCCGTCCCTGTTCCACATTCGAGACGCGCCGAGAATAGACAAGTAACATGACTTACTACCTCCTTAATATTAAACTGTAAGTAAGTACATCGTGAACTGTTCAAATTGATACAAGCATACATGACGATCGTGTTGTGAAACCTAATGATAATGAGAGAGAGTGATAAATATAGCATACAGCTTCCATAGGTAGCTTCAATATGTAAAAGGTTGCTGCAAATGTTTGGCATTCGGTTTATTTGCCATAAGCGTTTCCATCAAATATTGCATTATCTGTTTTTAATAATATTTTGAAATGTCCGTAACTACTACTACTTACTTATATTATTATTCTTGCATTACATTTATAACTAAATGTAGTATTTGAGCAGGTTTCTTGACCTATAAGGCTTCGTGCGTCGATGCTATTTCTGTCGAAATCTCTAAAGTTCAGGGACGTAGATTAAGGTTTTAAGCGATATTAACTTTAATATCAAAAATTTTTACTTGCAAATGAGTAAATATTAGTACACTCGATAAATGGTTGAATATTGACGTGTAGGAGCCAGGCAGTCAAACGCAGTCATCTCCGCAGCGTCTGGCGCAGACGGGCAACGGAGCCATCACACGCCATCTGTCCACCGACAGCGTGTCCAGCATCAACAGCCTCAGTAGTGGTTCGTCTGCACCGCACGACAAGAAGCACAAGAAGAAAGGCTGGGTAAGTTACATGAAAAAATTAAAAGAAATTATTTGAGATTCATTGTTCCAAAAAGAAAATTTTATTAAGTCAAAGACTGTTTATTTATGTCAAATAGGCGTAGGTATAAAAGGCACTTTCACGTCATATAAAAGGTTATTAATTTTGTATATATGTAAATTCCATTAGATACATTATTCATGAGATAACTTTGTCTACAGCAAATTGAAAAACTTAAGTTAATATTAGCCTTCGTTTACAGTATACAAGTAGCCTACTTTGGACATGTTTTATTGTAAATATTTATTTTCTAAGTAGTTACGCCGTAGAAGAAAAATCAGGACACAAATGATTCAATTGAATCTAATATTTTATTTTCGTACCTAATAGAAAAGATTTCTTCATATGAAATGTTTTTAACATTTAATAAAACAAGAAAAATACGAAGTATTTCAAAGAAAATATTTACTTCGCCATATTCATGGAACAGATTAGCTCATTAGTGACGTAGAAAGTAGACACTGCACCAACTTACAAAGTTACAAACTACTAAATACAAAACATTAACAAAACAATGTTACACAACAGCTCCGCTCATCATTCACGAAAGCTTTCTCGCGGAACGCCAAGATTTCAAAGACAGCGAAGCACTCCTCCCTCGGGCAACTGTCATCGCAAGACAGCTCGTCGGGTTCCCATCACTACGACGATCCGCACACGATCCGAGAGGGAAGCAACGAGAACAGTCTAGAACATTCACACGAAACACTTGACGTTAAGGACAAGCCCTGCCCGCCGGCTAAGACGGAAGACCAGACCAAAGGTGAGATATAAGGAAAATTAGTTACTGCAAACAATGGATGGCGTATTAGTATGAGAGAAAGTTAGGGGCTAAAAGTTAATGTAAGCTGAGACACAAGACCTGGGACAATGTAGTGTCTACTAGATGAAATATTGTTCGGAAACTAAGAGAATAATGTATGTAAGTTCATCCTATTTGGCCTTACATTATGATGCTCCATCGTTGTAATCAACTCAAATCTAATGCAATCGCTAACTTCCTCTTATCTTTCTTTAACTATTTATATACAGTAATTACTGATGATTGAATTAAACTTATAGATAAATATTCTAGTTTAAACTTAATTCGGGTTTCCTTTTGAAACCACTTCCATGTTATTAACCACTGCGTTATAGCTTTAGGAGCATCGTAAGAACATTCCAATTAACGTGTACATCTTAATTTATAGAATTAATAACTGAATGTGGCTGAAGATCTTTATTTTATTTATAGATAAACCAGATGAAACTGGATTAGTTGATGAGTTGAAGAGGCAATTGCGTGAGAAGGATTTGGTGCTAACAGATATCCGATTAGAAGCTCTCAGCTCAGCACATCAACTCGAAAGCCTTAAGGACACGGTCATCAAAATGAGGGTAAGAATACTTGGAACAATTAATATAATGAAATAGCTTTTTGTTTATAACGAGCTCGATTAATACAGCAATAATGGTCGTAAGATTCTTATCATTAATTGTGAAAACACCCCAAGGAATAAATAGTCGGTATCCACTTACTTAATATTAAGGTAGTGCAGTAAGTATTCATTAGGGGCTCGCTAGTAGCCCATTACACAAATTAAACGCGCTATTCTGTACTGATTATAGTCACTCTTCTACAAAATGTTCAAAAACGGCCCCTCATATACAACGTGTAACAAAAAGGGTATATACATACCAAGGGCATGGCATCTTTAGATGATATCAAACGATATCGGAAGGGTTTCAACTCAAAATAAAATACTCAAAAAATTGGTACCAAATTTTCGGTTTCGTGTGTTTCTTAAAATCAAATCATAACAAACGTGGCAGCACACTACTTACGTTAATAACTAGTCGTTACCCGTCACGTTACTTGCCAAAATCCGACAAATGTCTTCAATATCTCTGTGCGACTAGTATGATAGTAGCCTATCACAGGCGGTGTTTTTCCTCATAACTTTCTAACATAAAGAGATAGGATTAAAAAACCCTTCCAATATCGTTTGATATCATGTAAAGATGCCATGTCTTTGTTATGTATATACCCTTTATGTTACACGTTGTATAGGTAATTCAATTCTACCTCGTCAGTACCGAGTAGTGAAGCTTCAAACACGTTTTTAAGAACACTTATTGTACCTACGCAATTTCCGCTTATTATTTTTGGTAACTTTTTGCCTCACTTACACAATACCACTTAATAAAATTATCCATTCGCACTTGTATTTTTTAAATGAATACGTTGAAATGTCCTTCTCAAATCAAGGTACACTTCCAGAACGAGATGTTAAACCTGAAACAGAACAACGAGCGGCTACAGCGGCTGGTGACGTCGCGGTCGTTGGCTGGTAGTCAAAGCTCGTTGGGTACTGGTGGTTCTGCTGTAGAGGACCCAAGGAGGTTTAGTCTTGCTGACCAGGCTACTATGCATCAGGTGAGAAAGAATTGGGAATCGCAATTGCATGGCAAAGCATCTAGTTGTGTTGGACCTTAAGAAACTGACTGAATGTGAAACGTGAAAAACCCAAGTGTTGTAGTTGTTGCGCTCTTGGGGTAAGACTTTCTTATGTAGTAGTGGACTGCAGGGATCATTGATGTAAGTTTGGTTTTTGTGTGCACTCCACCTTTTCACGTGTAGAAATTCTGTCGCGTATTTGGGGAGAAAATTGTGTTGTGCTTCAAAAATGGCACAGCTCTCAAGCTATAGGCCAGTTTCGCCATTTCTTACATTTATATCGCTTCCTCTCGCACTTGTAACTGTGTGTGGTGTGGGATTTAATTCTGGAGACAATTTGTTTTCTTTTATCATGTTCTTTACAAATACCTTTTCGCCAATTTGCAATTCTCTGTCTCTTCTGCGTTATACGCGGTGCACCTGTTCATATAATGACATTTACACGCCACGGGAATGTTCCCCAACACCCTCGGTGCTTATGTACCTCTCTTTAAAGGTTAGAAATGCGTGACGGTTATACCATAAAAAATACTAATGACACCAATTTCATAGCTTCCATATTTTCACACGAGTGCACACACAAATATATGTCCATAACATTGTTTAGAGAGCTGCGAACAGAAATCAACGTACCATTTTAAATTAGTTGAAACGTAATTTGGTTATTTGTAATCGATTGGTACACCAACTGACTTATCATATAGCGCAAGTAAACTTGGAGGTGATAAAACTCGCAAACACTTTAAATTGATAGCTTTAGAAACAACGCTTTCAATTTATGACTTAAAAATTAGCGTCCTAAGCAACAACTGTATTCTCGTTTCAGGCGACACTAGACATGCATTCGCAACCTCTTGACCTAGACTTCAATTGCATGTCATCGACCCCTACCATGGACTTCTCCAAAAAAGGTTCACCTAAATCGGGCATGGTCGAGCCCATATACGGCAATAAGGCCGCATGCGAACTAAATGAAAACAGCGAGACGCTATTAGCTGCACTGAATGGCAGCAGTGATTTATTCGCGAATGGAGGCGACCGACTGAGTGGCGACTACGACATAAACACCGTGCTCCCACCGCCGAAGACACGAGAACTAGCGATAGGGGAGAGCTATTCAGATATCGGTAAGTCTAATTTTAAATAAAACAACGCCTTTTGTTTATTCCAAGTTACAAAAGGATTAATTTAACGACTCGTCGTGTTTGTTTATCAGGTGTTGCAGACAGCCAAGGAGATACAACCGACGGAAAAAAGATAGCTATAGCCGTATATTTAGGACAGCCGGAGACATTCCAAAGATATTTCGAAGAAGTTCAGGACACGCTCACAGAATCCGAATGTAGATTCTACGCTAAACAATCAGCGAGTTCATACAACAACCATTTTGAGAAACAGTCCAGTTTCGACTCGCCGCGGCTGTCGCAAAACCGTAGCCCCGAAACAGAGACGCAAGACTACACACAATTAAATAAGTCTAACACAAATAGCCTTAAAAGCAATAAATCTACGCACAGTAGTTCGTATAAGAACGTTTATAATAGTGATTCGACAATAAACTGTAATGAATTCACCATAGCTTACACTTATATATCTGGCAAGACGACTTGGCAGAACTTAGATTATATAGTTAGGAAGACTTTTAAAGATTACTTGTCTAGAATAGACTTGGGAACGAATCTCGGCTTGAACACTGATTCGATAACATCGTATCACTTGGGCGAAGCTACGCGAGGTCCTGAAATAGGTTTCCCAGAACTATTGCCTTGTGGATATATCATTGGAACTGTCAATACGCTGTACATCTGCTTAGAAGGAGTTGGAAGCTTGGCGTTCGATAGTCTTATACCAAAAAATATTGTATATAGGTAAGTCTGACCCAGAAACTATGAATTATTTATCTCCCAAACATCGCAAGACCGATGGGGTTCTAACTGTTTTGATATTTTCCCAGATATGTTTCACTGCTATCAGAACACCGGCGAATAATACTGTGCGGGCCAAGCGGCACGGGAAAGTCGTATTTAGCTGCAAAACTAGCGGAATTTTACGTACAGAAGACACAACGTAGAGGCAATCCCGCTGAAGCTGTGGCTACTTTCAAGTGAGTTTCTGCCTACATACGCGGTCTCTATTTAAAAGCCACATAGATTCTTAATTACCCTAGTGGCGAATTATATTATTTGGACCCTTTGGTATAAATTAACCGGATGGAATGGTATGCAAAAGTATTTAGGTATAGGTGTAAGTGCTCGTCATTCAATACAATCTGCCCCCTAATCGGCGAACACATTTTTGTCAAATGATTACGACTAGTTGGGATCAGTTGGGATCGTTCGGACCGCCCATTGGTCCGCCCGGTCCAAACGATCCGAACTAGTCGCAATCATTTGACAAAAATGTGTTGCCGATTAGGGGGCAGGTCCTGATACATCCGGCACCCTAATTACGTAACAAACTATTACTATCAGTTTGAATAATTTATAATTTCGAAGCATAATGCTAATAGTAGTCGTGGGGGCCTAGTGGTTGAAACACCAGCCTCTCAAGAATGAGTGCGCGGGTTCGATTCCAAGTCAGGCAAGTACCAATATACCTTTTCTAAAGTTATATGTACTTTCTAAGTATATCTTGGACGCCAATGACTGAAGGTGAAGGAAAACATCTTGAGGAAACCTGGACTTTAAGTCTGAAATCGCCAACCCGCATTGAGCAAGCGTGGTGATTACGCTCAATCCTTCTCTGTGTGGGAGGAGACCTGTGCCCAGCAGTGGGACGATAAAAAAGGTTGTTGATGATGATGATATCGCTAATCTATTGCTCCACGTGCTCGAAAAGTGTGTCACCTCAACAACGTAAAGAACGTAATTTTGTTGAACTGTCAAAATGAAACCCATTGCAACTGATAGTGTGTTACACATTAGGTACTCTGCTGATTGTTGGGTACTACGTACTACACTTTTCAATTTCTCATCAGCCGACATATATCTTTTGGTATAATGTATCCCAGACATAACTCATACTAGAACACGTACACGCTTTTGGGTTTCTGCCTAAATTACGATGACATTTTTAGAGGCACCTAAATTTTCCATAATAGACATCTAATGAGACCATCTTCTTTTCCAGCGTCGACCGCAAATCCTGCAACGAGTTGCGCGCCTACCTAGCCAACATTGCAGAACAGTGTGGTGCAGCAGTGGCCGGTGAAGAGGCTGCCTTACCTTCAGTAGTGATACTCGACAACCTGCAGCATGCTTCTGCGTTGGGAGACGCATTCGCTGGGCTACTTCCTCCCGACAATAGAAATATGCCTGTTATTATTGGTAAGTACCTCCAAATTTAATTGACTTTAAAGAAGTGTTACAAAAACCCATTTTTGAAGTACTATTTTTTCATGTTAGCTGAACTGCCGCATATAGGTTCCATTGAGTTTTTTCACAAACTCACAATCACAGGTCTTGTGCACCGTTTTCTTTTAGAGTCACCTAATTCTTGCAACTTTCAAAATATCCATGGCCCACACAAGGCGACTGCTCAGGTCTGATACAAAAAAAAAAATATACATACTCTTGATTGGTATAATGCTTGTAGTTTTCTTTGTAAGTTTACCGTCAGCCGGTACCGATATGACGGAACGCCTTTTTTGGACACTACGTCAATATACATGACATAATTGTCTCATTAATTGTGAAATGATCGTGAGAGCAAAGCAACGAATGTATAAACTATAGTATATAAGACACTCTTTCCTCATACCTTTTCCTTTTAAGGGCACGCTTTGAATGTTTTGTACGGAATAATATTATGCTTGTTTTGTATTACCTACTGAATAGTTATTACATTTGTAATAAGTTATCACTAAAATGGCACGCTACGCAGCGTTGGATTTTTACTCAAGCTTAGTTGGACCCAAATAAACTTTATTCAGAGAACGATGATTGGGTGAATTTGTGAATATAAGTACCTTTTTTGTTTTATTTTTTTTTTGTTTTCGGGTGGAAACCTTCAAAAGGCACCCGACCCCCGAGGAATGAGGTCGGGTAGTGGGATTTTTACCTCACTAAAACCACCCCGGTGATCACCATCTGCGCCTAGGGGTGGTCCCGGTTCCTGTTAAAAGACTAATTCCGGAAGTGGATATAAGTACCTAACGTTTTGTTTCAGGAACCATGTCCCAAGCTACATGTAACACAACAAACTTGCAGCTCCATCATAACTTCAGGTGGCTCCTCACAGCTAACCACATGGAACCTGTCAAAGGATTCTTAGCTAGGTAAGGACCCATGCCCTTAGGTTACATATCGTATTAAAACAATCTGAAAAGCCAAATTCCAATCTGAAAGTAACTTTGACACTTAAAGAAAGAAAATACTTATATTTTAAAAGTTAGAACTCCTTGTTGCAATTTACAAAGCAATATTGTGTTTGAGTTTTATCTGAGGCATAACGTGGAATTGACTGACTGAGGCTAAGTTGTATGAAAAATGATCACTAACTAATATTCGCCGAAGATTTCTCAGGAATCTTTGAAATAATTGCTCAGAAGTTTAAAGTAAAACATTTGATGATGTCACGTGATCAACTTTTAACGTAAAATACTTGAAATCTGACACTTTATGGGGTTTCTTCTTATTATATCGTGTATGTGTGTTGTATTTGTTTTATCGATTTATATAGAACTAGCTTTCCGCCCGCGGCTTCGCCCGCGTGGAGTTCGGTTATATCGCGTTTTATAGATTTCCCTCGGGAACATCAAATTATTCCGGGATAAAAGGTAGCCTATGTCCTTTCTCAGGGTCTAAAGATTGTCTGTGCCAAATTTCATCAAAATCGGTTCAGTAGTTTTGGCGTGAAATGCGGACAGACAGACAGGCAGACAGAGATACTTTCGCATTTATAATATTAGTATGGATTATGTGTGGGAGCCATTTTGAAAAATACTTCATATGCCTAATGGCGGTCAGATATGTATGCTGCGGATCTTCAGTCTTTTCTTGGTCTAATTTAAACATCCATTCCCCAGGTACCTCCGTCGCAAGCTATTCACCTTAGAACTACGACTGGGACGTCGCGAGCCTGCATTGGCGGCCGTGCTTGAATGGTTGCCAGGAGTGTGGTCCACGCTCAACGCCTTTTTAGAGGCACATTCATCCAGTGATGTTACTGTGGGGCCGAGGTTATTCCTCGCGTGTCCTATGGACTTGGAGGCCAGTCAGGTAAAGTTAAATGCTTATAATATCCTGCTGTTTTTTTTTTTTAAACGTTGCCCCACATTTGGGTTTTCTCCTGTATCGTATACAAACATATAAACTCGCATACCTACACAAACAGCCAGACCCGGAACAACTACTAACCACTAGGTCATACAAATATTCGTTTCGTGCGGGAATCGAACCAGTGACACGCAGCGCAGCAGTCAATAGCTTACCTAACCACTACCCGTGCAGTCGATATGATATAATATTAAGCAGCCTTTAATGTTTCCACTCCTGGGACACAGGCCTCCTTTCAGTGAGTAAGAGTGGGCCGTATTCTACCACGCCGTGGACCAGTGCGTTGGTGCAGTGGGTTGGTGACTTTGGAAATACGTTAAACATATAGTGAAATGAAAAAGCAAATAGGAAAAACCTAGGCAGATGATGATATAATTATAAATAGTGAAATATTTGTATAGCTATGCCACGATCACCTGATGTGGCGAACAGATGTTTTGATTCTCGTTATCACTCTCTCTAGTTTTTACGAGGATGCAGGCGGCAGGCATGTAGTCTTTAAGTACTTCGGAATAAGAATCGAGTTATTGGAATTTTGACCGTCTCATTAATCTACTTAGTGGTCCTGGAGCCTTGAGATCAATTTAAAAATGTTAATGGATTCTACATTTCTACTAGTAAAATTGTCTCAGAAACAACCCTGTTCGTGTTTATTAACTTCCCTCTTAAGACTGGTGAAGTGTTCCTTACATAAGTAACTACCCTTTCTAAGCAATACAAGCAGCTTTAACTTGAAAATTTAACATTATCTTTCCTCCATAGGCATGGTTCGCAGACGTGTGGAACTACAGCATAGTCCCGTACGCGTCAGAAGCAGTACGTGAGGGTATCGCATTATACGGCAGAAGACGCCACGCCGCTGTCGATCCTCTGCAGCACATCAAGTCCTCATATCCTTGGAGAGAACCCAATCATTCACATGTGAGTATAACGATTAAGATTCATGACTATGCTTGACCAACAGATTTAGCTAGAGAATTTTAACACACCCCCTTTTTCGGATGGATAATCGTCTAATGACATCTCCCGCTTTGGGCAGCGGAAGGGCGTGTCAGACTTTTACTGACTAAATCCTAACCGTATACTCTTTCACTTGCCTGTGCGCTAGGAGTCACGGTGTCTCTTTCGAACAACCAGCGGTGACTCCGCCCAACCTGAGTCGGGACTCAAAAGAGACTATAGAGCATAAATGCGCCATGAAAGGACCACGTGGGTGGGTGTAGGAATGACCTATAATATTATAACAATGGTCTGTCATTATAATAGGGTATTTGACTAAAAAAAACTAATTAGTCCGTCAGACAGATTTCCAAAAAATACTAGACACGTATTTTTTCTTTTTTCATATAAACAAAAATGAAGACGACACGGCGCGTTGAAAACTCGTGTGACGTCATTGGACGAAACACTTTTTAGCGACCAGTGACGTCACCAGCCACCACTCCTGATCTTTGATGCCTTTTATATTTGTCAATTTTTTTTTTTATATGAAAAAAGATAAATACGTGTCTAGTATTTTTTGGAAATCTGTCTGACGGACTAATTAGTTTTTTTTTAGTCAAATACCCTATTATCTGAAGTCATTATATCACTCAAAGAGCAATGGAGAGGGCTATGCTTGGGGTTTCATTACGTGATCGAATCAGGAATGAGGATATCCGCAAAAGAACGAGAGTAACCGACCTAGCCCGAAGAATTGCAACACTTAAGTGGCAGTGGGCCGGGCACATTGCCCGTAGGACCGATGCCCGATGGGGCCGACGGGTTCTCAAGTGGCGACCACGCACCGGAAGACGCAGCGTGGGTAAGCCCCCGACAAGGTGGACCGACGACCTGGTGAAGGTCGCGAAACCGCTGGGTGCGGGAGGCGCAGGACCGCTCGTCGTGGAGATCCGTGGGGGAGGCATATGTCCAGCAGTGGAACGTCTTTCGGCTGAAATGATGATGATTATATGCTGCAGTATGTGTATGCAATGATTTTGGTAGAACCTTACCTTAGCTACCTACCTCATGATGTATCGTGCTCGAAGTAGCCTTATTCAAAGTCAGGCTACCTATACACGATTCTATTTAGGAGCTTGCCAATTATAAACCACAGTGTCATAATAAAATACCATTTTATTTTATAGACTCTACGAGCAATCACGGTGGAGGAGATTGGTATAGAAGAATCAAATCAAGATTCCAATACGAACAACAATCAAGACCCTTTGGTAAGCCGAAGTATACCATCTTAATTAGTTTTTTACTTTTATATTTTGGTTCCTAAGACCATTTTATTAATCTACCATTTTTCTTTTTCTTTCTTTTGTCGTCCTCAGTGGCGCAGCGATCAACACGCCTACCTGCGACGTGGAGGCCCCGGGTTCGATCCCCGGCCAGGTCATGATGGAAAACGATATTTTCCTGATTGGCCTGGGTCTTGGATGTTCATCTATATATGTATCTATTATAAACATAGTATCGTTGAGTTAGTATCCCATAACACAAGTCTCGAACTTTTTTTTTTTAATAATAATTTAATCTACTGCTTGACTGAAATCCCGGCTGATGGTAAGCAGTGATGCAATCGTTGATGGTAAAGCGCACTAGTTTATTAAGCCTATTCACTTAAAAAACTTCGGAATAGGAAGGATGACGGCAGTTGAGCGAGGTGATGCAATGTTAAACCCAAGACCAGCACGACCAAACGATGCTGCGCTAGAGGGAGATTGATCTGGAGACTCTCCGCGACCAAACTCCCGACACAACAAAATTTGGCGCATCGTACCCGCCACACATCGCAACACAACTGCTCAGACCCGTCCTCCATACGACTTCACCAAACATCATGCCGGAACACGACGAATCGCTTGGCGGCAAGACTTTGTCTGGTGGGTGGTAACTTCTGCCGGCAGCCGATGTTATGCCTACCACCGAGTATACTTACTTTGGGGCTAGCTCAATCTGTGTGATTTGTCCGTATATATTTATTTATTTATTATTCTTGTTACAGTTAAACATGTTAATGCGGCTTCAAGAAGCGGCGAACTACAGCGGAAACCAAAGTCAGGACTCTGACAACGCGAGCATGGATTCGAATCTCACGCACGACAGCTCTATGGGCAACGAGCTATAATAGCAACCCCTCGTCCCGACTGTGTTGTGACGTCATCTAACATTTTGTACTACCCGCTGGTATTCTGTGATATTGCTTCTCAACACTGCGTATTGTAGTCGAAACAAAAGTAATACCAGCAGCAATTCCATGCAGTGTATGAACTAAACTGACGTTCCTTACATGTGGATTATAAATATGATATATAAAGCCAAATATTTGCCATATGTACATTATTGATATTTATTATTTACTTATTCTAAGTGTTACTTTAGTTGCGATTTTATTATTATTTCTAGTTGATTTTTTAAAATTTTCTATCGCTAATTGTAATGGCGGTATTTATTTTCATTTTGAAAGGTTCTACTCTGCAATATTTGTGTAAACTGGCAAATATCGATAGCATGAGTATGTGGACCTTTCTTTGAGACTGTTTTAGTTTCTTTTACATACGAGAAAAAAATATATTTCCTCTCATAAGTGAATAAGAAATCAATAACAGTGCCTGGAGCGATGATTTTCCATTTTTTTACGATGTAATTACATGTTAGATCTATTACTGTTTATATGAAGCATTTTGGCTTTTACTATTGTTATATTTTTTCAAAGTTAGGATATAAACCGCATTTGTATTACTGAGACATGTATGTAACATATGAAAATGTAATTTTTATACCATTTTCATATTAAATTTCATGTACCTAAAATAAAATATTTAAGTGTAAATATGTTTAATATATTTCTTTTTGTATGCGATTACACTAACCGCTATCTATCATAAACAGCGTTACTTTTGTATAGAAATGCGTAACAACTGTTACAGTGTTCGGTATGGATTGATTCGTGTGCATAAGTGAAACGTGATATCTACAATCTATGCTTTACAGAAAATGTGAAATAAAAATTGATTATAAAAATCTGGGTGTCTTTGATTTCAATATGGTACTACCCGCAGCAAGAGTTAATTTGGGACTTCGTTTGAATTACATTAGACCTTGTCCACAAAAAGCTTGCCTTTCTATTTCCCCTGATCGTACTCTCGCTCTGAATGTAGGTAGCTCGTAAACTGAACGCAGCAGGGAGTCACTAGTATTGCGATTTATGAAGTCCTGCAGAACGATAGGTACGCAGAATTGCCCAGCAATATACGTATAATTTGTAGGTAGGGACGGCCATCTCTACCTACTGTTACAGAATCGTTTGGCCAGTCGATTCTGCAAAGAATCTCACCGTAAGGGCTAAAACTGCGTTAAGCGGGCAGTCGTGCGGTTTCATACAAAAGTGCTCCAACGCGGGTACCTGCACGGGCCTCCGTCACGGCCACGCGGCCCGCACCCGCGCGGCTGGACCCGCCTTCGTGCGACGGATGCCGCCGCAGGGCACGCGCGGTGCCCGCCTGCAGTTAATACACACGGGTTGTTCAGTCAATAAGAGCTGAAATAGGCTATTTGACAGTGTTCAATTATTTGTGATTTTTTGCTATAATTGCATAATATGAGGGTTCTTTATATCATTTACAAGAGTTTTAATAAAAAATAATAACAATTATTATATCGAAAACACAAAAATATGTTTGGCTTTTTGTTTCTCGCGCCACACATTGTGAAACGATCCGGATTGGCTAATGTCGCGATGACGTCATACGCGCATCATCGCTTGTTTTCGGCAAACTTATAAACTGTTTTTCGGGGGTTTTTTATTGATTTATTTGTACAACCCAGTACAGCACACCACTTGTAAACCATTTTATTAGATAACAACAGCAAATAATAATTAAAAACAAACACCACTGAGAACCGAAAACCGCTTGTGACGTCACTTACCAGGTGCAACGCCATATTGCTGATTATATCGTTTTCGCGGCTTATTTGAATTTTGAATTTTTATTTGCATATTTCTTACGAAATACGTATTTAAAATAAAAAAAAATACTTTGGGTGAACTTCTTAACCGCAACCAAGTAATTCAAGATAAAAATTATAAATCTGTCAAATAGCCTATTGCGTTATCGGTGTAATGTAATGGTATTATATTAAGTTCTCCATCGACACAACTATACCTACATGCGTAGGTACCGTTGAAATTCAACTAGCGACACTGCGTAAATCCGGCTCCCGACGGGTATCCGCTACGGACTATACGCCGGCGCGGTGTGGCCACGCGCGTAAAAACGCGACGGTTTTCCGTCGCGGGCGCCCGCTTGACTCAGTTTCAGCCCTAAAAGTTAGTGTCCTTAGAGTAGGCTGACAATAATGTCCATTACTAGCATTAGTTGGAATGACAGCTCAGTCCTCACTCACTTCACCTTATTTTTCATGGATAGTTACACAATCGCAGTGCGGGTGGGTGACTACAAATTTAAATAATGGTACAAATCTTCAAGGTTAAACATTGTAAATAATTAACAACAGAATAATTTAGAGGTATTTTTATTGAAGTATTTAAGTTACAGCAAACTTTCATCAAACCTTCGCCAGAAACAGATACGATAATGGAGCAATTTGGACGGAACCAGTTTTATTTCATTTAGGACTAGAATCTTCATTTATTGATTACTAAAAGGAACAATCGCATTTGTTTGGTGAATCCAATATAAATAAGGCACAACCATTTCTACAAACCAGTAGGTATCTGTCACCGACATTTCATAAATTGTAAACAGGAATAATTTCATTAATTAAATCAGTAAGCTTTGACAAGTAGTGGTACACAGAATGCAGGTAATTATATCAGATAATATTAAAGCCAGAATTATTGTGTCGTGTTGTGTGTTGACTCAGGATACACCAATCAAACTAATGTGTTTGTGAGTTCAGACGAAAGCACGTCAAGCCTTATTAAATTTACAACTTTATCGCTAAAACATTTAGGATCAAGGTTGAATAGGAATATTTGATAGTTTCGGATAGATTGACCTGCTGTCGTCTCTACATCAAATCTCAAGGAGTTTTCATTGCCCAACACTGCGTCAGGGAGGCGCCACGACACTACACCACACAGTAATATGAATGCGGCTTATGATGCGTCCAAAAGGAGCATTCAAGCAATAATGTTTAACTGCGTCCCCACATATCACATACAGTAATACCCCGACTTACGCGAATTCGGAGTTACGCGATTCAATTTTCTCGTCTATTCTTTTTTTTGTTTGAACGCCACGCAGTCAAGGACAAGCGGCGGCGTTTGTTTCTGGCTCCCTCCCCCCCCCCCCCGCATTATTATTCGTTCAGTTTACAACAGGCACATCGTGTAGTGCGGAATCGGTGCGTAGGTACATCAGTTACGATTTTGTTTTTTTGTGCGTTGTAAATTGTACTCCGACTTACGCGAATTCGACTTACGCGGATAGCGCTCAGTCCCACCCATGGCGTAAGTCCGGGGTATTACTGTATTCGATAAAAAAAAAATTTCCAACGTGTGAAATACGAATAGAAGAAGTTTCTTCACAAAGCTATTCATTTCAAACGAACACACACAAAACTCCATTTTCCAAACATACCACTCTATTTACGACGACGACAACACTGCATAATTAGTTCTAATAAACCTAAAAACACTATTTATATACTGACCCAGACACTGACCATGACCTTTGTCAAGATATTTTAGTTAGCACAGGCATTTGTTGGGTTCGACTGCCGGGACTACACGGCGCTGCATATGCTGACAGTGTGCCGCTTAGAAGGAGCCACGCTTTGTCCTCATCTCTGAAGGAGGCTGTGACCTGTCGTTGCCGACCGTAATCTAGTCGATGGTCGGCAGTGAAGAATCCTGAGACGCGGTGGTTTTTGCAAAACAGTCGTCTCAAAGAAGGAAAACCGGAGTGTCGACGGAGGGCGGTAAATGCCCTCTTCCAGCCCCCTAAATGGGTCCAGAGGATCGCCCCTGGACCCATTTAGGGGGCATACACTCGATGACGTCTGTCGCTCCCCTAACATCAGGGACCGAGGTGGCGGCGCGATGTGTTCCACGCGCGCCTCTCTTAGACGTCGCGTCAAGGAGGTTCACAGTGGCCGACCGGCGCACCAGTAGGGGGTAACGGAAGAATAGTTTGATCTCGCCACATAATGCGAGTTCGAACACCGGGGAGGTTTAAAGTCAGTAAAAGTCTGACAGACCCCGCCGCCTAACCCAAGGACGGAAAGCCATGAGGATTTTCCATCCTGACGAAGAGAAAAACAAAACAAGGCAAGTGGTTCAACTAACGATATTACTAGCCAGCACACATACCTACACCTAAGTTGCCTGTGTTAACGCTTTCTTCAACTCAGCCATAAACTATGTTGTATGAAATAGTTTGGTAGGTTGCCTAGTTAAATGCTTAAATTCCCACACAGACTGTTCAAAGTTTCTTCTTCTTTTTTCTTTAAAAAAACGTTGCCTCACACTAAGAATTTCTCCTGTGTCGTGGGTGCGTTTACAAACATATAAATTCACATACACAAACATCCAGACTCAGAATAACTAATTGTAGGTCATACAAATATTTGTTTCATGCAGGAATCGAACTCGCGATACGCAGCGCAGCAGTCAATAGCTTAACCACTGTGCTTACCGTGCAGTCCGTTGTTGGCGTGTTTTCACAAATGGAGACACAGCTCAAATGAACAAACAATAAGCACACGCAAAGCAGAATATATTATCGCTCACAGTAGGAACGCACCTTTAGAAGTCCAGACTATTACCTAAACTGACTTATCATAGTAATAATTCAAGCTGAAACCGTGCTTCTCAATCTTAATTTTTGTTAAAATCTGTGTCAATAGGTACTTAAAAATTTCAAACATAGGATGACTTTACTAATTTAGTATTGTATTATAATATAAACCACCTACCTATACTTGAATTCAGAATCATGGATAGTTTCCATCTTTCCATTCATTGCCACTTAATCAACAATCTATTGTAGCATTATGTAGTTGATTTTTGAATGACCATTTGTAATAAAAATATTCATGACTAAATTTTGGATACATTGAACTTTGTCATGCAAGGTATGGAGTTTGTTTCTGAAACTTGATAGGTACTATCAAATATTCTCAATTCAAGTTTAGTAAGATTAACTAACAGAGATAAATTTTGAACAATTTTCATAACATAAAATCATCAAAGATGAGACTTGATTATAAATATCTATTGAAACAGGAAAAAGACATTCAATATAATTGTAAATGCAACTGAGGTCTGTTTTTTCTTCTTAGTGATTAATTTTTAACTAACAAATGATTTATCAAAATAGGTATATTTTTAGGCATCATGAATTTGTACACTATAATTGAACAGATCATGAAACAATAAAAGCCTAAAATATCTACCAATCATTTTTTTCAACATTTAAAGGAACTTATTTTGTATAATTACGACAGGAAATGTTATTGTTATGTATATATATATATATATATATATATATATAACTCGCTAAGTAATACTATACTCATGTACTTAAGTGATGAAGATTTCAATCACTGTGAATGTCAAGACTCAAATTAGACAACGAGGGGATGGGAGACTCTGTGAAGTCTCCAGAATCATCACTATGAACCTTACTTTGTTTAACTTCTGCTTTCCCCTTGGAGTGAGTACTTCCCGGCTGCTTTGACTGAATATTTGAAATACTTGAGGAACTTTTTTCACTAATCAAATCTGCAACATCAGATAATGAAACTGAACTTTGCGAGCTCTGAGAAGTCTGATGTAGACTGTCTAGCGGTACATTTTTGTTCAAATTTTTTTCTAATTCTCCTTGAGCCGAACCTGAAGACTTCGTTTGTATATCTATATTCTCTTTAAACTTGGAGACTGATGAGGATGAGAAGTCATCACCATAACTAAACTCAGCAGTGTCCCCCTCAGACTTGCCAGTTTCTGGTGATTTTTTCTCGGAGACTTCTGGAACTTTATTCTCGCTATCTTGTTTAGGAGATGCAGGCAATATATTAGTTAAAATAGCAGATTTAGGAGATGCTAAGTCATTCTGTACATTTGCCATTGGTAAAATATTAGTGCTTGTTTCATTCTCAACATCTGTTTCCATAATGGGCAAGCCTGCTGTATTGAGCATTTTCTTATCGAATGAGTTAAAAGGTTTTAATTCTGCATATGAGGTAGAGTCACTACTACTATTAGTCGTCAATTTTAATTCACTCATTAACAACGCAGTTTCACTTCTTGGTCTGTTAAAAGTTATAAACTTTTGATCTCTTTCATCTACACAGTCACTAGTTTTATTTACAATATAGTTATTAGGGTTGACACCACTGTTATCCACTTGAAGTATGTGATCTCCAGGAATGTACTCCGAACTTGTTTTGTCTCTTGCTGAGTCACTAGAGGTATCTGTATCTGAGTTATCAAGCTGCAGCCGCAGATGTAGTTTATTTTTTTCATCAGATGAATTATCAGATTGGGAAGAACTTGTATTACTACTCTGTGAGTCTTCATGAAGTATATAAGTACAATTTTGTTCATCCCTGTAATTGTTATCTTCACTTTTTTCATGACTGTTCTTAGAGTTTACATTTGAATCGAAATATTTTTTCTGTGGTTTTAGCATATTTTTGAGAAGTGTGAACAGGAGGGGTTCTTTTATATTATCAGATTTAGGTAAATTCATCTTCTCGGTCAATTTTTTCTTTCCTTCGTATTTGTATTCACTTCCTTGTCGCGACTCTGACATATAAACGAATAATGTGTTTTTCAAACAGCAAAACTCTAAAAACTCATGGACCACTGATAGAGCTAATAGGCCTTCAGGTAATTTAAGGATATTATCTAAAACCACATTCTGTTTTATGGTTTCACATTCATCTTCAAAGGCTAAAAAAATATTAGCCCTTAGCAACGCGCGTATTTTGGCTAGTGATCCATTTTTTTCTAAAGCTTCTATAACTAGATCTCGAAGCTCAGTGTCTTCAGCTTGTGCCATATTAAGAAAATAATTTTATGGTTAAGTAGTTACAAGTTTCATGAAAATAAAACACAAATTCGAAACTGGCTTGTTTTGCTTGTGAGAGACACACAATTCTGTCAGTCAGTGAAGACCTCACCAGCACTATAAATATTTTCGAAATTGATGACAGCAGATTAACAAGATTCGCAACCTTGTTGTACAAGTGAGACAAAACATAGAACAGATGCTAAATATATCGGCTAATACAAAGCTACAGTTCATTAGAGCGATACGTCATTTGAGAAACTAGTGTTGAATTGGCGCTAGTGTCGTTTTCGTTCGGAATTAAATTATTTTGGTTTCTAAGATAGGTAAAATTTTTGTTATATCTTATAGATTATAATTTTTACATAATTAAAAAAATATGCATACAATAAAAATAGGTCTATTTAATTCATAGAGATCAAGATAAAATATAGGTAACCTAGAGCTTTAAATATAAAATAATGACAGGTACTACGCTACGCGGCTAAATTGGTTTTAAATTAAAATTCAAATGTTTATGTTATGCAATTCCCTGGAATGTTATTTCCCTTGGCTATCTATTTTCTAAGGGTACCTATATTAAAGTTTTTTTTTTACCTTTACAGGCTGCCTATATAAAATTACTTACGGAATGGCAAACAATGAAAGCTTCATGATTTAATTTACCTAACATTTTAAAACATAGCAGATGGCTTTACTCACCTAGTGGGTAGGAGACGCTTCATGGTCTTCAAACCAGCTATAGCGGGAATATTTTGATTGCATGTTTTATGTCACCTACACCCAGATTAAAGACAACCCGCCTTATCCATCTTACTACAGACATTAAGTTTTAATTATTAATCGAATATAATCAAAAGTAACTGGGTACATCTAGATATTCGCCCCTATATCTTTGCGAACGTGCTCGATTACAAGGGGTGAAGGCTTGCGCCGGGAAATGTAGGAAATTTAGTCAGTCGGGTCGAGCGAGCGTAGGAGGTCGGTACGGTGTCCGCCTCGAAATTTAACGGCATAATGAAACTTTTAGTCCATTTTCCAATCATATCCTGAGTTAAACCTTTATAAAAACTAAAAGACAGTGTTGACATTGTTATGTTCGCGCACCGTGGGTTAAACTTCTTACAATGGCTGTATAATGTGTTAAAATACTAGTGGCGGGAAACCGTTTTGATATCTCGCTTGACGTGTTGTGTCCTATGTGTACGTAGAGCGAGAGGAGCCGTCTGCCCTAGAGGGCGGCCGACATGCTGGATTCGTCGTGAATCGATATTTTTGGAACGTTGTAGAGCAAAACCATGAGGTTCGAGGCTCAATAAAGGTATGAGAGGTGATAATATTAATAGTTTCCGTTCACCCGACTACACCCAACCCATTTAGCAAGATATGTGCTGCGGTAAGTGACTATAACTGGATCTCACGTTGGGCACCAGTACCCCTCTCTAGCCGCAGCAGCTGCTCTCCGGATGGTTTCTGCAGTATTTTTAAGCGATTATTTTAGAATTCTTCATAAGAATAAATAAATATCTATTACTGTACAAAAATGAACATTTATGATTTTAAGAATTTTGATTTAGGTACATACCAACTTCGATTGAGTTTTTGTTTTTACTTTTAACAACAGGACTATTTTAAGCATAACTGAATTAAGTAATTATGTAGGGACGTAATGAATTCACTTGTTGTTTGCATTCACGTGTAAATTAGCATTTCAAAACATGGTTTACCTGGTGAACAAATTTCTTTAAGTGGTGCTTAGGTACTTATATACCCAAAATGATGATAAGGATGAATAATAATTAGTTAGTTACTTACTGTTACTAAATGTAAGGAAAATATAAAAAAAAAAATATTTTATTGTGTTTTTATATGTATTTAAGAAGCACCAAGATATTAAAGGTTAACTGGCATTTGTTCATAATCCCTGCGCATCCGAAGCTTTGGAGCAGAACAGCTTTGGAGTCTGGGGTGCGCTCTACCAGTCTAGTTGCTGATTTTAATGCTAAACTTCGATATTTTCCGTTAATTGGCTCTTGTTAACTTAATTAAATTTTTAAACCATAAAAAGTCCTAGATGAAAAATTTTGGGCCGACAACGGTCAATGTAAAAAAATAAAATTTTTAAATAGATACTTAACTATGCACCTAATCATTTCTACATAATGTGACAACTCATTCAACAAATCCAAGAAAGTGTTGAGGCAACGTTGATTTAAAAACTAAGGCATTTTCTGTCAATACAGTAACAATTTTCAATAACCAGCAAAATGTATTAGATGTCGGCTAAGTAGATATCACGTGGCGGCCCGGGATGTTACACAAAAATCCCGGGAATACGGAGCGTCGAATTTGGCGCCGTGCTCACACGGGCTCAGTGGGGATTAGGTCGTGCACACCAGTCTCCAGTGGCAAATATCGAACTGACAGAACCAAACACACCTTTGCGCATATTCATAGGTGTTGCAAGTGTCGCAGCCGTCTTAGGTAAACGACAATACAAAAATACACGACCTAGGTATGCTACTATTAATCTATATTGATATCAAATTATTCGATACATGGAATTATAGCAAAATATTATTTATATTCTAATTATATAATGTCGTGGATGGCGGTGTCGTTTGCATAAGAATTGCTCATTTGACTTCTGTGGTAGTGGGGCAAACGCTGTGCCCTTATTTTGTCATGGCGGCACATGGACAGAGTCGTTTTGGAAAGTGGGGACTGTTGTACAGGCACTTTGTACTGAGGCGAGGGCCAAGGCACTTCTCCGGGGCGAAATTGTCGGTTTGCCTATTTAAATTATTGTTGTCAAGATTGGAGGGTATATTTACAATTCGTGCTTTAATTCAAAACTACAGCTACGAAATGAATCCTTACCACCACACCAAAATGCTGACGACCCTCTCGCTCCGCGGTCGCTCACACCGACATATATATTCTTAAATTTTGCTTAAATTTATTCCTATTATTTAAACGTACCTAACTAATATACAACGTGTAACAAAAAGGGTATATACATACGAAGGGCATGGCATCTTTAGATGATATCAAACGATATCGGAAGGGTTTCAACTCAAAATACTCAAAAAATTGGCACCAAATTTCCGGTTTCGTGTGTTTCTTAAAATCAATCATAACAAACGTGGCAGCACACTACATACGTTAATAACTACTCGTTACCCGTCACGTTACTTGCCAAAATCCGACAAATGTCTTCAATATCTCTGTGCAACTAGTATGATAGTAGCCTATCACAGGCGGTGTTTTTCCTCATAACTTCCTAACAGAAAGAGATAGCATTAAAAAACCCTTCCGATATCGTTTGATATCATGTAAAGATGCCATGCCTTTGTTATGTATATACCCTTTATGTTACACGTTGTATAATGATCATGTACTTAATTGGATTTAAAATAACTAAAGTACTTAAACATAGTAAGGAATCGACTATTATGACTTATAAATTGTAAGTATATAGTTCTGTACTTGTAATGGAGGTATAGGTACCAAGTTAGTTGATATGGTTTCCTCAATCACTCATAGAAATACGAGTATGTTAGCGGAAAAATATCAAAGCGAAGTTCAAAGTACACAACTACTAACAATTGGAGTTCGAATAAATGTGCTATTTCTTTTCCTAAGGGAAGAATTTATTTTTCAAATACCTATGTGTATTTCTGGAACATGGGACATTTGATTTTCGGGGTCTTATATGTTATATATCTTTACAATTATTATTACCGAGTTAGAATTGTCTGATTGTATCTACTTGACTTTTATAGTGCCTTTTGCAACTACCAAACTTGAACCTTAATCCACAATTGAAATGTTTTTTATTTTTATTAATCAGAAGAATATCTAGTAGGGGATATGTATACTTAGTTATCAAAACGGCGCCCCGTGGCTTCTAGGACGGCCTGAGGCCACTGGCGGCAATTTAGTGGCTATGGCTAAGTTGTGGTTTGGTATCATGCTGAGTTGACTGGGTATCGTAGCTCTGAGTGGCATATTTCAACACTTTGGTGTAATAACATAAAACCTACATAATTATCATAAAGAGAAAAAGATTTTTTGAGAAAATCGGAAATAAAATGCGTGATCAAAACCGATTAACCGCTTTGAAAACGTGATTCTTGTCACAAAAGTTAAAATAATGCTATGTAGACATTTTAATATAGCAAATACTTCAATGGACCAAAAAAATCATCATGTGCCGCTACTCGTCCCTGTTCGAAGCAGACATCTAAAGGGCAAAGATGGTTCAAACGTTTAAAAAAAAAGTCTAAATTGGTATACAAAAATACCTTCTAAAAATATCAAAATATCTTCATCCATAACATAAAAAGCAACATTGCAAAATTATCTACGATACGTATTATAACGCATTCATCGTTTATCATCGCACCCTTTCCCCAAATTCCGCCGGGGTTGGCTTAGTCTAGATCCAGATGCGGCTTATTGATTTGCTCGGACCGACTGCTTTCTGACCTCCGCAGCCCAATTTCTGGGATATTGATGTCCTTCTTTTAATAGCTATTCATAAGATGGACCTGGGAAAAGATATTTAAGTTTAGCGAAGAGGTAGGTAAGTAAATAATAAAAAGGCTCGCCTCTCTGTAAGTTAAAGTCCTACGCCAAGACGCCTATCTTTTTAACCAAAGACAATTCGAACGTCTATTTTGAAACTTGGCACCAAGAAGTAAATATACAGCTTGGCACTAAGAATGGAATTTGGGAACACAACTTAGCCGGGTAAAGGGGGATTAAAACCACGAACTGTGCGAACAAAATCCCAAGCCAAAGCTAGCCTGATTTCGAAATAAGATATAAATCCTGTTTTCAAAACAAGAATACTTACGTGATAAGTCGAGCCACGATACGATATTGAAGGCACAAAAGAGTCTAAAACATGTATTGTGGAATGTTCCAGCCATCAGGTGTGTTATACTTATTCCCTTCAAGGGTTTAATTCTGATTTATATCAATTGTTCAGCTGAAACGGTTCCCACATCGTGATTTACGTAGCGTTTTAAATATATCACATTCATATCTACTGTCTTTGCCAGTTTGCGATTCGCTGACAGTTTCGATGTTTAGTAAAATTTATTTCATGCAGAGTAATATAATTTAAGACAAGAACCGAACTGTTAACAGAAAATAGTTATTTAAATTGTCTATAGATTTTCGACTTTCAATTATAA
This sequence comes from Sesamia nonagrioides, assembly GCA_017933935.1. Taxonomy (NCBI): domain Eukaryota; kingdom Metazoa; phylum Arthropoda; class Insecta; order Lepidoptera; family Noctuidae; genus Sesamia; species Sesamia nonagrioides. The sequence goes on along the minus strand of JADWQK010001115.1, from coordinate 1,450,536 downwards.
AATAGTCAAAAAGGTGACTTAAAAAATGCACAAGTTCAGCTGTTAATAGCTAGGTCTTGTGAAGGTCAAGATAGCCAGTCGCTCCATATACACAAAAAATATCTTTTTAAATTTTGTGTAACTTAAAAATCACAAAGTTATGAGCTTGACGTCTGACCTGGTTGTCCCAAAACAAAAATATTGTCAACGCACCGCTCGCCACTCGCTCGATTTATTGATATTAATATTTATGTTTGTTTGCTTGTAATTAACAATTTAGTGATAACATTTTGCATCACACTTGCAGGTTTTGGACTGTCGTAACGGTCAAGTGTAGGAAGATATTATTATGTACGGACGACAGCATGTCCAGTTACCCCGAACTGCCCTGCCCTGCACTGTCTGTTCCCAATCAACATTGAGCCTTAATACTTTAGGGATAAAGCTGAAAATATAATAAAGAAATATGACAGACTGTAGTAGCTTGATATGCTGAACTTTACTCGTAAATTCAGCCGTAAGTGGTAAAATAAAATGTAATATAATTTACTTGAAACATGTTAATTTTATTTAGACCGTATTCCACCCCTGCACAAAGGGGTGGGGGCCCTGTCTCGCTGTGCGTACGCGTCTAGTACCACTATGATCTGTCGTGAACTGTGTTGTGCGTTCGGCAACCACACTGCAACAATTTCTAAATGTATTTGGGAAGAAATATAATATCGTGTAAAAATGATATACTTACTGGCTTACTTAGTTACTGGCTGTGTAAAAGACTGAACGTTCCCTCCGAGTTGTTGTCGACGGTTGCTCATCTGAGCTCTTTTCGAATAATGCCGGTGTTCCTCGGGTCTGTTCTCTCAGTCACTCTGTTTCTGCTGCATAATAACGATCTGCTGATGCCCGGTGTCTATGGGTATGCAGATGACAGCACAGTTGTAGAGCCTGCCGGATGCTCGGCTAGTAACGAATCAATCCGGACCGAAAGAGAAACTATGGTAGAGCTTACGTGTGTTGCACTACAGGCAGTCTCCGAATGGGGTAATGCCAATCTTGTAGCATTCAATGCCGCCAAAACGCAGGCGTGTCTTTTCGCCACCAAAAGGAGCCCGTTCACCTTGGCTCCTGCTTTTCGAAATGAATGCTTGGAGTGTACCGACCGCTTTCAGCTTTTGGGAGTTAAGATTTCCTCGAACCTTAACTTTGGGCAGTTCATTGGTTCCAAGGCCAAGGTAGCTGCCAGGAAGCTTGGCGTTATCTCAAAGGTCTGGCGGTAATTCACACCAGGGCAGCTTCTATTGCTGTACAAAGCACAGGTCTATTCGTGTTTGGAGTACTGCAGCCACATTTGGGCTGGTTCGACCCAAATTTAATTCAAAACGGTATCCAAAGCCGGGAGCACAGGCGTAGAGTAGCCAGCCTTTCGGTGTTCTATAGGATACATTTTGGTGAGTGTGCGAGGGAATTGCTTGATTTAATTCCCCCATCTCCGTTCCACCATCGCACGACCGTCATACGGCGAGTTTTCACCCTTACGTCGTTAACACCACTACGATTCGGACGAAACATTTCGCCTCCTCTTTCATACCGCGTACATCGAGGGACTGGAACAATTTGCCAGCGACGGTGTTTCCGTCGGACTACAAGGGTCAATCAGGGTCGCCAATTAGCCTCTTCTCACCTGCAGTACTCCACACTCGAACGGACCTGTGCTTCGTACCTACAACATTAGAAGCTGCCATGGTGTGAAGTACCGCCGGACGTTTGCGATATTGCCAAGTTTCCGGGTAGTTGTGAATTCCCGTAACAAGTGTCAATGATCCACGAACCCACTGCGGCACGCGTAGCTTGACTTTCGATTGATCCACACGGAACAGCCACACGGCTATTATAATTTAACCACGAGCCCCTTATAGAGATTGAAACTAACTAATATAAGGTAGATGCGGCTAATAAGGCCTAGCTAAGCGCGAAAAAAACAAAAACTCTTAACATGAAGCAACAAATTTTAATGTTTATGAAACATTTATATCAATTAACATCCATTATAAATAAAAAACTGGGGGATTTTCCAAAAAAAAATGTCAAAATAAAGTATTTATAAAAACACTTTATTTATATAAAATAAAGTATTTATAAAAACACTATATTTAAGCCTAGTTAAACTATGGTAGGGTAATAAAACTTAAGAATTTAACATGAAAAACTAAACAAAATATACGTCTTATCTCTCAAAATATACGTATTATCGTCTCTAAATAGAGATGAGATCAATAATTAATAATTAAGTAATAACTACAGTGTTCAGACTTAAAAATAACACATTTTTTTATCAGTTTCATTCAGGACACTCAAAATTGCAAATGTCCGCCTCTGACAAACCAACGCACTCCCCATGATAACACTTTCTGCATTTAAAACATTGCTTCATAGCAAGCCTTTTCATCCTGCTTACATCCGTGATAGTACCAACTCTCATGGTTTTCTATAAGGCTGATATTATCTCTATTCTTTTTCTTTTTTTGATGTTTCTTCTATTTCGTTTTTGTAGAACAGGTCTTTTGTCACTGGAGTTCCTCTGTAATTGATGGCCTCTCTTCTTACTATTGGTGTCTTTTCAGTGTTCTTAACTGTAGTAGGTATGAGCTGCTTAAACGCTGTTCTTTAAAATTGGGCAAATGGTATATTATCCTCATCACCGATGGAACTGGAACTACCGTGCTCAGCCGTCCACACGGTACTGCTCATACCGCTTCCAGGTTTTTCTCAGACCACAATGCTCGTTTCAGGGGCATTGTTATTATATGCTCTAAAAACAATAAACAGAAAATAAAAAAAAGCTGAAAAACAGTCACTTCATGATGAAAAAGTATAATAAGGCCTATACACGAATTTTGTAGGCCTTAATAACCGTTGGCCAATTGTGCAAAGAAAAGTTAAAAATAAAACAATTCAGTTTATATTATACTATTCTAACACCACAGTCTACTGAAGCATGAACTAATTGACAATTAAACAATAAAATTATGTGGAAAAATATAGAATTACAAAAAATACTTACGTTTAGATTTCCTGCCGTATTATAATTTAAGCTAAGCATCCGTTTACCACGATGAATGTGGCAGCACTGGTGACAGCAAGCAAGCTAGCGAGTCGTGCCACGTTTGGGACGCCATCTAAGATTATTAGCTACCTACGACTGTGACCATGAGTGATAGCGGTAATTTTAAGTTGTATTTTTGTAATTTAGGCCTTATTACCCGACAGGCCTTATTGGCCACACCTACCTTATTTCTACGCCCCAGAGGCCTCTGACCAGACAACTTAGTAAGACAGAGTAGAGTCCTTCGAGAATCTTGATTTTATCCTCCGTCCTGTAAAGCCAAGTCAATCTTGATGGACACTAACCAAAGTGGATATTCTGACTAACTGGTAAGAAGTTTTATTATTCGTTTCGTTATACTTCTTTGCGTACCTAATTAGATCAGGAAAGTTCTATTAACTAATTAGGTAGTGTAATATAAAATTTGTTGTTTCATGAAATTCTCGGAATTATGAAGAGTAAAAACAAAATTCGTCTTTCTGAAATGGAAACCTTATAAAATTCTTTTTTAATCGTGTCAGCACAAGCCATAAAAAAAATTGCGGTAGTTACATTATCCAGTTAACAAGGTTGATCAAACTGACCAACTCACCTAACACACTCATCAGTCTCAATGGCTTTAATTTTGACAATTCTACAACATTCCGCTAATTCGTTTATACATTACATATTCAGACTGCATTTTAATACAGCTTAACAAACTATGAACCTCAAAGCAAGTATAGAGTAGGATTGTAACGGAGGCTTGTTAGCGGAGGCGGAGGCGGATGCGAAGGCGACGAGTCTCGCCTCCGCGGATGCGGAGGTTAACGGAGGCGGAGAGGTGAAAGTACATAAAGAAAAAATTGAAAATTACAGTTAATTAGAACACAATTTTATATTTTAAATACGTACATTAATAGTAGTATACTTGGTAAAAAAAATATTACCATCTTGTAATAAAAATTAAGGAGAAACAAATTGTGTTTGCCGCATTCCCGCCTCGCACTAGTTGATTTTTGACCATTTCGCGCTCAAACGCGGCCGGACGGTTGTCGAGCGTCGCAGCTTGCGCGTTATTTATTTTATAAATACGTAAATAAACCTTCGTTATAACTCCGCAAAAATTGTGCGGAGGCGGAGGCGGAAGGTACGATTTCTTGCGGAACTTCCGCAGTAACGGAAGCGGGGGCGAAGCTCCGTTACAACCCTAGTATAGAGCTCAGCAGCCTGATTCAGTAATACTGAGTCATAATCTGAATTATTTTACATATTAGGGTTTTTTTTTTACAAAACTGTGTTGCTAAATGCTGTTAGTGCAACAGAAAGTGTAGGATAGTGTCCTGATAATGTTTTTCTGTAACTTCAACAATTAAGGCCCAATTCTGACCCGTCTCAAAATTCCACCACTTTTTGCGTAAATATTTTAGTATAGGTTTTTTTTTGCAGTAGGATATGCCTATTTCTTTTTTATCTATTTTAATTTGCCTAAGTCACTAAAAAAATATTATATATCCTAGCTAAATTGCTGATATCCTCGGCCTTTCTCCCATTTCGGGGGCATTAACATAGAAACAGTCTTTTATATATGCCAATTAAGACAGGATTGACGGAGACTAATATACATTTGGATAGGATCAGTTTGAATGCTCGCAGTCCTACTTTAGTTAACATAATGTTTAGTTTTTAGTTTTTGTATGTTTCGAGTTTACCGGTTTATTCTCTTACAAACGTTAATATGATCCTCTGCATAAATTTTTTCTACCCCGTTTAGAAGAATTGCGGTGTACAGGCCAGACATGGACCCCTAAAGAAACACTGTAGATAGACACACAATTAAAAAGAAACAGATGAACTGTCTTCACAGTTCTTCTTATCGTGTCGATGTCAAAAACACAGACATTTTCCCTTAAATTTGTTTGGCCCAAATTTTGCAACGCGGAAAGTATACCTACGCTGACGCAGCCATATTTGAACCGCCCTGGAAATAGAAGTTCTTGCTGAGTCGAATCCACATACTCAGGAATTGTGGTTGCGACCACTAAAATAACAAGGGTTAATACGTTTTTCAAGTCCTTAGTGATAGAAAAAGAAATAATTCATCATTAGGTATTTCAGCCGAAAGACGTCCTCTGATGGATATAAGCCTTCCTCAAACGCCGCCACAATTGCATGACCACAAGGCCGCATAAATCCAATGGAAGCGAGAAGAACAGGACCGGTCGAATCATTACTGATAATATTTTGAATGTGAAAGTGAGTTTCATTGCTTCACGCTTAAATTACTGAACGGATTGTAATGAAATTTGGTATACAGATAGTCCATAACGGGATCAAAACTAATGAGTGGAACCGCGGGGCTCAAAAAGTGACTAATAAATGTTTATTCAAATTTTTACTAACTGTGTTCCGCGGTTTCACCCATGTAACTTTCGATCCCTTAGGAATATGGGGACAAAAAGGATCCTAAGTGTTATTCCAAGTTACAAACTACCTGCGTGCCAACATTTATCCAGATCCGTTTAGGAGTTAATGCGTGAAAGAATAACAAACATATACAGGGTGTATCTGACATCGTAACGCAAACTTCGCGAATAGGCTACACCGCATGCCACTAATAAAATTATGATAGTCATTTATGTCGTTAATGAATGGTTACAGAATTAACAGTGGTTAAAAAAAAGTGTCGGCTCGGTATTTGTACGTTGCAAGCGTGCCGCCGTGCGGGTTTGTAGGTATGATGTTGATCCCTGATGTGAACTCTATCAAATCAGCTGATAAGATAGTTTTTCGAGTTTTGTTTTCATTGCGCTTTTTTGTGTAATAGCGAATTAATTAATTTTTACTTTAAAATCTTATTGGGTTATATAAGTATAGTTATAAAAGTTATGAACGATCTAAAGTGAAAAAAACTTTATATAATTTTTTTTAAGTCATGAAAAAGCCGACGAAAAATTCCACCACTGGGGGGTTCAGAATCATGTACTGGATCCATGGTACTCGTTTGTGCGTCGATGTCAGATACACCCTTTATACAACATTAGTTTTTGTTTATGCGAAACCCGAAACACGTGTCCAGTATTTTTATGTAAAGAATCTATGAAAAAAATTTCAAAAAGATATAATGAAAAACCACAAAGTTATGACTTGAGCTTGCTATTCTACTTGATTGTCCCAATAAAAATATGGTCAAAGCTCCGATCGGGTGGGTGAGTGAGGTGCGTTGATTCAGATTATAGAAAAATATTGGATACGTATATTTTGTTTTATCAAATCAATAAAAATTGACAAATATAAAAGGCATCAAAGATCAGGAGTGGTGGCTGGTGACGTCACTGGCGGCTAAAAGTGTAGCGTGCAGTGACGTCACACGAGTTTTCAACGCGCTGTGTCGTCTTCATTTTTTCTTTATATGAAAAAAAGAAAAAAAATACGTGTCTAGTATTTTTTGGAAATTTGACTGACGGACTAATTAGTTTTTTTTAGTCAAATACCCTATTGGAGGGACGAAATGTACGCCTATAGCAACGATCGGTCCGAAATCGAGTTGAGTGGAAGCATTTGCCCCACTGATGCAACACAATTTCTGTCTAATAAATATTGGCGCCGATTGTCCTGTTCACAAATTAAACTCATTTTAAATTAAGTGCATCTTTTTTCATTCTATTTCATTAATAAAAGGATAGAAGATCACTTAAAAGTTTAATCCTGTCAAATTAAGATACTCCATAGACAGTTTAGACGCGATTATAATATGGCGACCAAAAACACGCCCATTTACGTCAGGCGCACACTAATTTAACAGGTTTAAACTAGGGTTGTAACGGAGCTTCGCCTCAGCTTCCGTTACTGCGGAAGTTCCGCAAGAAATCGTATCTTCGCTTCCGCCTCCGCCTCCGCACAAATTTTACGGAGTTATAACGGAGGTTTATTTACGTATTTATAAAATAAAAATAAATAAAGCGCAAGCTGCGACAATCGACAACCGTCCGGCCGCGTTTGAGCGCGAAATGTTCAAGAATCAACTAGTGCAAGGCGGGAATGCGGCAAATACAATATTTTTCTCCTTAATTTTCATTATAAGAAGGCAATATTTTTACTTTTTTACTACTATTAATGTACGTATTTAAAATAAAAAGTTTTGTTTTAATTAACCGTAAATTTAATTTTTTTCTATATGTACTTTCACCTCCGCATCCGCCTCCGTGAGACTCGTCGCCTCCGCATCCGCCTCCGCCTCCGCATCCGCCTCCGCATCCGCCTCCGCCTCCGCTAACAAGCCTCCGTTACAATCCTAGTTTAAACTAACGTTTTATTTTCTATCCTTTTCTTAATAAATAAAAAGAAAAACATACACTGAACATAAATTTAGCTTAGTTTGTGAACAAAGGATTAAGAAGGGAAGAAGAAGGGAAGGGAAGAGAAGGCTATTGATTAAATATTTAACTTTTATTTTTTAGTAAACAATTATTAAAACTCCCTGAACGGATAGTTTGCGTAACAGCTTCAGCATATCTCCACATAGCTTTTTAACAGAGAGCGTCTAACTTACAAGGCTCATAAACTTGAAGTACTTACCTATGATAAAGCAAAGTGAAATTTAAGTGCAGGAAAGTTTTAACTACTTAAATAGTTCAGAAAGTAGGAAGATAATAGATGAGACTACCTTAGTCTTTCGCACGGGGCTTCTTAGTAATAATTCAATCCATGTTTGAGCCAGGAATTTTAGATCATTTTAAAGTTATCGCATAACAAACTGAATGTCATATTTAACAAAGTCCGAATTTCATTGTAGCCAAAGACTTATTTAAGACATTTTTGTCAGTCAAAAATGAACTTACAATACTTTTGAAATTAGATAACTATTTAAGTAACGGTGGAATCTAAGTTATCAGAGATTATGATAACTACAAAAAATCTCAAAAGTCGACGGCTAGGAATAAATAGGAACCAATCGCTGTAAGAGACATGTTGGTATCACGAAATATATACATTTTTCCCAGTAGATAACATTTTTTATTTCCCTTATTTACAGCTTTTACATTGAAAGAGTCAACCCAAAATCATAAATAATTGGATCCTACAGGGTCGATGGAAACTCGATCAGAAATAAGGATACGTTTTTATTCATGGGAAGACTTTTCCGTAGGTCTTACACAAACGCGAATATTTTAGCAAGGAGACAATAATGCTGGCTATTTTAGCGATCTGTATGGCCATCAAACGTGGCAATGCTACCAGCCTGTCTACCCCAACGTCTCTTGGCTAATGCTAAAGGCCTTATGGGCACTTATTTTGACAGCAATGGGGACATTGTGTCCCCATTGCTGTCAAAAACTTTTTGATGCCCAATGGGCTCTTGCCTATTTTACAATTTGTATTGTGTACTTGTAGACACGGAGGTCAAGCTACCTGTACCTAGTAACCCAGAAACTGTTAAATATTCCCAATCAACCTTGAACCTTAATCCATCATCATCATCAACGTTTTTATCGTCCCACTGCTGGGCACAGGTCTCCTCTCATACAGAGAAGGATTGAGCATAATCACCACGCTTGCTCAATGCGGGTTGGCGATTTAAAGTCCAGGTTTCCTCAAGATGTTTTCCTTCACCTTCAGTCATACCCATAAGCATACCCTTAATCCATACTTCCATACTAATATTATAAATGCGAAAGTAACTCTGTCTGTCTGTCCGGCTTTCACGCCAAAACTACTGAACCGATTGTAATGAGATTTGGTACACAGATAGTCTAGAGCCTGAGAAAGGACATAGGCTAAATAACACCCCGCTATGAACAATAATAGCAGAGCAGTAAAAAAAATGTCGCGGTAACGGGGGCAAACGCGGACGTACATATTGCTCCTATTATTTTAACTGGCGCTTATAAACTGTAGTTCACGCAGACGGAGTCGCGGGCAACAGCTAGTGCTAGATAAAGTTGAAAATCTAATAAAGAAATCTGACAGATTTTAGTAGCTTGAAGTGCTGTCCTCCGTACATCATTTATTTATTTTTAGTGTTAGGAAAAAAAAATTGTGTGAATAGACAATAAACTTGTGGGAAATGGTGATGATGGGAATTGACTCTTATGGATTAATATGTTTTTCAATAGTGTACCCACCTAATAACTATATTCGTTATGAAATTTTTTTTATTGTATCGTGTCGAAATTAAACAATTATTTGATTGCTTACCCGTAATTCATAATAACAGTTACTAATCCATATTTTCCATATAATTTCCACGGCATGAACTAATATGAAATGTTACTTTAACACGCAAGTTATTGAAAAATAACATACTTCTATATTTTTTACCTTAATGCTGCGGACATGTGTCAATAATAAGGGACAAATCATACATAATTATGTATGTACCTATATTATTTCTCAAGGGCTTTTTTTGTCGGTACTTCATAACTTCCTTCATACTTTATCAATTTACATAAGTAAGGCATCATTTTAAAGCTTTTCTGTATCGCTATACCGGAAAAATGTACGAATTACTCGCATTTCAGTGGTTTTGCAAAAAATTACGATTGAAAATACCATCCCAAAGTCTTGCCGCCAAGCGATTCGTCGTGTTCCGGCATGATGTCTGGTGAAGCCGTACGGAGGACGGGTCCTAAGCAGTTGTGTTGCGATGTGTGCCGGGTACGATGCGTTAAATGTTGTTGTGTCGGGAGTTTGCTCGTGGAGGGTCTCCACATCAATCTTCCTCTGGCGCAGCATCGTTGGTTGTGTTATTGGGTCTAACATTGCACCACCTCACTCAATTGCCGTCTTCCTTCCTATTCACTAAGGTTTTTTAAGTGAATAGGCTTAATAAACTAGCGCGCTTTACCATCAACGATTGCATCACTGCTTACCATCAGACGGGATTGCAGTCAAGCGCTAGTTTATAATTATTAAAAAAAAACATGTGAAACTTCGCATGGGCAACTAGTGTCTGTCAAATATTATTTTGTTACATTGGCGAGTATTTTGAAACCCCTTTCGATAAATTTTAAAAATAAAATGCACAACACTATGACAATGGTGACGCACGTGAAATGCTAGGTGCACGTCGCCCGTACGACGCACGCGCGTCTGTCTGCGCCGCCGCCTTTATTGCCAGTTTCTATAAATCTATGCATTAGCACGCACACTTGCTCACGCAGACTTCGTGTCGACAGCCTTTTTTTTTTGGTGTAGATGGGAAATTATCAATGACCTCTCCCGCTCTGAGCGGAGCGGAGGGCAGACTTTTATTGACTAAAACTCATCCGTGTCCCTTCACTTACCTGTGCATCAGGGCCACGGTTTCTCTTTCAACCAACCCGCAACCCTGATCCAGGCAATGCCAGGTCCTTACAGGCGACGAGCTGTCGTGACTGCAGTCTTAGAAATCGACAGTAAGAAAAGTGAATCTCAAACGTGTACTGCGTGGAGGGACATCGAAGCGCAACCAGTTACAATAGAAGTCAGTACATTATTCTTAGATATTTTGAATTATTTCGTCGGTGATTTAAATAAAAACAATTCCTGTTTTATGCATATTGACTGCGTTTTTTATGAAACACTTTTATCTAGGACTTGCGGCCGCCTGCGACTTCGTTCGCGTGGAATCGAGAACTGATTCTACTAATGCCCACAAAGCCGGCAACTTAACACATGTGCGGTAGACAATCCATGCGCGGGCGACGGGGGCAGGGCACGCGGCACGTGGTGGCATCGCTTATATAATACCGTCAAACTGGTGTTGTCACTTTTTTAAATTACCAAATTTCGGGGAAGTTGGAATTAATTCGAGGGAAAAAGATTAATTAAAATTCATTAGTATTGTTACTATGATGATTACGTAAAATTTTATAATAAATTCATCATGTGTTTACCTAACCTTTGTTATCCTAATGGGTTGGACAGGGTTTTCTTTACATATTGTATAAATAATTATGTACAGTTAAAAGTGCATTGTAGAAGGTGTGCATTTGTATTGTACTTTCGGCTCCGATATGCCCTCGATATGCTCGTCTCGAGCTGAAATTTACCCTCGATTACTATGATAAACTTAGTTGACTTACGTATATATCATAATGCACGAATAATATTCTATCTCAAGATATCTAAAACAAAAGATCTGAATGTTGTGCACTTTTAATTTCAAATCTGGGTCAAAAGTTGAAAAGCTTTTTGCACCTCTGTGTTACGTAATATTCACTTCATTGGGGAACTTCTAAGTGCTTTCTCATTGATATTAAACAAAGAACTTTACTTTCGAATCGTCATTGCTTTTAAAACTTATTTTTATTCAACTTTTTAATGCTTGGCCGATATCGAGTGGATTGAGTTACCAACAAAGTTACCACAAAGGGAAATACAATACTTACCCATTTCTTTGAGTCTTTCTTAATTTATTTTTTATCTGCAAAATAAAAAAGCCGTTATCTATGCGGTTTTAATGTTTATGGATCGATCTTATTGCAAAATATCAACCCAAAATTAAATTGTAGTAATGGTTTTCCCATTTCACAATAATAGCCAACTCCATTAGGCCTGCTAGCTCTGGGATGGTACGGACGACAGCAGGTCAAGCTACCTGAAACTTTCAAATATTCCCAATCAGCCTTAATGCTTTAGAGATAAATTTGAAAATGTATTAAAGAAATGTGACAGGTTGCAGTAACTTTATGTGCTGTCATCTGTACTACCTATGCAAGTTATTTGACAGACAGGTAGATATTATGTAACAATGTCCTCAGATAAATTAGATATACCTACTCACTGTTATAGCGTAACATATGTAGATACAAATTAACACTAACTGTACCACGACTCACAACTGTATATATAACTGCAATTAAAAAGTTTTTAATGCAATCTAATTCCAGATCATTAGAACCTCTTCCAGTCAGATTCAAAGTTTGTTTCAATATAAATGATCTTGTTAATAACTTTCCCAACTGGCCCGAATTTCGGACACCACACTCGGCCCTTTTACAAAACGACCTATTGTAACTGCTTCACGCAAAGTATTTGGACTTGTGTTAATCGACGGCGGAACAATATACAGGTATTGTTGAAAGCCAGCAATCTAACTGAAAGTGTAGTTAGAGAGTAATGAATAGCTCGTTTCGTTCTAATTGTCCACTGATAGCTACTGCTTAGGGGTGATTTCGTCGAGTTAAGGGCCTTTTGGAGATTATAATTAACAAAACGGATAAAAATAGGTTGAGGCTCGAGTGTTGGTGTGGCGCGGGCGGCGGTGTGCGGCCTGATTCAGGGTTCCACGTCGGAAGGGGCGTTATTCTTGGAGACAATCAATACGAACGTCTGCATATTTAAATCAGCGGCGAGGTGAACGGCTTCTGCGGCGGGTGTATGTGCGAGTACGATGACTGCGTACATTTGACATAACTGATTGATTTTCGTCGCAGTGGAACAACACTTCAGATGGAATTATTCAGCAGAAAGATAGACGGCCTTTCAGCCACTGAAGATACTGTAATTAAAAGAAACTACATGCACAAAGGAGTAGATTTACTACGCAAAGGCAAAGACTTGAGCATTGAGCACATAAAAAGGAAGAAAACACGATATCTCGTTCACAAAAAAAGTAATTATTCGTTAGAATTTTTGCTCAATGATGAAAAGAGTTCAGTACATATGACATACCTAATGCCAGAAGAGGCATTGCTCAAGATATTGACTTATAAGCTGGTCAATATTGTAACAGTTGACCATAGAAATATAGAGTATTTTGGAATACAGGTTGAAAAGCCGGCAAGGTCATGCTACGATTGGTTTTATGCACTTCTGTGATCGCACAGTATGCTACCAAGCATATTCTTTGACTTTTGTCCGGTTGATTACGATATCGTCGCCTGTAGGTATTTATAGAAATATTTTGCCTTAACAAAGGTATCTGTTAAGGCAAAGTAATTCGAATTCGCGTAGGGGCTTTAGGAACATAATCCTGAATAACATAACACGCGATAATGTAAATACGTCAAAAGGGTGAACGAAGGATGTAATACGAGGTGTTTAGCAGGCTCTTGGGGCCTACGGGGCTCCTTATGAATAAATATGGAGCGGACTTATACCTTGACGTTCGCCGAGCACTTTTGAACATAAAAAGCTGAGTAGCGGTTCACCTTCTTGAAAGCGACATCTTTCAAGTATTTAATTTAGTTTCCAGTCACGTGTGAACTGAAAAATGGTATCGCACTAGTTTGTTGTTGTGTGCTGAATAGCAAAATATTGCGCAGAGGATACGGGCGCAGTGAGTGCACGACCGCATAGACTCGTTCGAGTTGCTCGGCGTTGCATGTGATATATCTTTAATGTCAAAGGTTAACTTATCAATACCCCAGTACCATACGTGGAGAAGATGATATCTATCACGTTTCAGTATTTGATCGTATTTTTCATAGTATAACTGCACGAGCGAGTTATCTGGTTCCCGTTGAATCCAATCAACCTTCAGTTACAGCGTTACTGACATAGATCTACCTTTCTATTTGGATGTTAAATATAAGTTGATGAGTTTACAAGCTCAGAGTTTGGGATCCAAATAAGGTTAAATCGAGCTAGTTTTTACATCGAGATTCAATGCGGATCGAGTTTAGCTTTTACGATTGCAAGGATACCAATTACATTTTCACTAGCACTTATTTTAAAGAGCCGTTACACAAAATTGAACAGCTGACACAACAGGATCTTTAGAGTCCCTCGCTGACCTTTATGTGTCGCTTAACTTTATGCTTACTTAACTATATTATGGTAGAGGTCGGCCATATTTGTAGAAGAGCTATAGAATTTGTATATATATGAGGATACGGTTATGGCCCTCATATATTTCTGATGTGGGTAATGAAAACAGTTTATGTCGTACGATAATGAAAGCCTTCAACATTGTTTCAGTGATATCTGAAGCTTTTAGGATGAATGTAATTGTGGATGCCTATAAATTTGCATTTGCCTCGTTAGTCAAGGCAAAGTTAGAGACTAGGGTCGGGTAGATTGCGGTAGGAGATCAATTTATCACATTGAATCTTATAATGGTGTGGCCCTATCCCATACCTCTGCTAAACCATTACCATGCCTTTTATCGATAATAAGGTTGACAACTGTTTATGTATATTTATACCCTGTTCCCTTAACTAAAAGCTACATGTAAGTCATCATCACAGCGTTAATCCCAGTCGCATCCGTAGCTTTTCAGCTTTGGAGTCTGGGGTCCGCTTTACCAGTCTAACTGCTGATTTTTTGCTAAACTTCGACATTTTCCGTGAAGCGAGTGCCGTCTGACCTCCACAACCAGAAGGCGACATCGAAGCATTGCAGTTAGATCAATTGTTAGACTTTTGAGGGCTCCAACAACCCGTAACGACTGCCACTAGATGTTCGTTTAGCAACCGGGACCAACGGCTTAACGTGCTTTCCGAGGCACGACCAGACCAGTGCAAATATTCATATTCATGCATACAAATATTTGCACTGTGCGGGGATCCAACCCGCGCCACCTTGCACAACGGCCGCGTTCGCTACCGCTACGCCACGGATGATGTCTAAAAGCTACATGTAAGTATATATTTATAATTCGAAACGCAAAAAAAAGATTTAGTAAGGATCACTCTATCCCTCCAGTTGTTGGAGGTTGGCAGGGTTGTTGGAGCCCTCAAAAGTCCAACAATTGGTCTAACTGCAATGCTTCGATGTCGCCTTCGGGTTGTGGAGGTCAGACGGCAGTCGCTTCACGGAAAACGTCGAAGTTTAGCCATATCAGCAGTTGGACTGGTAAAGCGGACCCCAGACTCCAAAAGCTGAAAAAGGCTTCGGATGAGACTGGGATTAACACTAGGATGATGATGATGCCTCTATCCCTCCAAAAAATCTGAATCATCCATAATCAGCCCCTCAAAAAATTTTAAAGCCTAAGATCACACGGAAGCGTTTTTCCCTTTACGAATGTTTCGCGCTTTAGATTTTTCGATGCTCAGTTTATCGCCCAGATTTCGATGGTAAGCAGTGATGCAATCGTTGTTGGTGCTTTACACACAAGTTTATTAAGCCTCACTTAAAAATCTTAGTGAGTAGAAAGGACAGCAGTTGAGCGAGGTGATGCAATGTTAAACCCAACAACACGACCAACGATGCTACGCCAGAGGGAGATTAATCTGGAGACCCTCCACGATCAAAGTCCCGACACAATAACATTTGGCGCATCGTACCCGGTACACATCGCAATACAACTGCTAAGACTCGTCCTCCGTACGGCTTCACCAGATATCATGCCGGAACACGACGAATCGCTTGGCGGCAAGACTTTGTCTGGTGGGTGGTAACTTCTGCCGGCAGCCGATATTATGGCCTATCACCGAGAAAATTCATCGGGATAAAATCCTGCCGCGATATTATTGCGGCCATACGAACTTGGGCTAACGCTGAAATAGGGTACCAAAACCCATTATAACTTAAGCAACACCCATTTATATGTTTGTATTATGTGTATATATAGGTACATCATATGTTGTGCGTTCCATAAAGTCTCTTTTAGTTACCTACAGCTCAGTTTTCTAATTCAGCCGGCGGAATTCTTTAAATTTGAGAATTTTGTCGGCGGCTTTTCAAATGCGGTCATAATGAAAAAGCACCCACATTTTTCACTTTAAACACATTCCCTTTTCAAAGCAGTCGCTGGTATTCGTGTGATACCGATCATCAAAAAGGGCCGTAGTATAAACAAAAATATGAAAAGCTCGAAGCAATGTAAAAAGAGGTTTTGCAGGGGTTGTTAACTGCAGAAAGTCATGGATTTCTTTATTGTAAGGTAACTGTGTGCCTACTTAAAAATATGAAAAATATACATTTTATTTGGTATTCTTTGTATTGCGCTTGGTTGTAGAAGCCAGACAGTCGCTGTTTAAAATACTGGTATACTGGTATAAGTATAGACGACAGCACATCGAACTACTACAATCTGTCAGATTTCTTTATTAAATTTTCAACTTTGTCCGTAAAGCATTAAGGCTCAATGTTGATTGGGAATCTGTATTTTGCATTTTCGGGAAGCTAGACCTGCTATTGTCCATACATCTGGTTGACTGGCAGCCGACCCCAATATAATTGAGAAAACTTTAATTTATTATTTGTATATTATTGCTCTCTTGTTTTAAGGTATTCTTGTAATTTGTTAGCGATAGATATGACATAGCCCAACACACAAAACAACAATTTGTTTTTGTGTATTGGGCTATGTCTTTTGTCTGCATAAAATATAAGAAATTATGAGTTATCGACATCGTATCTATCTATCAAGATTAACTCAAAATAATGCAATTTAAACACAACACTCATCATGTAAATTGCATTATTTTTGAGAAACAAATGCCTAAAACCATTTTTAACACCCTTGCTCGTAAAGCTGATGTAATTCCACCGGTTTTAAATATGTAAAGCAGGCCATAACAAACGCGTGTGTTATCAAAGCAAATAGTTAAGTTATAGTCCATACAAATTCCATAACAGCATTATTTTCCATTTCAAGTAATTATGGAACTGATCGCCGCCGCACGGCTCGCGCTGCGCGCTGTTCCATATTTAAAATGGCAAATAATAATACTAATGGAGGGAAAGCAACAGTGTGCATTCACAGATTGAGTTTATTTCAAATGAACAAAATATAAAATACTTCTTTTTCTGTTTCCTCGCAAGTGTGTTAAAAAACGTCGTACGATATACGTGCGTATTGGTTATAACATGCTCGGCTCAATTACACCCTCGCCTTCGGCTCGGGCTGAAATTCCGCCTCGCATGTTATAACCATCATTACGCACTAATATCGTAATGTACTATTAACAAACAGCACCCTTACGTAACACATTATTACTATCAATTTGAAGCATATTGCAAACTACACATACAACTATACATTGCTTAGTATGTTCGAAAAATTCGACTGTCCAACAAAGCAAAAACTGAAATGAATGTGGTTGAACTGTCAAAATGATCTCTATACTGATACCTAGTGTGTTACGCAATTACCCTGCAGATAAAACTGGTAGATTTCATTTCAATAAATCTGCGATGAAATTGATATCCATAAATAATAACTTCACTGTAGCGGTACCACTACCTACAAACGCCAAAAATTAATAACGCGTCATACTGACGTCACGCGAATTCTACATCTCGCAATAAGAGTTTACCGTGCAACTAACTACCGTCGTCCTCCGTGGCGCAGCGGTCAACACGCTTGCCTGCAACGCGGAGGCCCCGGGTTCGATCCCCGGCCAGGTCATGATGGAAAACAATCTTTTCCTGATTGGCCTGGGTCTTGGATGTTTATCTATATAATTATGTATCTATTATAAAATATAGTATCGTTGAGTTAGTATCCCATAACACAAGTCTCGAACTTACTTTGGGGCTAGCTCAATCTGTGTGATTTGTCCTTATATATTTATTTATTTTATTTATTTATACCACTTCCCAATGTCAAGCAGTGGGCAAGTGCCTGCCAGACATAACACCCGTCTGGTCGGAGGATCCTCCCTTTTCTATGGAGGATGAGTGAACTTTACTCCCTGTTCCTCATGCCTCCACATTCACCATATACCGCTTTGCTACTACTTTCTTATCTTTACGAGGATAGCGTAAGTTAAGAATTTTCGTCAACTTCAATTCCTGCACGGCTAAGCTGTTTTTGAAACTTTTATTATTCTACTGTCAATAAGTAATATTACATAGTGACAGTAGAATAATAAAAGTTTCGAAAACAGCTTAGCCGAGCACATGCTCGTCAAACCATCCTATTATATATCGATCTACATTTTTAACCTCTTCATCGCAACTCATAAACAATAATCAAAACATCATAATTTGTAGCCACAATTTTCATGTCGTCATCAGATGTGATATGATAAACTGGCTCTCCTATAGACTTATTTATATTTCAATCAATGTTGTAATCAATCAATCATTTGTTCGTTCGTGTTTCACATCCGTTCGTTAACTTCGCGTTACAAGTTCACTGCCAAGCACATTCGTTTGAGTATATAAGTATACCGTTTAAACAAGAGCTTTGGGATTCAATACGTGAATGTTCTTTGAACTGCTGTTTTCATACCTATGTATATTCTATTACATATGTGTATGTATATGCTGATTGGTGACCCTGATCTAACTCGATTTGGTCTCCAAAGCCTAGAGCACAGGCGTAGAGTAGCCAGCCTTTCGGTGTTCTATAGGATGCATTTCGGGGAGTGTGCGAGGGAATTGCATGATTTAATTCCCCCATCTCCGTTCCACCAGTGGACGACCCGTCGTACGGCTGGTTTCCACCCTTACGTTGTTAACACCACTACGATCCGGACGAAGCGTTTCGCCTCCTCCTTTATACCGCGTACATCGAGGGACTGGAACAATTTGCCAGCGGCGGTGTTTCCGTCGGACTACAATTTGAGTGTCTTCAGGGCTAGAGTGAATAGGCTCTTAATAAACTAGTGCGCTTTACCATCAACGATTGCGTCACTGCTTACCATCAGGAAGGATTGCGGTCAAGCGCTGGTTTATAATATGTAAAAAAAAAAAATATATATTTTCTGCGGATTATCTTCTCACTATCGTGCGAAAACTGTTAGGTATTTTGAGTGGGAGTTTCCGTGAATTGTCAGTGTTACTTGTCTTGCTTATAAAAACCTCAGTGAATCAATATAAATACAAAGTTATTTTTTTTGTATATGCGAAATCCGAAACACGTGTCCAGTATTTTAATGTAAAGAATTTATGTACAAAATCTAAAAAAGATATCATGAAAATCGTTGTTACCTGATTGTCTACAAAAGTATGGTCAACGCGCAGCTTTTCCGCTCGCGCCTGCAGTGGCGCGTCTCGGCGGTGGCCCTAGGACACTATGATCTACTGTGAACTCGGGATGTGCGCTCGGGAACCACACTGCAACATTTTTTAAATATGTTTGGGAAAAAATATAACGTGGCGTAAAAATTATTACAATCGATTCAGTTGCTTATTCTGAACAAACTACATATATTCAGGTTTCTTATAAAGAAAAAATAACGTTGTATCAACACCCCATCGTGAATAAAAACTATGAAGGTTTAAAAAAGCTAGTAATGATAGTATTTTAGTTAAAATAATACATGCTAATATTATAAATGTGAAAGTAACTCTGTCTGTCTGTCTGTCTGTCTGTCTGTTACGCTTTCCCGCCTAAACCTCTCAACCGATTTTGATGAAATTTGGCACAGACAATCTTTGGACCCTGAGAAAAAACATAGGCTACCTTTTATCTCGGAAAAATTGATATTCCCGAGGGAAATCTAAAAAGCGCGATATAACCGAACTCCACACAGGCGAAGACGCGGGCGGAAAGCACAGAATCTTTAAACCCTGAGAAAGGACATAGGCTACCTTTTATCCCGGAAAAATTTGATGTTCCCGAGGGAAATCTAAAAAGCGCGATATAACCGAAATTTGCGCGGGCGAAGTCGCGGGCGGAAAGCTAGTAATAAATAATATTGTCCCTACGTTGACGTCGTGGTAGGACTTGCGGGCTCTGAGTCTAGGCTTATGAGGAGAGTTCACTCTGCCGGAACAGGGGAAGAGCCAGACTACAAAAGATACAGAAACCCACAGGGCAACATGCGTGAGCTGTTGTTTATTAGCGACCAAACCGATACTAAGAAGTCTTGACTTCTTCCGGAAGATAAGTCCATGGAGTCGCTAATAAAGGCCTTTATGAACAATGACGAGAACTCCCACCGCTTTCTTGGCTTTATTGATCGACTGGAGTGGAGATTCACAAGAGCGAACGTGCTCGGGGGAAGGAAGTATTCTAATAACATGCTAGAAGGGATCTTGACCCTACATCCGGAATTGTAATCACTTCAGGACATTTGCTCCTTCATCATCAACCTTTTTCATCGTCCCACTACTAGGCACAGGTCACCTCTCACACAGAGAAGCATCGAGCATTGGATATGTGCTCGATGCAGAGAAGGATTGAGCGTAACCACCACACTTGCTCAATGCGGGTTGGCGATTTCAGACTTAAAGTCCAGGTTTCCTCAAGATGTTTTCTTCACCTTATACTCAGCCATTGGTGTCCAAGATATACTTAGAAAGTACATATAACGTAGAAAAGTTATATTGGCACTTGCCTGACCTGGAAGCGAACCCGCACACTCATACTTGAGAGGCTGGTGTTTTAACCACTAGGCCACCATAACTATTGCGACTATTGCTCCTTGTCGCTACGAAATTATATGCTAGTGACAGTTTCCGGTGATCTATTATTGAGTGTGTAAGTCACCCTCTGCCATTTATCAGTGAATATTATATTATCATCGGTCAGGCAACCGATCCACTATAGCCACCCAAACCCATAGCCTAATATGTTTTATTTCCGTGTCCTACAATAGTCCTGCACCAACTAGGGGTTATTCTTGGATGTATTTGCATCCTTAATAATATTAAAAATAAGAAAGCGAGTTTGTTTGTTTGTTTGTTCCGCTTTCACGCCGTAACTACTGATGCGAAACTACTGCTTTGAAATTTTGCAGACGTAAAGTTAGAAGTCCGGATTAAATAATAGGGTACTTTTTTTCTGGGAAAATTTGATATTCCCAAGGGAAAATAAAAATATTGTTAGCTTCATATCAGTTCGGTGATAATGGCGCTGTGTGTCGTTTAAAACAAGGTAATAATATTTATATTGCAAACGAATATGCACATGTAAACTTAGAAGCTAAATGATACAATAATATTAATCCCCGAAATTGACGATTCTAAAAAGCGCGCGATATAACCGAATTCCACGTAGACGAGCCCCGGGCGGAAAGCTAATAGTACATACAGGGATATTCGTCGGATGGTGTCTTCTCCTCATCATATCATTTATAATTGTCTAAGGACTCTACGAGCTGACCTCGGCCCCTTGTACGCATTCCAAAGGTTTGAGGCCCAAGGGCCTTGAGAAGATGTCGGGCCTGCGGGCGGTGAGCAGTGGGCAGCTCGCTGCCCGGTAAGGACCAGGCCTGAGTCGACGGCGCGTCGTGTGTCACGCGCGCCTCAAAGAGGTGTCAGCACATCGAGACGGGGTCCACGAAGACCAATGCCTCCTGGGTCAGGGTTGCAGGTTGGTTAAACAAGAAACCGTGGCCCTGGCCGTCGCACAGGCAAACGAAGAAATACGGGTGAGTTTTAGTCAGTAAAAGCCTGACACGCCCTTCCGCTCCACCCAAAGCGGGAGAAGTCATTTGATGATTACCATCCCAATAATAAAGAAAAGAAAAGGGCCTTGAGTTGTGTGCAATAGATTAAAAAAAAAAAAAACCCGATAAGACATTATATGTACCGAATGAGATGGCCTATTGTTATCTAATAATTATTAATTTTATCTTTTGTTTGCATGCCTTAGTTAAGGTAATTAGTATAAGGATCTTCTAAAATTTAATATCTGTATTTTGTACCTACTTTTTATGCATATAAAGAACTATTCAAAATTGAATCCAGGACCTCATCCTCAGCAGTAGTGTTCCCTACTACTAGAGCAACGAGACACTCTGGTTAAACAAGGACGAGCATAAGTATTACTATATTATTCAAATAAAACGGCGTAGTGATGTTGCTATATATTGCTTTTTGGAAATATATCTAGGTAGTTTTTGTATATAAAGAGATGGGATATTGCGTGGTGAACGAAATGGGCCCATAAAATGTAAGTACGTTAGCATTCTGAGATTGTCTTTTTGTTTTTGTATGTACATATGAAATATTACATTTAACAACTTATTTATACTACAAAGCAGTCAGGAAAGTATTGCCATCTCTTTCACCCAGGTGATGCTTTAATCATCTTCGTATCGATACGTTGGTAATATCCTGAACAAATATACTTAATACATCCATCCCATCACTACAAACTGTAGCAGGTGCTGTTCAGGAACTCAAAACAGTAACGATAAATTGTTCCTCTGAACCGCACGTTTCGAAAATTTGTTTAAGTGCGGTTAGCGGAAGTGCTCAAGTGCGTTTCGCGGAAGTGTTATTGAAATCAGCGCTCCGAACAGAATAGGTACCTCAAATTTTATAGATAGAGATTATTCATGTCATAAAAAAATGATAGTTATGATTTAAATATACCGTACATTAGGATTAATATAGGTTAGTTCTAATTTTTTTTTTTTTGAGGAATTTTATTAAATTTATTTTATTTTAAGCTTACGACAGTCACTTGTAATCTCGTAATCCAATTGGAAAATGGTCCCAATTTTAGTAAAAAGATTAAAATCTAGTTGCACTCTCAACTCAGCGACAATCAATCTTAAATCATTACTAAAAATGTACCGAAAACAGGTATTTTTATTTTTATCAGATGGAGGCTGTGATCAGGCTGTGAAAGTTCTTAAAAATACGAGAATTGACCAAGTGAATTATTTATTATTGTATACATATATTGAAAATTGGAAAAGATCATAGGTATTAGAAGAATATAGGCAAATATATTTCTGTCTCGTTTACACTTACTACTTGTTTTATTATTTTGCCTGACTGTACATAGTACTACACCCGCCAAAATCGAATAGAACAGCCTCGTGGGATATCGGTTCATTCGATGCAAAGGTCAGATTACAGCCCCTTCGTATGAAAACTGATATTTATTAACCTCAATCCTACGTAGTGGCATATTGTGAGCTGACCTCAAAATTGGCCTGGGTAGGCGGAAGCACGTTTTTTATTCGATACTTCACTAATTTATATAGGTATAAGGTGGACGCTTATCGACGCTGAAACCATGAATTCAGCATGTTAATCCAACATTTTCTTTTTTATTTCATAAATTATTATAATCTAGTACCTGACCGCAATCCCGCCTGATGGTAAGCAGTGATGCAATCGTTGATGGTAAAGCGCGCTAGTTTATTAAGCCTATTCACATAAAATATTTAGTGCATAGGAAGGAAGACGGCAGTTGAGCAAGATGATGCAATGTTAAAGCCAACAACACGACCAACGATGCTGCGCCAGAGGGAGATTGATCTGGAGACCCTCCATGACCAAACTTCCGACACAACAACATTTGGCACATCGTATCCGGCAAACATCGCAACACCGCTGCTCAGACACGTCCTCCGTACAGAACACGACAAAATGGCTTGGCGACAAGACTTTGTCAGGTGGGTGGTAACTTCTGCCAGCAGCCGATATTATGGCCTACCTCCGAGAGAAGTTGTGGTCAATTATCAAAAGCATAAAATTAAATATGGAAATATTTAAAGGACCTTCTAAAAATTTTACTGATTTTCTGCTGATGAACGAGTTTATTAATTATTGAAAACTTTTTGGGCTTCAATTGCTTAATTTTTTTGGGTGACCTACTTTTTAACTTTCTGATCTTTTTCCCAGTTGGACCCCGTAAAGTTACTGCGGGTTAACCGGCTGGGTTAGGTTGGAAATACGACCGACCGGTACACCCAAATTAATCGCAGCTAATATTTTTAAGACAGTATGTTATATAGTCATTACCTATTTAAGGTTCACAAAACAAGGAAAGATCAATCATTATAATATTAGAGTGGTCAATAATTTCTTCAGTATTGCTTCTGTTAGCTTTCTTCAAAAAAGTCTTATATGTGCCCCATAATGCCGCATAGTAACAAACCATTGAAGTTAATCACTATTCAGCGATAACGATGGTCCATTCTGTAATCCAAGCTGTAATTTCCTCCGCTTAACAACCTAGATCTTACCAGTTACTAAGTTACAAGGGGACATACATACAAGACCAATTACAAAGATTTTAGGACATTTGATGAAATAATTGTATCGAATATCATAAAGTATCTTATACAGATTTAATCTCCTTATTGAACTGGGATTGAATAATCTACCCATTGTACCTATACTTCGTACATTGATTGACCCAAAGCATTTGTAAAACCATAAAGGAAACCCCGTTGTATTTATGGATGACTACAGCCACGTGCTCGCCTAATCTCGAACTCGAAACCCTTATTCATGAACTCTTCAAACGTCGATGTGGCGAACCGATCCTTTGCATTGTATACTAAAAAAATACTTTGTGTTTGTACCAGATTACAACATGCTTAGAATACCGTATTAATAACCACTGGGATAATTGTGTAATAACAGTTGCTGATGCTGACATAATTGTGAAAAGGCTAAGTAGATGAATCTGAAATATTGTTGAAAAATACAGATTAAGATGACGGTCGTTCTAATATGACGGAACCTTCCTAGGAAACCCGAAAAGGTTCTAAGACAAAAAAGCGGGTTTTCGAACCCGTCACCCGGTACAGATTGCTGGAGGTTAATCTTTGGAAACATGTTTTATCTGTTTCGGTATGAGTGAGCACATAAGTTAATACGAGATTGTTTCACCCGTGCCGATACCCTCGATTTGTATTTAGATACTGGGGACAGGCTTCCATTACATGAAAATACTTCAATATACACTCCACTGTTACTCTCTCTCTACTGATGGCCGTTTTTCCAGATATCTAAATCAAGAACGCAGGATTTACAGGCTTGTCGTCGTGCAGTTTTTTGCCACCCAGCCCGTGTCGACCTCCACCTGCAAGCCATCGTGTCACTTTTGACGGCTGAATTTAATAAACTGAAATTGCTTTTTGAGGGAACGAGAATGCCTAAGGCATTAAGTCTGTCTTTGTGCGAAAAATTTAAATAAATATTAATTTTGAGAATAATCTTTTCATGTGAAATAAGAATGTAAGGTAACGTGAAAACTGATTCGGAATAATACAACAAAGAATATCTTTAACATACCTGGAAACCGTGGTCCTGGCGCACAGGCAAGTGATGGAACGCGGGTGGGTTTTAGTCAGTAAAAGTCTGACACGCCTTTCTGCTCCGCCAGAGCGGGAGAGGTTTCATTTGATGATTTCCCATCCAGAACAAAAAAAGGACCGATTCTTGTAATGTAAAACGTTCAGTCTCTTTCTTTTCTTTAGAGTGAATACTACTTCAAGTCTTCAATGGCCTCTGTGGTTAGATACCACAATTTTGCCAAAAACACGTGTAACAAATTATAGAAATTCTTAAAAAAAAATATTTCACAATAATGGCGGATATCGACCAATGACAGTTGAAAAAACCACTATGCTGCGATATTTCAATGTTCTTTATGAGTTATTCACTGAATGCATTTTTTACTACATAAATCACGCGCTTTTATTTAGTAATCGACACTATAAATAATTTAAAAGTCCAATGAAAAAAGAAGCGTGACATTCATCTTAGCTTTCCAGTCAAAAACTTCTAGTCGCAGTCTCATCTCGGCAACAAACAAATGTCAAAAATATGTCAAAATATAAGGAAATTAGACGTATTATTTTACAGATTGAGACAGATATCAGACTGTGAACCTTCTTAAATTTAGTAGAATTAGACCTCAGTTCATTTGAACCCCCTTTTATTTGAGAACATAATATAGCGGTTATTTTATGTAACCCTAAAATGTCGCATCGTTAATAAAGCAATTCTAGTGGTTGATCCCTAGCTTAGCCCACTCAGCAAGCAGAAAGAACATGTATAAAGTAATAAGTAAATGGCAAGGCACCTCATCATCATTAACCTTTTCTACGCTATATAACGTGGTTGGTAGTTTACCGAGGGGCGCCACTCCGCTAAATGGACAGGCTGCATTGGAAGCTTGCCGCGGTTTCCATACGACGAGTTCTAATCCGCCCTGCACTGCAACGCAACGCTTAACAAACACCTTAAATTAATTTCAGTTTCTACCTAATTATACTACCCTTACAAGGAATTTTAATCTGGATTAGCGTACATATTGTTTTGTTAAACGTTACCTGACGTTAGCCGAGCTTAGTTATACTTTGCTGCAAAATGTAGCTGTGACATAATATTGCATTATACTTACTGGTGTTGTTACAGTAAAACTGCAGTAGAATTAACTTTAATGGTATAACACGTGTTGTACTAAGTTTTTCCTCTCCGTCTATCGGTTCGCTACCGACCTGTAATATCATAGGTTTTGACAGTAGAAATTTTCAGGAAGCGTGTAATGCTATTACTGCTCTAACATAAATTAATAAAAATAATATTAAAAGTTAAAAATGAAGGTATTATCCCCAATACCAGAAACTTATATTTTTCAATATTTTTGCCTTGAGGGAGGCAAGCCGTTCGGGTGCGAGTCCGATCCGCGTTTGGCCGCTTTTTTGAATTTGGTTTTAACGCGACAATGTAGTCGCACTGGCCTAGCGGCTAAAACACCAGCCTCTCAAATATGTGTGTGCGGGTTCGATTCCAGGTCAGGCAAGTACTAATGTAACTTTTCTAAGTTACAAGTATTTTTTTCAAAGCGAAGGAAAACATCTTGAGGAAACTTGGACTTTAAGTCGGAAATTGCCAACCCGCATGGAATAAGTGTGGTCATTACGCTCAATCCTTCTCCGTATGAGAAGAAACTTGTGCCCAGTAGTGGTTCGATAAAAAGGTTGATGATGGTGACGACACTGAAGTCCTTCTGACATCTACTTCTATGCCCTATCAGCAAAGCACCGCATTTAATAAAGGTTACTATGTACCTATAACAAGCAAAAGTAATAACGTCTACAGCAAAGCCTAAAATTAATTTCAAACTCAAACTTCACCCCTTTTTCAATAACAGCATTTATGTGCGTCATCAGTATTCATGTCCACTGGGAGTACACGTGTTGGCACTATGGACCCAATAAAGTGGAATTACCCGAGTCTACGTGTGGCACCCGTTGTGTAGACAAAGCTCGACACCCGCCACCCGAATATAACAAGAATCTTACCGCTTATGAATATTCTCTCTGACTGACTGCCTCGTTGGTTCAGTGGTCACAAGTGCCTTGAACAATGGAGACATTTATTACTCGGTCGGGCAAAGTGTCAAAAGTATCCCGTTTTTTGATCTGAATTTTCTCTGTAACCACCCAGATTCTAGATTTGTGCAGTTTTCTCAATACTTGAACATAGACTAGCTATATTACAAAGGAAATGGGATGTAATTTACCTCTCGGGCCCAGTGCAGGTTGGTAGATGTCAATGTCATGTGTCTTTGAAATTTTGACAGGCAACCGCATGTCCTATGCGGTTGCCTCACAATGTTTTCCAACAGTATGTTGAACGCAGTGGAGATGAAATTATTTACAAGAAGCCAATGCCACTGGGCGACCATTGCTCGTATGGCATGGTAACTCAGTCGCTTCTTATTAAATAAATGGGACTTAAACTTAATCCTTACTAATATTATAAAGGACCGAGACAAAAACAAAATTCTTTGTTTTGTTTTTTTTTTGACCTCGGCGCATCCAGATCTATATGATTATCTATAGTGGTGAGGATTTTGAGCAACTTCGGGCACATACATACAGACAGACATACAGACATACGTCTATATGATTATCTATAGTGGTGAGGGTTTTGAGCAACTTCGGGCACATACATACAGACAGACATACAAACATACGCACTCTATAGGGATGGATGCGAAAGTATCAAAACAAAACTACTGAACCGATTATAATGAAATTTGGTACACAAATAGACTAGAGCCTGGAAAAAGACATAGGCTATATAACATCCCGCTATGACCAATAGGAACAGAGCAGTAACAAAAAATGTTCCGAAAACGGGAGTGAACGCGGGCGTACATATTGCTCCTATTATTTTAACAGGCGCTTATTTTATATTAACTGAGCTCCTGTAAACTAAAGTCCACGCGGACATAGTCGCGGGCAACAGCTAGTATGTAGTATAAATATAATTTTCCTACACCTCTGCCTAACCGCAGAGGGAAGTTGTTTACGATGTTATGAATATTCTCTTTCATGGCAGACACGTTCTCCGTAACATCAATATTTTGGCACAAAGAATTATTTTCATGTATAGCCCAACTTCAGAGGACTCCAAGCGAAACGTGTTTTCATAAACTTACATGAACATCAAACAGAAATTCCTAATTGCTTAGAATTTGTAAGCTCCTCCTAAAGTATGGTTTGATTATGACACTGTCTAATTGAGATCATGAACTGGTAATTCTACTTCATAAACAAATGTGGTAGGTTAATTTTGCACATTTCACCGCTTATTTTCAGACCATATTGTTAATATTTTATGAGGTTTTGCAGATATTTTTAAGGTGGTGTTAAGTTAATTGTGCGTGAATTAAGAGTGAAATGTCAAGGACGCGTTACGTTTCGTCACATTTCGTTACACGAGAGAAAAGAAAGATATCTCTCAGTTTCTTTTTCTTCCTCTTAATCTCTCTTATTCTTTATTTTTGTCGTATCGCACACAACTACCACAGACTCAGTACTTCGTAGGGATCTAGAAGAATTAGTTGACATCTTATATCAAATTGAAACGGATATGTATTTTGTTTCTATTACTAGACATCTCAGACAAAATCTACATCAAGACTAATGTGGCAGGCGATTAATTTTCAAATCAATTGCTCTGTGACTGATCAAACTTAATTATATTGGCACGTGTATTGATTGCCTGTTTTGATAAAGATCAAAGTTCAAATACACAAAAAGCCTATTGACTAATTTTAAGCAAATAAAAGAATTTGTATTACATAATTGATTTAATGCCAAGATATGTAGGTACTTACTGATTCCAAACCCAACACGTTTGAATTACGAATAGAATGCACCCTGACGGTCCTGTGCGATACGTTCCCTCTTTAAAGCGATGATAGGTCATATTTGGCAGCCACATTTGCGCTGGTGCTGCACAATACCAGCTGGCTAATTTGGATTCAGCAGAGAGGCGTGCGAAGAGGCTAATTATCGACCCAGATTTAGTTCAAAACCGTTGCCAAAGTCTGGAGCACAGGCGAAGAGTAGCCAGCCTGCCGGTGTTCTATAGGATGAATTTTGGAGAGTGTGCGAGGGAATTGCATGATTTAATTTCCTTTTTTCTGTTCCGTCGTCAGACGACCCGTCGTATGGCAAGTTTCCACCCTTACGTTGTTGACACCACTACGTTTCGCCTCATTTTTTATACCGCGTACATCGAGGGATTGGAACAATTTGCCAGCGGCGGTGTTTCCGTCGGACTACAATTTAAGTGTCTTCAAGGCTAGAATGAATAGGCTCTTAATAAACTAGCGAGCTTTACCGTCAACGATTGCATCACTGCTATCTGGCGGGATTGCGAGATTCCTGTTCCGGCTAAGGCAGGTGGAATCGGCAGGGTGCCACCGCTATAGGAATCACCTTGAGAATACGGTAGAAGTCAATTGCTGTATTTTTTTTTTATCATTTAAAAAGGAATAATTATTTCATATTTGGGTAACTCGAACCGTTTACGCAGTGTCTTCAAATATAAATAATTTTCCCCGTTTTTGCAACATTTATCATTGATGCTGCGCTCTTATTGGTAAAGCTAAAACAAAAAAAAAACGTATACAAAAATAAATAGGTAAATGGCTTCACAAAGGCCTATAAAAACAAAACAAAAAAAAAAAAAAAAAAACAATTCGAACCTATAGTTCCTGAGTACTCTTCAGCATTATAAAATTAGTATCGATAAAGCTGGTGTATGTTAAAATTCCTCCTCCTCCAAGGAAGGCCTCCCAACGAGAACACTTTAACTAGAATTAAACTTACCGATTTCAGTTCTTTGTTCGTTGCCTTTGCACTGCGAACAACGTTTCCCACTCTAATGAAATGCCACTCAATGAAAGAATTGATCGATAGAGCTATTTAAGTTAGATTTCATAGTTTAAAACGAATCTAGGGATAATTTATATATCATCTTATATCTAAAAGTCTGTAAAGAATGATTTGATATAGTAAATGAAAGAACGATAAGTTATTTAGATGTCTTTAATAAAAAATAAAAAACCTTTTCGTATATTTTTACTGCATTAAAAATCATTAAAATATAAATAAGGATTATATCAGCGTTGCCATCTTTTATAGAATTACATATCGACATCGATTTTTCATATCTACAAAAAATTAAATTGTCAATCTCCTGTCGTATGAGGTTTCCTCATATTCTTTGCGTTTCTAGAGCTGTTGGTGGGCTCTTGGTGGGAATTTGGTGGGAAACCTCTTAAAGCTTTTCGGCATAACATGTCCTGGACCCTGGTTCAGGCTATGATCTGGAGCGAGAGTGTATGGCAGGCCGTCACCTTCTTCTGCGAGCAGTGATGCTGGCAAAGGAGGAGGCGGAGCGCGTGAGGGAGCGGGAATCCCAGCGCATTCACAGCATTAGCCACCGCAGGAGACACCATGGTCGGGAGACAACATCGAGCTCCCGGCCACAGTAGGCGCGGCCTTGCGAACGCTGAGCAGTGGGCAGCCCGTCGCCCGATAAGGACCAGGTCCGAGTCGACGGCGCTTTGTGTTTCACGCGCGCCTCATAGGGATCGTGACGGGATCCACGAAGACTAATGCCTCCTGACTCAGGGTTGCGAGTTGGTTAAAAAAAGAAACCGTGGCTCTGGCACACAGGTAAGAAAAGAAACACGGGTAGGTTTTAGTCAGTAAAGGTCTGAAATTTCCTTCCGCTCCTCCCAGAGCGGAAGGTCATTTGATGATTACCCATTCCAAAAAAAAAACATTGTGTCAACATGCAGGACTTGAATATCGTGGCACAACTGTGCAGGCCAATGCAAAATTTGAATACCTTGGTCACGGAGATCGGCCGACACCTGCTGCGTCGTATGGGAAGGAGCATTATCGTGCATGAGCAGAAATTCCTGGCCCATTTGGATTCTTTGTGGGACAATAATAGGTTCCACTACATCCACGTTGTAAATCTGCGCAGTTATGCTGAATTGGATCTATACGAGTTCGGTTCGTCCCCCCAAGACGAATTTCTGGCCACACCACAATTATCTCGCCTTGGTATGAATAGACCTCTTGAGGGTGCTATAGATGGCTAACTCTTCTGGGGTTCTTCATCGTGAATCTGGGTGAAATCCAAACTAGTCGGTTGAACAGCGCCAGACCATTATTTTTTTGTAAATTCTCCCGTGCGATTGCCACCATTGACCAAAGCATTTATATCACGCTTTGACTGGTGTGTAGGGCCTTAGCAAATATATCTTAAATAGGTCCATATTTTAACACGTATAACGCCACGAAATAAAATGATAAGTTTCCATTCAGGCCATGTCGGACAATGATGGGCGACACCAATATGTTCCGTTCGGGCCATGGGAGACAATGGTGTCCGACAGTTAGAGCTATGTTTAAACGTGTCTACTAAGCTGTCGGTCAATAATACAAGGCAAAATTGTACGCAACATGACCCGCGCGGCCTCCTAGATTAGTGTAATCACATCAGCACTCATAAAACATACAAAAATAAAAAAGTTACGTCAGTTTTTCTAAAAATGTTATTTTGCCAACAATAGGTACATAAAAAATTGTGTAATGCAATTTTGATTTGTTTTTTCGATTTTAAGGAACAAAATGTGTTCGGTTTATAGATAAATTAAAAAATCGTGATTTTTATTAAATCAAAATCAGTTTTATTGTTTTAAACCTATGAAATAGGAACAATTATCACATTTAAACTTAAATAATTGAGATCATGGGAAAACGTAAATTTTCAATAATATTTACTAGGTTAATTAATATAAATCAAACAGTTTTTAGGTTTAGAAATAATTAAAAGAATCAAAATAACAATCATATAAGAAAGAATCAAAATAACAATCAAAAATATTTAAAAAGAATGATGTACTTTATTAAAACAATCTAAACAAAGAAACGGTTTATTTGGACAGTCTTCACAGAATGTGTTTACATTTTTTACTTTATTTTTCGCTTTGTTTCTACCTAGAATTTTGACTTTTTCCTTGTAACATTCAGATTCAGATAATGTCCTGCGAGGCACTGAGACTTGTGCGCGCACACTGCGCTAGAGTGGGGATGCTCGGGAGCGGGCGACACTTTGACCCGCGCGGCTTCAACGGAAGAAAACTCAAATAATGATACGCAGCAAGCCATGTCGGAAAATGTTGGGCGATATGAATTATCTTCACATTTATAAAGATTTTTGCAGTTATGTCA
Organism: Sesamia nonagrioides; assembly: GCA_017933935.1. Lineage (NCBI taxonomy): Eukaryota > Metazoa > Arthropoda > Insecta > Lepidoptera > Noctuidae > Sesamia > Sesamia nonagrioides. The sequence goes on along the minus strand of JADWQK010001115.1, from coordinate 1,418,397 downwards.
ATGTTTTATAAGTTAGAAATTCATATTACAATTTGATTCTCATGGTAACTTTCGGCGCAGGAAATATAAAGTATTTATTCATAGGACAAAGTCTATTCCAAATGATTCAAAGTTATGTTATTTAAGTTAAACAAATACCAACATTATTTCTATTGTAACAAAGTGGATTTTTGAGTGACTGGTACTCTTGGAAAGTTATTAACTTAACTGAAGTTGTAGCGTAAACTGAACTTTATTAGGTAGGAGTTAAAGTATTTTTTTCATAAATGTCTGATGGGACGGCCCCTAATCATACACAACCGGGGAGAATCAAATTCTACTAATATTATAAAAGCGAACTTAAGTGAATATGGATGGATGTTGTTACTCTTTTACTCAAAAACGATTGCACGCATTTAGATGAAATTTGGCACACAGATAGTATATGATTAGGAATAACACAGCTAGCACTACGCTAGTTATGCTGTACTATCTTAATTACTACTACTACAGCTGTACTAGCTGCGCTAAGGAGGTTCCATACATAAATACGTATCTACTTTTTTAATTGGCATACTACTAAAGGTAACTACGGTAGAAATTTAATTGAGAAATTGAATTTCTACACGTTTAACATTATATTTTAGTGCTATATCGAAAAACATACATATTACGAAGTTCCACATTCGGGAAACTTATTTTATTGTAAAAATTGATAAAATGGAAAACTTTCCATTTATTCAAATCATTGAGTAAGTGGAGCGTAGAAATTTCCTTGTTTTTTGAGGGTAGGGAAGCACGTCTAAACGCTTAATCATTGTTATTAAACATTGTTTGTGAAAAGGGTTTATTTAGGCTGGCTTTTGTAATATGTAGGCACTCGAGTAATTTGCTAAGTGCGATGATAACTTGCCAGTCGCTTATTAATTTAACTAGCCGTTACTCACGATTTTGACCACATGCGGCATGAGTATCGAACTCATAAAATATCGACAAGTAATGTATCCTAGTAAAATTTCATCCTGTGTGCATTAGGGCTTATATTAAACATACGAAACAGAATAAATTAGCAGAAAAGAAATAAATAAAGACGATACGGTTAGTGCAGTGGCTGAGCGATCGACTGCTGCGCCGCGTGTCGCGGGTTCGATTCCCAACAAATAATTGTATAGCCTACAATTCCGGGTCTGGCTATTTGTGTATATGAGTTTATATATTTGTAAACGCACCCCCGATACAGGAGAAATTCCTAGTGTGGGGAAACGTCTATTTAAAAAATATAAATAACTAGCTTTCCGCCCGTAGCTTCGCCCGCGAGGAGTTTGGTTATATCGCGCTTTTTAGATTTCCCTCGGGAACATCATATTTTTCCGGGATAAAAGGTAGCCTATGTTCTTTCTCAGGGTACAAAGATTGTCTGTGCCAAATTTCATCAAAATCGGTTGAGAGGTTTAAGCGGGAAAGCGTAACAGACAGACAGACAGAGTTACTTTCGCATTTATAATATTAGTATGGATTGCGTAACACATCATTAGTAGCAATGGGTTTCATATTGACAGTTCAACAATATTCACTGAGTTATTTAAGTTGCATACTAAGCATACTCATTTTCGAGCACATGGAGCAATGATTCCAACTGACAGTAATAGTGTTAGGGCACTGGTCTCTAAATTGTAATAATTGCAGTTAGTATAGTTTACTTAACAAAGCAATTAATCTGGTTTTTACTAAGGGAACACGAAGTTAATTTAATTAAAACTTGATGGTTTGGATGGCACCCGAAATGTGTATCATAATACACATATAGGGTGCATTTCATCTGTCTGACAGTACCCGAAATGTGTATTATGATACACATTTTGGGTGCTGTCCGACAGATAAAAGAAAACAACAGCTAAAGTTTGATTTTAATTAAGAAGGTAAACCATCAAGTTTTAATTAAATTATCCTCGTGTTCCATTTTATCATCAAATAATTACCATCGTATCGTATATACTCAATTTAAATAATTTTGAAGCATACTGCTATTTCAGTGCTCCATATCCATGCTAACATTATAAATGCGAAAGTAATTCTGTCTGTCTGTCTGGCTGTTACGCTTTCCCGCTTAAACCTCTCAACCGATTTTGATGAAATTTGGCACAGACAATCTTTAGACCCTGAGAAAGAATACAGGCTATCTTTTATCCCGGAAAAATTTGATGTTCCTGAGCGAAATCTAAAAAGCGCGATATAACCGAACTCCATGCGGGCGAAGCCGCGGGCGGAAAGCTAGTCCTACTAATATTATAAAGGCGAAAGTTTGTAAGTATGGATGTATGGATGTTTGTTACTCTTTCACGTAAAAACTACTGAATGGATTTGGTTGAAATTTGGCACAGGGGTAGATAATAGTCTGGAATAACACATAGGCTACTTTTTATCCCGGAAAAATATGCAGTTCCCGTGGGATACGAAAAATATTAGTCCACGCGGGCGGAGCCGCGGGCGAAAGCTAGTATTCTATAATGCGTTTGCTCAACAATGCAATAAATGTTGTTGAACTGTCAACATGAAGCCCGTTGCTACTGGTAGTGTGTGTTACGTAATTATATAGCTTAGCACAGCTTGCTTCAAAATTTTTCTAATAGAAAACTTTATGAATACATGAAAATTCATGCAAGCACTACATTACTTATTCAGGGGAGCCTATTACAAAATCTATTTTTATATTTGAACTAGCTTGCCGCCCGCGGCTTCGCCCGCGTGGAATTCGGTTACATCGAGCTTTTTAGATTTGGCTCGGGAATATCAATTTTTTTTTCAGTAAAAGGTAGCCTATGTCCTTTCTCAGGGTCTAAAGATTGTCTTTGCCAAATTTTATCAAAATCGGTTGAGAGGTTTAAGCGGGAAAGCGTAACAGACAGATAGACAGACAGCCTAGAGTTACTTTCGCAATTATAACATTAGTATGGATTAAAACATGAATTTTGTAAAGACAACGCTTTGTGAATAACCTAAGTTCATTCAAAAAACTCCAGTAGTCATATCCTCCATCTTTCCATGAGGAAGAAAATCTACCAATCAGCGATCTTCATAACGATTTGCCGATTCTGCCCCGGTATCATTAGCATAATTTTGAAGTTAAGATAAAATTATTATATCGACGAAATTGCCTGTCGAACCATAAAGAAATAACAACCTAAGATAATATTTTATTACTTATCTCAGGGGAAGCTGCCATTGAATGTGGATAAAAGAACTCAATGCCCGTTTCCGTGACGTAAGCTTCTTCAGATCAAAGTTTCATTGTCATCCGTCGTTCTGGAGCTTCGTGATTGAGCGCAGAATAAACATGCGAACAGATTTTCTCATTTATGACATACCTATCTAATATTAGCATTGGTTATGGGGATTCATATTTGCCAACTCAATATTTGTTATCAGTGAAATTCCGTCTTTTTTACGTAGAAAATGTCGTCAGTTGACCTAGTATAGGCGATTGGGTTAAGCACGTCAAACCGAAATCAATTGAAATCAAAGGTCGCCGAAGTTTTTGCAAAGTTCAGCTAGAGTCGGTAAGTTCATTAGCGTAATCCGTGGTTTAATTGAAATGTCACGCAAACTCGGTGGTCTCGATTTTCTATAGGTGCTTTAGCCACCTTGGAAATTCCCAAATCAGTTCTATAACTTCCTGGATTACTTCCTCAGTTAGCTCGTAAACCGCGCTTAAGGACAGTTAAAATTATGATGGATTTTTTATGCATAAGAGTCAGAAATACGGCTTGCGAAAGTACTTAAGCTCTCCATAAAATATAGTAAAGTATGTATATTGAATTTACAAGATGTTCTGTTTTTTTATTTCACATTTTTATGTAAGGTCTGGTTTATTAACCTCAAAATATGGTAGGCTTAAGACCGAAACAATACCACGAGTCCGCTAATACAAGTTTATAACATTTTAATTAAAATTTGGGGGAATTTGAAAGGGTCGCTTAGCGTTGTGACTGGATCAGTGGGTGTCCTGAGAGCAGCCATTCGGTAATACGGCGTGGATTGAAGGGGAGAACACGTTAAATTAGAATCATTTGTTCACCAACCACCTCCATGAATCACGGCGCATTTCAGGTCCGCACGTATTTTTATGGCAACATGATACTCATCTACATTTCCGCCTCATTTTGAATCGTCGACGATCCACGGATGAATGCTATCTCATAAATCTTTATATCTATACTTATACTTATAATATATAAAGCTGAAGAGTTTGTTTGTTTGTTTGAACGCGCTAATCTCAGGAACTACGGGTCCGATTTGAAAAATTCTTTTTGCGTTGGATAGCTCATTAATCCAGAAAGGCTTAAGGCTACATAACATCACGCTGCGACTAATAGGAGCGAAGCATATAACAAAAAAAAAACATATAGAAACCTACGCGGGTGAAACCGCGCGGCGCAGCTAGTTTTTTATATGAAGCTATTACGTTATCGGGAATATGGTAGTTGATTAAAACAAAACTAATTAGACCGTCAGTCAGATTTCCAAAAAAGACTAGACACGATTTTTTTCTTTTTTCATATAAACAAAAAAATGAAGACGATACAGTGCATTGAAAACTCGTGTGACGTCACTACTTGCTGCACTTTTTAGCAACACGTTACCAGCCCCCACTCCTACAGGGTAATTGCGTAACACACTATCAGTAGCAATAGGTTTAATCTTGACAGTTCAACAGCATTCATTGCGTTATTTATGTTGCCGAGCAGACGCATTTTTCGTACATACCTAATGGATTAGCAATAAGCTTCAAAATGAGTCCAACTGATAGTATTAGTGTGTTACGCAATTAGAGTGCTGGTCTTTGAAGCCTTTTATATTTGTCAATTTTTATTGATTTGATAAAACAAAATATACTGATCCAATCTATACTAATATATAAAGCTGAATAAATAATAAAGCTGAAGAGTTTGTGTATTTGTTTGAACGCGCTAATCTCAGGGACTATTGGTCCGATTTGAAAAATTCTTTTTAATACAGTTGCTCAAAAAGTGGTGTATTACAGGGACGTATAGCGTTCGGAAAGTGGGCTATTACACATTCGTGCTTTTTCTTTACCTTTTCCGAACTAGTGCGTTCTCTTTCCCAACTGTCAAAATATTGTCTATTAAAAATAAAATATAACCAACCATGAAGTTTTTACTTTAAAAAAATCATAGAAGTTTTTATGATTCATGCAAATAATTCTAAAAAGAAGCTACTAATTTGTTTCAATATCAGATTTAATGATTTAATTCAATGAGTTAGGTTTTATTTAATTTCATCTCATTTCATTTTCTTTTCATATCATTAAAAAAATTCTACTGAAGACTTGGCTGTATGGGCATAGTTCCCTTTGCCTAATCGAATGGGTGAATCTAATGAATTTTTCAACAATTTTCTTTGCGAGTTTAGTTGTTTGTTGCACAAAATGAGTAATTTCGACGATATTTTATTTGAATTAACACCACCGGAACTCAGTATAATTGCACAAAATGCTTCGGAGAACATTTTACCGGAAAAGTCAAAAAGTCGCTACATATCTATATACAACGAATTTATTGCGTGGAGAGAAAAGAAAAAGGCAAATAGTTTTTCAGAAAATGTTATGTTGGCATATTTCTCCGAACTGTCAGCAAAATTAAAACCTTCTACATTATGGTCGAGGTTTTCGATGATAAAAAGTATGCTGAAAATAAGAAACAACGTGGATATAAGTCAATACCCAAAAGTAAATGCTTTCTTAAAACGACAATCAGACGGTTTTACAACTAAAAAGTCGAAAATATTAACATCGAATGAAGTGTAAAGGTTTTTAAACGAAGCTCCCGATGATCGTTATTTAGCCACAAAGGTAATTAATTAATAAGTACTTATATTTTTCTTTAGTATTCAGTTTACGAAATCGCAAAATACAGTCATTAAATTATTTAAAAAAATATTAATCAAATCCCTTTTTTTTTTGTAGGTTGCGCTGATTTTTGACATTGTTGGTGCTTGCCGCAGAGAGGAGTTGTCCTTTAAAAGAGTTATAACTAGAGTTATACTTTAAAAGATATTGAAGCCCATGAAAAAATGCTACTAATCAAGATTCCGAATACAAAAATAAGATACCGAGAAGCTTTGTTGTTGAAGGAGATTTTCTTAGAATAGTGCAAAAATATATAAATCAGCGGTCCCAAAAAGGAAAATCCGACCGTTTTTTCAAAATTATCAAAAAGGAAAGTGTACATCTCAAGCAATCGGGATAAACAAATTTGGTAATATGCCAAAAGAAATAGCTACGTTTCTTGGTCTGCCGGATGCAGAGTATTATACTGGGCACAGCTTCAGGAGGACCTCTGCTACATTATTGGCAGATTCAGGCGTCAATTTGACGTCCTTAAAGCGACTAGGAGGTTGGAAGTCAGACAAAGTTGCAGAAGGCTATATTGCTGATTCATTACACAACAAACTAGAAACTGGGAAAATAATCACACAATCCATTAATTTAAAGTCCAGTCCGTCACCTTCACATGACAATAGTGAAGAGAAAGTTCGTCCATTTACCTTCGTTGATAATGATAAGTCATTAGATCCAATTCCATCAACTAGCAAACGCCATTGTATAACACCTTTGACAAATATACATGAACAATCATACGAAATTAATAATAGTTTGTCTCAAACAGTAAATATGCACCTAAAACTTCCCCAGCTAGTATAAAAAACTGTACCAATTTCAATGTATATGTGAATTATAACTTTTCTAAGAAATAAATTATTAGTTAGTTGAGTTTATTGTGTTTTTATTATTTTAATAAATTGCTTAATTTTTTCGCAACTGTATTAAAAATAGTTGTTCAGTACACGTGCGGAACCGTCATTGCAACTTGTTCCGACTGTCAACCCTTACCTTCGGCTGCGCCTCGGCTCGGGTCGACATTTGTCGGAACTCGTTGTAATGACAGGCTTTCCGCACTTGTAATGAAATATACTATTTTGCGTTGGATAGCTCATTCATTAATCCAGGAAAGACCAATAGGATCGGAGCATATAAAAAAATAAACATATCGAAATCTACGCGGGTGAAAACGCGTGGCGCAGCTAGTATTTTAATATAACCTGAAGGACTAATTATAATTATTTTTTACCCAGAAAACACCCCTTTGTTTTGATACTCAGTTATAATGTTCATTCAATCGATCCTAACCAACTTTTGGTCAAGAGTATTACGTCCGTCTCAAAACAAACCATACTACCAAGTCGTACTGAAATAACAAATATTTACAAATGCAGCCTTTAAAGTTTCTTTGTTTTTAAACTTACTTAATTAAAACGAGTTTTTGTAACCACTGAAACAATAACACTGGGGTCCGTAAAGGGATCTTATATTTTAGAAGAAAAAGTTGTGTTTCAAGTGTTGATTTTCACCACTCCAGTATCCAGCGTGGTGAAGGTATTTAAAAGTACTTTATATTATTCCCTTTAGGGATTGCGGTTTCGTATCTACAGGAGTATGACCCAGTTTTATGTTGTAAAACCCTCGTATAATGGTATAATGATAGTAATTTACGCCGCTATCAATGGTGATTATGCATAATCAAATATAATTATTCCCATTAAATATAAAGACGGTAACATGTCAGTTTCTAGTATTCCACAACTCTACTATTCATAATATAATCCTAGTAATATTATAAACGCGAAAGATTCTGAGGACAGATGTCTGGTTGTGAGCTGTCACGCCCTTTATACCTGGGGCTTATTATTATTATTTTTTTACTTTGCTGATATTTTGGCTTGGCTAACTAGCATATCCATACTAATATCATAAATGCGAAAGTATCTCTGTCTGTCTGTCTGTTGTCCGTCTTTTCACGCCAAAACTACTGAACCGATTGTAATGAAATTTTGTACACAGATAGTCTAGAGCCTGAGAAAGGACATAGGCTATAAAACTTCCTGATGTGACCAATAGAGCAGAGCAGGAACAAAAAGTGTTGCGAAAACGGAGTGAACACGGACGTACATATTGCTCCCATTATTTTAACAGGCGCTTATTTTATATCAACTGAGCTCTGCGGGCTGTAAACTGAAGTCCACCCGGACGGAGTCGCGGGCAACAGCTAGTTTATTTATATATTCTTTATTGTACACCAATCAAATATCGAAAAAAAACATTCAACACAAAAAAATCATACAATGGGCGGCCTTATCTCTAATGTGTATGGTCATGTGTTTTTTTTTTTAACGAACAGACAGCTGTAGTGCTGGGAAGTTTGTTCCGCCACTTCTTCTTCCCATCGAAAGCGCTAGGAAGTGGCAAAGGGCGGCCGCTTTGGGGGAACTGTCTTATGTAATATTAGCCCTGATTTACTTGTTCTCAAACTAAATTAAATTTAAGTTCATTGCATCTTTTTCTTTATATTTCACTAGCTTTCCGCCCGCGGCTTCGCACGCGTGGAGTTCGGTTATATCGCGCTTTTTAGATTTTCCTCGGGAACATCAAATTTTCCGGGATAAAAGGTAGCCTATGTTCTTTCTCAGGGTCTAAAGATTGTCTGTGCCAAATTTCATCAAAATCGGGTGAGAGGTTTAAGCGGAAAAGCGTAACAGACAGACAGCCAGACAGACAGACAGTTACTTTCGCATTTGTAATATTAGTATGGATATTAGGAATAGATAGAAAATCGGTTGAGAGGTTTAAGCGGGAAAGCGTAACAGACAGACAGACAGACGCACAGACAGCCAGACAGACAGACAGACAGACATACCGACAGATAGACAGACAGACAGAGTTACTTTCGCATTTATAATATTAGTATGGATTAAGAAAAGGACAGAACATGTTAGATGAGATCATGAGAACTGTCAAATTAGTCTGCGCTTGACGTAATTTGATGTATTTTTGGTCGCCATGTTTATAATCGCGTCTAAACTGTCTATGGAATATCTTAATTTGACAGGATTAAACTAAAATCATCATCATCATCTCAGCGTTAATCCCAATCGCATCCGCAGCTTTGAATTCTGGGGTCCGCCTTACCAGTCTAACTGCTGATTTTAGCTAAACTTCGATATTTTCCGTGAAGCGACTGCCATCTGACCTCCAAAACCCGAAGGCGATATCGAAGCATTGCAGTTAGACCAATTGTTGGAAGATTAAACTAAAATATTATCTTCTATCATTTTCTTAATAAAATGGAAAAAAAGAGATGGACTGAACTCAAAATTAGTTTAGTTTGTGAACAAAAGAATCGGCGCCACTGACGTTCAAAAAGTGGTGATTTTCAGCCTAATTTGAATATACGACTTTTGTTTTGATTTTGATGTTTGTTACTTTTTTAACACCCTTGCTCGTAAAGCTGATGTAATTCCACCGGTTTTAAATATGTAAAGCGGGCCATAACAAACGCGTGTGTTATCAAAGCAAATAGTTAAGTTATAGTCCATACAAATTCCATAACAGCATTATTTTCCATTTCAAGTAAATATGGAACTGATCGCCGCCGCACGACTCGCGCTGCGCGCTGTTCCTTTGAAATGGCAAATAATAATACTAATGGCGGGAAAGCAACAGTGTGCATTTACAGATTGAGTTTATTTAAAATGAACAAAATATAAAATACTTTTTTTCTGTTTCCTCGCAAGTGTGTTAAAAAACGTCGTACGATATACGTGCGTATTGGTTATATCATGCTCGGCTCAATTACACCCTCGCCTTCGGCTCGGGCTGAAATTCCGCCTCGCATGTTATAACCATCATTACGCACTAATATCGTAATGTACTATTACACGTAAACCACCTGAACAGAATTTGATGAAGCTTTGCAGCAATAGGGATACTATACATCAAAATAACACATAAATGATATTATAAATCCGGATAGGTACTCCCATAGAATCAACACTTATGTGAGAGAAAGCGGGGGGCGATATTAATTACACGATAATATTTAGAATCGTGGCCTAATATTGGCTACCCGATACAACATATCCGATACATTTACAAAGATAAATCACAGGAATTTATACTGATTCAAACCCTGAAATTCTAAATCAAATTTTCCACACCTCCAGCTATGTAACTCGTTAGTTACATCAAATAAAGCCAGCGATTATCCAGAGACAGGCTCGACATCCCGCACAGTATACCGGAAAGTATTACTCACCAGAACGCTTAACTAAGCCGTAGCATACATCTGGCACTTTATAACGGTCTTACGCGTAATCGAGTGTCATACAACATCATAGGGTTTCCTCACAGCGTAAATACAACGTACGTGTAGTTTCAGCGTAATAGAACATCTACCCCATGTAGGCAGTAATTTTTTAGATTTCGTTCTGTCCTCGGGACGAGGGCGAGTTGGACCCACTATAATTCACTAGGAGGCTGACTGATGCGTTTACCCGCACATAAACAAAATCCTTTCAGTATTCCTCAACGTAAAAGGCCGAGTTATTTTTAAGGTTGTGTGCAAACCCCAAAATAAATACACAAAAGATATACGAGTACCGAATATTTCTAATGTGCGGTACGTGATACATAGAAGCAATAACATGAAGTTGATGGTAAAAAAACAGAATTGTTGTTGTATCATTTTTCTAACCTTCGCTTTTGAGCGTACAAAAGTCAACGTTTCTAATTTATATATGCCTGTCATGTACGGATAAAAATCATGTCACTGAAGGTTTTTACTTGACATTTAATTGGGAGAAGGGTATGCTTTGTTTAAGTATATCTTTCGATGTACGTATTCAAGTTCTTCTCGAGTGTTCTATTACTATTTACAGGGGCAATGTTTTCATAATAGCTTTTTTTTTTAATAATTATAAACTAGTGCTTGACTGCAATCCCGCCTGATAGTAAGCAGTGATGCAATCGTGGATGGTAAAGCGCACTAGTTTATTGAGCCTATTCACTTAAAAAACTAAGGAATAGGAAGGATGACGGCAGTTGAGCGAGGTGATGCAATGTTAAACCCAAGACCAACACGACCAAACGATGCTGCGCTAGAAGGAGATTGATCTGGAGACTCTCTACGACCAAACTCCCGACACAACAACATTTGGCGCATCGTACCCGCCACACAACGCAACACAACTGCTCAGACCCGTCCTCCGTACGGCTTCACCAGACATCATGCCGGAACACGACGAATCGCTTGGCGGCAAGACTTTGTCTGGTGGGTGGTATCTTCTGCCGGCAGCCGATGTTCGATAAATAGAAAAAGAACTCTAATTACTACAGCAAAAGAAAATACTTTTTGAGTCAAAGCAATTCTCTGAATAAATCTACACACAAATTAAACAAAAAATAAAACGTGATATTAAATTTCTGAGAAGTTAATAACTTAGTTACGAGGTATATTCGGTTACCCGTGCAGGTAATTCACTCATCGTCTGCTAACTTTATCATCAACGACCATATTAAAGGAACAGTTGGTTAACCCGACCTTACATATGCGTACGAAATTCAAAGTTACCTATGAGAGAGCTGTTGAACACAGTGACGGCATCCGACGCACCTAGTCCGCATGATAAATTGGCAAAGGAATGATTGCGTGACTGACTCCTAACTACGATAATTTGTTAGCTAACTAGCTGTCTTTACCGACTACTGTAGCATTCCCTTCGCTCCCTTTGCGTTGTTTGCTTCACATGATTTCAACTTTCACCCTTCGCTATGACGTCATTCTATGACGTCATACAGTGTGACGGAAATACTTTTAGTGTGAAAGCGGTATATTTACGTGTTCGGACAGTAATTATCGAAAATTTCTTTCTATTTTTAAACAAATTTATCGAATTTGTTAACTAAATTGGTGAAGTTAAACACTTTGTTCTTTTGGAAAATCCATACTAATATTATAAATGCGAAAGTAACTCTGTCTGTCGGTTTGTCTGTCTGTTACGCTTTCCCGCTTAAGCCTCTCAACCGATTTTGGTGAAATTTGGCACAGACAATCTTTAGACCCTGAGAAAGGACATATGCTACTTTTTATCCCCGAAAATTTGATTTTCCCGAAGGAAATCTAAAAAGCGCGATATAACCGAATTCCACGCGGGCGAAGCCGCGGGCGGAAAGCTAGTTAATAATATATACGAAGTGGTTTTTAGCCTTTGAAGTGTACATAATTACATACACTGTACATCTATGACTAAGGGAAACATTCAAGTTGACCATACGATGGTAGTGATAGTACTTACGTACTTAGTTTCGGTCGTAAAATCGACAGAGGGAGACTAGTAAATACATTAGCTAAATAACACTAACTCCTCGCGTTATTCACTTAGCACTACTTTGAGTTTATGTGACACTTGCTTTGTTATGTGAGTTGTGACTGCTCTCTCAGTAATCAACCCTTTCTTGATTTACTGTTTGTAGCTACTCTATGCAAACAATAGTCATGAATAATAAAGCTATAGTTGAACAAACGTGATTCTGTGGCGTAAACTTATACCACTCGTAATACAATAACTTAGATAAGTTCTCACATTGATGTGATTACGTTTCTACTTAGTTAGACATTATTTTATACAAGCTTACGAGGTCCTTCAATCTAAGTAAGTCACAATAAAGTTATGTAATAATGATGAGAGTAGAAAAATTTCGTCACATATAAAAAAACTGGCAGATAGAGAAAGTCAATATCTACGAGGTCAAAATGTAAGTTTTTTTTATAACATACATTTTGACCTCGATATAAAAACTGAAATTTTTTGACTTTAATTTTTATCATTTACATACTCATGTAGGTAATTAAATAAAAAGAAATAAATGAAATAAATATATCACAAAAGTAATAACACGGAAAAAAAAATCACACAGATTGAACTAGCCCCAAGGTAAGTTAGATACATATATAGATAAACATCCAAGACCCAGGCCAATCAGGAAAAGATCGTTCTCCATCATGACCTGGCCGGGGATTGAACCCGGGGCCTTCACGTCGCAGGCAGGCGTAGTGACCGCTGCGCCACGGGACTTGGATCGTCAACAGAGGGTCCCTCGCCTAAGAATCGATCGCGTGACGATGTGGTCCTGAATGTTTGACCAGGGAAGGCAAAACATAATAAAAATCGGGATGTATGTTATGGCCACTTCTGGATAGGGGCCTCCAGCAAAAAAGTTAAAACATTGCATTTCCTGTGATCCAACGACGATACGAAACGAAATATATGTACACTGACGTAGCACAGATTACGTATATTTCTGTATGCCTAAGAAAGTTTATTTTTGATACACATTATCTCAAACAAAAATATCCAGTTATTATTTTTATTATAAATTTGTAGCGTTTATTCTAAGAATAACGTGATTGAACATGCGTGTCGTATTTCTTCAGAGTTAGTTTCTATACGCTGACGTCATCAAAATGAGTGGCATATAGAGCTGAGTGCAACACAATGTTCTTCAACCTCACACCCTTAACAAATAAAGCTTTTATGTGAAAGAAAGAACGCTTTAATACATTTCATAAAATTATTATTAGACATTACATTATTAGATAGACATTCAGCTTTTAGCAGCATTCGCTTAGTGATAGTGAAGGTTTTCACCAACACTAAGCGACACCTGAATGTCTATTTCCACTTCATCTACTGAATAATACGTAGAAAGTCCTTAAATTCGTTCACTTGCTGACTGGGACGGAAAGATTAGGAAGGAGGAGGAGAGGTATATTAAGAGCTGTATTTTCCAGATAACTTTATCGGAGCAATAATTTTGTCATTCTTACCAAACACCGTCAGATTTAAAAATCAAGTTTTAAGAATGGTGCACTTGTAGCAGTATCTACAAATGCCACATGCGAACAACGCGTCATACTGACGTCACATAGATACTGCATCTCCCAAGCAGAATTTTGTGTGCAGCTAGCATATATACATAAAAACCGTCTGGAGAATCCTCCCTTTTCAAGGAGGATGAGTGAATTTTACACCCTGATCCTCATTCCTCCATATTGGTGACCCCGACGTATATTGAACGCTGCATGTTTAAATCACGTTGGGATCCTCATGAGTGATCCTGGACATCGGCATTAGAGTACGCTTTAGACGAATGCAACATAAGTCTCTCCGAAGCCCAGCTTCTTGTTCAACGTGATAAAAGCTGACGCTTTTTAAATAGAAAAACTTGTATTTTTGTTGAAGTTCATCATTTGAGTGGAGAGGAAATCCCACCGGGCAAATGTTTTATAGATAAGCTGTAGAACGCCTTTCCTTCAATTTTCCCAATTTTGTATCCAATCTGAAAGGCGATTAATCGAATAACGCGTCCGTCCTTATTTCCCAACACCTGTATGAAGGCAACATTTTGAATTTAACCTCGAAAATCCTTACTTTACCTGTTACCTTCCAATTCGCTGCGGGCTTTGAGATAGTTCTCTGATAAATTTTCCTAGAACCGAGCTATGATGACCGCTATTTTTCGATGGTGACTTTTCCAGATTTCCGCTACCGGTTACAGAAATTGAAATATAGGGAGACGGAGTTTTGCAAAGTCTATAAATCCACCGTACAGATTGAGAGTCGTTAGTTTATCGGATCTCCAACTTACAAGCCGGCATGAAAATGAAAGAAAAACATGGTTTATCACTAAATGTAAGTTGTTACAGCAGAGCGAGCAGTCTGCCACTAACTTATTGATGTATGAACGTGGTTTGCAACGGCACCAACTAAGAGACACTGAAAATTTGTGTGTACTAGCTGTGCTTCACGGTTTCGAACGAATAGGTTTTGATTGCGTGAGAATCTCAGGATTTGGATACATATGTACATAAATGTAGCTGGAACGCACTATCTCTTATGCTTACTGGAGGTGGAGTTGCGATCGAAGAGCGAAAGTGAAACTTGAATTTCATAATAGGTATTATATTACCACACAAACAATATACATACATATTACAAGTTTTAAGTTATGTGCAATGTTGAGCACATATAAATTAAAACTAGTGGAGACAAAATATACCTACTATTGACTTAAATCTAGTACATATCCCGAGACAGTTGGTGAGAAAGAGATCCTCGCTACGTCCCTGGACCATAGCTTTCTTTTCTCCTCTTTTACAATTCTTTTCTTTGGTTTCTGACTAGCTTATAAATACTTGTCTAAAGCATCATACAGACGACGCCACGTCTTCTAAGGTGCGTACACAAATGTACAAATACCTGACGCCACAAGAGTAAAAAGTATATTATGTCGGGCTGACCTATGCGCTAAATTTAACCAAATTCCGATCAGCTGTTTAGACATGAAAGCGGAAACGGTTGGTCCGGAGGGGCAGACTGGAAAATAATGGCCTAAGAAATTATAAATGATTTAATTCCCCCATCTCCGTTCCATCATCGGACGACCCGTCGTACGGCGAGCTTCCACCCTTACGTTGTTGACACCACTACGATCACCACCCTTATTGTATAACACACTATTACCCTCAATTCGAATCATTTTGAAGCATATTGCTAATCCACTGATCTTTACATTTAAAAAATGTCTTTGCTCAACAAACTGAATTACGCAATCAATGTTGTCAAACTATTTAAATGAAACCCATTACTACTGATAGTGTGTTACGCAATCACCCTGCCGGAGCATTTCGCCTTGTCTCTTATACCGCGTATATCGAGGGAGTGAAACAATTTGCCAGCGGTGGCGTTTCCGCTTAGTTACAATTCAAGTGCCTTCAAGGCTATAGTGAATAGGCCCTTAATAAACAGGCGCGCTTAGCCATGAATGGTTGCATCACTGCTTACCATCAGGTAGGATTGCGGACAAGCACTAGGTAATATTTTTTTTTATATGTTATAAACTAGCGCTTGACCGCAATCCCGCTTGATAGTAAGCAGTGATGCGATCATTGATGGTAAAGCGCGCTAGTTTATTAAGAGCCTATTCACTCTAGCCTTGAAGACACTCAAATTGTAATGTAACGGAAACACCGTCGCTGGCAAATTGTTCCAGTCCCTCGATGTACGCGGTATAAAAGAGGAAGCGAAACGCTTCGTCCGGGTCGCAGTGGTGTCAAGAACGTAAGGGTGGTCTAAAAAAAAGAGATTACAGGTAATAATGAAGCAAAAAGAATATAAAAAATAACTACCCAAAACGGCTGTCACTCAGCCTTAAGCTGTGACTCTATGCAAGACGAGAACCCCAAAGCTAGATTACAGCGACAGCCGGCGCCGACGTAATGGCGTCGTCCGGTGCAGCAAATAATTATAAGGAAACTGTGCAATCTAGAAATTAGACACGAATGAAGCTTGAATATGGAGTAAATTCATTTAAGAAAGGAGTAACGACGTTTTCCGGCATGATGTCTGGTGAAGCCGTACGGAGAACGGGTCTGAGCAGTTGTGTTGCGATGTGTGGCGGGTACGATGCGCCAAATGTTGTTGTGTCGGGAGTTAAGTCTTGGAGGGTCTCCAGATCAATCTCCCTCTGGCGCAGCATCGTTGGTCGTTTTGTTGGGTTTAACATTGCATCACCTCGCTCAACTGCCGTCGTCCTTCCTATTTAAATTGTAAACACCGGGTACTTAAAAAAAGAATTGTTAAATAACATATTGCATGCGATATTATAACTATGCGGATGACATTCCGCTACAATTTAATTTAAATGGGATAGACGCAAACAGCAGTTAAAAAAACCAGCCAATTGCAAGTAGGAATCATAAAACCACATCTGTTGTTTGGGAGCTCCACTGAAATATTTATTTTATTCTGTTTTACTTTTTTGTTATAGCGGCAACAGAAATCCGTCATTTGTGAAAATGTATGTACAGTCCAGTGACAGACGGACAGTGGAGTGTTATTAATATGGTCCCGGATTTACCCTTTACGTGTACACTTTACTTTGGGTACGGAACCCTAAAAAGAAAAACAATAGTTAATAGGTACTATTTCAATTCTGTAACTTTTCTTATCTCATTTGTATATTACTTTTTACGTACGGCTATAAGTGTAGCGACACATCTACGGAACGTACGGCGCCGAAAGCTCAGTGGCTGAAGTATCAGTCGCAATATTCAGTTGTTATGACAGACGCCGCGTCTTGTTCACCACGCTACGCGACGGAAAGTTCTGAAGACACTTTATGGTGTGCAGTTTTTGTGACGTACCTGAATTGCCCAGAAAAATGAATTAAATTAAAATATGTATTAGCTATTATAGAGGGCTTAGAAGACGTTGCCGCTCTTCGCTACCGCCACGCGTGCGATGCACAACACACACCGAACGTTCCGCTACGCCCGCCGAATTTTCGGTCGCGCAACGCATCGCGTGATGTATCGCTTGCTATGCAAAATGCATTAAATGCGTTTTAGCTAAAAAAAACCGCCCGATGGCGTAATTTCAGCTGATGTGTCATAGGGGACTTGAAATACACTGCGAGCGTATTTAGCCGAACTTTCGGCGTCGTACACGTTGTACAACGTCGACACTTACCTAATCAAGCTATCACCACCAGTATAATCTGACCTCTGATGTACGACAAACTATGTAATACGGGATCAGTTAAAACTGGAAATATATAGTGCGGAGCCTGGATGAGTAGCCGTGTGTACAGACCAGGACATTAGCGTACCGCAACACAGCACAGTAGTTCAGCATTTGTGGTGGAGTCGTCTTTCGTTGATAGTACATCTAAATCTATATCTCCTTTTTTAACACACTCCAATAAAAGGAGAAGGTTCTCAATTCGCCGTAAACTTTTTTTTTAGTATGTTCACCGTTTACTCTAAGACGCCTGGACCGATTTGCAAAATTCTTTTTTTGTTTCAAAGGCTATACTTTTTAGGTGGTCCCATAGTCACCAGGTCAGGATCTGATGACGGAAGACCAGAGAAATCAGGCTATGTCTGATGTTTCGCCTGCCCACCACATGTGAGGTCTACTTTTAAAGCGTTCACCGTATGGGCCCTTTCACTTTCCTACTCTGCTAGTCCACTATCGTCTTCAAGCCTAGTTACCATTTTCCTTTTTTTTAGCATAATTTAGAGCATTATTCAGTGATAGTTTTGATTTTTGTGTGGCGAATTATTTTGTATTTTTTAATAGTTGACTTGAGTAATTACTGGGTGTAGTGTTCTTTACCTATTTATTATTTTTGAGACAACGAGAAAAATTAAGAAGAAATGAAATAGGCAATTGCACGGAGGATTTACACATCACGCCACGAGTATCCTCCGGCGATTCCTGCGAATTACGGTTTGAAGTTATATACAAAATATGAATACAATGATACATATTAGATCAACGAGGTTTCACACATATCCAATATGTACCTGCATTATTACTGAATAGTACTTACAGCAAACTTTTGCTTACATAATATCATGGTGGTATACCCTAGGGTGGCTGGCAGGGATGAATAATTCTCCCTCGTTTCATCAACCATGTTTCAAGTTTCGTGTAATAGGGGGCGAGTCTATTGTCATTAATCCAATCTTGTTTTGCATAATTGTTTCAAAACTTGGCAGTCATGCTATGATCGAAATTTCAGATAAGAGTTCATTCCACAGGTAGAACTGATTAATGGGTTACATTATCTACTGTTTTACAAAATGATTACTAGAAAATCCAAGTTCAGACAAGTCTTTATATCTTCCTGTATTCAAATTCCTTCCTTTATCAACTCAGCGGGGTAATAGATAGAAATCTTTTATTTTAGACAAGGGTCCAGAAGGTTAGTAACAATGTTACTTAAGTTCTAGTGTAGTAAGTAGGTTACAGACACAAACATGTTTATGACATAGTTGTATACATATATACATCTATGTCTTATATCTGTGACTGCATTTAATTTACAGGTAAGGACAAAAAATTTGAACTTTTGAACTTTATTGCACTGACAATGAGTGTCAAAAGTGGTACTCCACTTTTGACCCTTAGGTACTGAAAAACATAAAATGAAAGAATGAGCGTGGAGCAGCATCCACCTCCGTAACCTATGTTGTTAGGTTTATAGGTATGGTGTAGAAACACACCTACCATCAATAACAATGAATTAATGAGTTAATAATAATTGCATAATACATAATTATCAGTAGGAATTGCTTTCATTTTGACAGTGCAAAAAATAAAAGATTTTTTCTTCAAAACTGCAACTCTTATCGAAGTCGGGTTTGTACTAGTGCTTAGAATGATGTAAACTAACAGTTTCATGAAAAAAGGACACAACACAAAAAGATAGCCAGCCTTTCGGTGTTCTATAGGATGCATTTCGGGGAGTGTGCGAGGGAATTGCATGATTTAATTCCCCCATCTCCGTTCCACCAGCGGACGACCCGTCGTACGGCTGGTTTGCACCCTTACGTTGTTAACACCACTACGATCCGGACGAAGCGCTTCGCCTCCTCCTTTATACCGCGTACATCGAGGGACTGGAACAATTTGCCCGCGGCGGTGTTTCCGTCGGACTACAATTTAAGTGTCTTCAAGACTAGAGTGAATAGGCTCTTATTAAACTAGTGCGCTTTACCATCAACGATTGCGTCACTGCTTACCATCAGGCAGGATTGTGGTCAAGCGCTGGTTTATAATTTGTAAAAAAAAAGATAGAAATAGATGGAGGCACTTGGAGGAGGCCTATACCGAAAGGGGCCATGAATAATGCAACGAAATGAAATCTAAATTTACTATTATGAACTATTATCAAATTAACTGTTATTTTTATTGTTTTTCTTTTGTTAAATTATATTATGAACTAAGAAATTCATGGTTAAATAAAGGCTTATTATTATCATTTATTATTAATTTCTAGAAATTTGTAGAAAGAAAATTATAACGAATTGATTTTAAATATTAGTTTGCATTATAATTGTTACAAAAAGAATATATTTAAAAAGATGGAACAATTACTACAAAAAATACAGAAAATCAGCTAAATTAATAATAATTAAAAAAAAAACTATTGCAAATAAGAAATCCAACAAAAAGCATACAGCTGAAGGTGAAGAAAAATTTGCCGCGAAAAAATAAAAAGAAAGAATAATTACAGAAGAAAAATCAAATAAAATATCGGCAAAAATACAACAGTAAATTAAAAGCATTTATTTCAATACCTATTATATAATTTAGTTCCTACAAAAAGCATATAATGTAAACCTGGGGTTTGAACCCGGGCAAAAACGAAATATGATTATTCATCAACAAACAGACACGTAAATATAATTATTTTCTGTGCGGGGTAAAGCAAAAACTGACATAGGTCCGTCAAGCAGCGCGCCTCAGCGGTCACTGTCGCAGTGTCGCTAAGCATAGGAGTAAAAGAGAAGGCAATGGACGACGTTTCGCGATTTTAGAATATCTTAGTTAAAGATAAACAAAAACGTTTCATTTACTATTATATTTTACACGCTCTTCTCAATTTTATCAAGATTTGATGATTAATAATACAGTTACAACGGTTATAAATTCAATTTTAGTGGTTACTTTAGGATTTTTTTCTATCGAGAAAATTAATTCAAAACGTGTTTTGAAAACAATGGTTTCCTGCTACATATAATCAAGATTAACATATAAATTTTTGGCTGCTCTGAAATGTATACATTTGGCTAAAAAACTGTTTTTTGAAGCCTATTTTTACTGAGCACAGCGCCTTAAATTGGCAAATTTTTGAAACATAATAAGCCATGGATTAGCCCAACTGATTCAGATTGAAATAGTGTTTTAACGCAATAAGGGCACCGAACACATACCTTACATCGTTTTGAACTACGTCACTTAGCAGACAATTGACAATGCAATAGTCGGTTATAAAAATATAGGCTAATACCTCGTAACAAAGATGCAAATATCATTTGCCTTTGACCAAAGTCGCGAAGCTAAAACCTGGCCGTTTTATGAAATATAAATTATATATTTTTTTATAAATTATAAACTAGTGCTTGACCGCCATCCCACTTACGATGGTAAGCAGTGATGCAAACGTTGATGGTAAAGCCACTCAAATTGTAGTCTGACGGAAACATCGCCACTGCCAAATTGTTCCAATCTCTCAATGTAAAAAAAAAACGAGGCGAAACGCTGCGTTCGGATCGTTGTGGTGTCAACAACGTAAGGGCGGAAACTCGCCGTACGATGGCTCGTCCGATATGATGGAACGGAGATGGGGGAATTAAATCATGCAATTCTCTCGTACACTCTCCAAAATGCATTCTATAGAACACCGAAAAGCTGGCTACTCTTCACCTGTGCTCCAAGCTTTGGAGACCATTTTGAGCTAAAATTGGGTCGGCAATTAGCCTCTTCGCACGCCTCTTCACTGAATCCAAAGTAGTATGTTTTTAATTTGCCAGAGTCTGTCCTTGTTATAATTTAAATTTAGTTTGAAATGTGAAGAAGAAAATGGCATTCTTTTGTATTGATATAATAGAAACTAAATAATTTAGTGTCGTGAAAGCAAGGTTGTCATATAGTGATAGCCCTTAAGTGATTGTGGAAGTGTAGAAATCGTGTAGCTGCATAAAGGAAATTGTCACATTACAGAAATAAATAAGTTGTGATTGTTATGATACAGAACTACATGAATACACCAATGTAACGTATTACGTACGAATTCACCTTTATAGGAAAACTTTTTCAAACGTTTCTCTGACGGAAAACTCATAAAAATACTGGAAGTTAGAGAATAAAAACTTTCCGCCAATATTTTTGGTACGAAAATATTATTATAGTATACACAAGTTAGGCCGTGTTAGGTGGAGTGATAATATATTATGTAATATACTACTTAAGCTAAGCTAACATTGGATAAAAACATTGTCATTAATTTTCTTAAGTAGTCAGGTAGATATTGCATAGGATCCTATATCCATTTTCCCTTTCGGGTTATTACATTTTTCCCCTGAAACCATTAACCGATTTGTCTACGTTCATAGCTATGTTTTTTAGGGTTCCGTAGCCAAATGGCAAAAAACGGAACCCTTATAGATTCATCATGTCTGTCTGTCCGTCTGTCCGTCCGTATGCCACAGCCATTTTTTTTCCGAAACTATAAGAGCTATACTGTTGAAACTTGGTAGCTAGATGTATTCTGAGAACCGCATTACGATTTTGATAAAAAAATAAAAATAATAATAAATATTGAGGGCCCCCCATACTTAGAACTGAAACTCAAATATTTTTTTTTTTCATCAAATACATACGTGTGGGGTATCTATGGATAGGTCTTCAAAAATGATATCGAGGTTTCTATTTTTTTTTTTTTCTAAACCGAATAGTTTGCATGGCAGACGCTTCCAAAGTGGAAAAAAGTTGGTCCCCCCTCTAACGTCTAAAATGACAAAATCTAAAAAAAACATATGATGTACATTACTATAAAAACTACTAACCAACGAAAATTGTTTTGAACGAGATCTAGTAAGTAGTTTTTTTTTAATACCTCGTAAATCGTAAACCGCTTATTACCGCGTACCTATTCTTTCATACAAATAACTTAGATACTTTAATTTCGTAAATCAATGGTACGGAACCCTTTGTGCGTGAATCCGACATGCATTTGGCCGGTTTTTTATTCTGATATGGTAGTCCGGGAAGATTGAAAAACTGCGCCAGATATTGCCAACTCAAAGACGAAACTATATTTGTGGATATTGGAAAAGTTTTGTTCATTTTTATATTGTTTATGTCTAAGTGTCAAAACAAAAATAGGTTTGCGCTGAAAGGTGACTTATGTTACGGTCTTATTTCATATAAAGGACGGTTAAAGCTTTATATATCGAAATAAGATATGAATATATTACACAACCTATTACACCTAGAAACTTATTGATGTTTATAAGGGATCTGAATTTGCATCATGTATCTTAAAGTCAGCTTTTATTTTATTGTAAGTTAGAACTTATATTCATCGATCAATCCAATTAATATGGCCTGGTAATAGTTGCGTGGCTAGCTACTAATCACCACTTTTAGACCCAATCGTTGAGTGATTTATTAATTAAGAATAATGTGAAATAAGCACTCAGCCCTACTCGTTGGGTATAAATTACGTTAAATTAATTTAAGGATAGCAGTATCTCTTGAGTCGTCGTTCAGCTTACAAGACTTAGACTTATTAATGATGTATTAATATTAAAGAGAGTTCGCTATGATTATATGTCGGTTCAATTACCTCACGAAGGGTCATCATACAGACCCATTTCCCTGTTGTAGATTGAAAAATCATTTTTAAAGTATCTAAACCCTATTATAAATTTAATAAAACCTGATTGCTGAACGGCAATTTAATTTTATTCTGCTTTTTCCTCTTCTTCTTCAGCGTATAGAAGTCCACTGCTGGATAAAGGCTTCCCCCAAAGCTTTCCACGATGATCGGTCTTGTGCTGCCCGCATCCATCGGCTTCCCGCGACCTTCACCAGGTCATCAGATCACCTTGTTTGGGGCCTCCCTATGCTGCGTTTTCCGGTACGTGGCCGCCTCTCCAGAACCTTACTGCCCCATCAGCCATCGGTTCTACGAGCAATGTGCCCGCCCACTGCCACTAAATTTTAGCGATTCCAAGAGCATCTCCATTTCTGATTCGCGATAGCTCTTTCAATCGCCCTGTGTGTGACTCCGAACCTTCGTATGAGGCCCATTGTGAGCGACCACGTTCTAGTTCCGTAAGTCAATTAATTATAAGTAGTTTGTACATGGCATATAGAGTTGTCTTATAAACTGAAATATTGTATAGTAAAAGCAGTACAATAATTACTATTATTGTACTGGTATAATAATAGTATACTATAATAGTACTGGAGTAATAATAATCTCTTTTACTTTTTTTTTGTTGGGATGGGAAGTCATCAAACGACTTCTCCCGTTCTGGGCGGAGCGGAAGGGCGTGTCAGACTTTTTCTGACTAAAACCCACCCGCGTTTCTTCACTTGCCTGTGCGGCGGCCAAGGCCACGGTTCTTTTTTAACCAACCCGCAACCCTGACCCAAGAGGCAATAGAGAGGAGAGAGGTCTTCGTGGACCCCGTCACGATGTGCTGACATCTCTTTGAGGCGCGTGTGAAATACAACGCGTCGTCGACTCGGGCCTGGTCCTTACCGGGCGGCGAGCAGCCCACTGTTCACCGCCCGATACTCTCTTTACCTAAACTAGGCAGAAAAACTTGCCTGTAGCTTAGGAACGAGGGTATTCATTTATAATCTCATAGTAACGGTAACAAAATAATTGATACGTACAGTGGGCGAACAAAGTATAGAATATTAAAGCTGGCATACCTTAAAATAGTATACTGGATCTGTAGTATATGAACTGTCCTGTCGTAGAGTGTATGGTATACTAGAGCTGGCAAATATTAAGTACTTTTGCAACCTTTACACACCGACACCACCATTATAGCTACAGGATCATACCATACGGAAGCAATTTAAAAGGTAAAAATCATTATATACATACGACGTTCATGACTGAGCACAAAAAAAGAAAATCAAATTTAATGAATCGAAGACCATATCGATTTCATCAACAAAAATTGGGTTATAACAACTAACATTTCAGGGGAGGGTAAATGGAATCCGTCATCAACATACTCCGAAAAAGTACAGAGTCCCATAAGCGTCAATTCCGCCGACATGTGAACATTGACGTAATTCAGCTGTATGTGTGCGTATGTGTATGTGTGCTGCTAATGTGTATATTTGTTCACTCCAGTCAAATATAGTACGAAGAGTAATACAATCAAAGCCTTGAGTTTCCGTGGTGTAAAGAAAACGTGTATATTTTAATCATGATAGCTATACAACGTGTAACAAAAAGGGTATATACATACCAAGGGCATGGCATCTTTAGATGATATCAAACGATATCGGAAGGGTTTCAACTCAAAATAAAATACTCAAAAAATTGGTACCATTTTGGGTTTCGTGTGTTTCTTAAAATAAAATCAAAATAAACGTGGCAGCACACTACGTACGTTAATAACTACTCGTTACCCGTCAGGTTACTTGCCAAAATCCGATAAATGTCTTCAATATCTCTGTGCGACTAGTATGATAGTAGCCTATCACAGGCGGTGTTTTTCTTCAGAACTTCCTAATATAAAGAGATAGAATTAAAAAAGCCCTTCCAATATCATTTGATATCATGTAAAGATGCCATGCCTTTGTTATGTATATATCCTTTATGTTACACGTTGTATAGCTATCATGATTAAAATATACACGTTTTTTAAATTTCTGCAAATTGCTCATGATCAAAAGATCATGAGCAATTTGCAGAAATTTTCATATTTTTATTTTTGATGCCAGGTTTTTTTCTATGGTTCAGGATTATTCCTATGAACCAGCATGGTATGTGTTTTGATTTATTGTCGTATTGTTAGCACCACTCTGTATAACTATCATAATTACAACTATAATAATTGTTTATGGGGTCTAAGAAAGTAGAACTGATTTATACAATGAACACCCTTATGTTCGTTGATAAATCCGTTTAATTACAATTAATTACAGTTTAGACTGACAAGACTTCTGTAAGTTGCTTTTATTAATCTAAAATTTAATTAATTATAATTAAAATCAAGGTACCGTTTAATATACCTAATAGATGATGAAAGAAACAGTTCAATTTACTTAGACAGTTTGTCACATACCTACTACATATAAACATTACTATAAAAGGTTCTTATAGACTCATAAACAAAACCTACAATTAAAAGTCGCGTGTGCTATAATTGTTAAAAAGGAAACATTCAAGGAATGTGGAAGAAATGCAAATAATTATGGCGGCGGGTGGGTACACTGGGCACAATACAAACACACTAAACAAAAGCTTAGGGGAGATGGGGAAACGAGTTAACAATCACATTGTTTGCCCACTTACCCGCTAGGCGGCGAATAAACGTGCCTAAATGTTCACCAAATTGACGATGAAACTTCTATTTTTATACCAGTATCATTGAATACTGACTACTGGTTTTTTTTGTTTTGTAAAAGGTATTAATATGGATTTCTTCCCTTAATATTTTAACGGAACGAATTTGAATTATGCATTAAGTTGCTTTTGAATAGTCAAGTGTAAAGAAAGCTGTCGAAAAAACATTGAATTGGCACTTCATTTGATTTCCATTACAATAAAAATGGGAAGTATTAGGATATAAAAGTTTCAATTTACCTATAAAACGTACGTGCGTACCTACTGGTTGAAATTACGATCAAAGTTTAATGAAAGCGCACATATTATTCCAAGAACAATTCATGCTCTTAAATAAAAAAAAGTAAAACATACAAAACAGTTGAGGACACCAGACTACCTGTTCCCTACTTAAAAATATCTACACCAAGCTGTGGGTACTCAGTACTCATACATTGCCTTCAACGACGCGTCTGTACATCACTCAACTAACTCAATCATCACTAAAGAACACGAAACAATTTTTTGATGCGAAAATTATCTGTTTGTGGAAGTGCGCAATATAACGCAATAAACGCTGTACAAAGGTCGCACAGGGTCTTTGTAAGTTATGTTATATCATTAAAAACTGAAGGAAATCAAGAATGGTGTTCGTACTCCATCAACAAGTACCACATTATGGCCGGTGCGATCTGGCAGTGACTACCTCTTCTGCTGTAATGATGCTCCTACACTGAGAGCTCGTCTTGCGGCGTCGAATTTAACCGTGGATCCGACGTGGGAAACTTTTAGTAAAGTTTTTGATATCTGGGATGCCATGGTTGCCGAAAATCTTATACTGAAGCCCTGGTGGCCTAGTGGTTAAAACACCTGCCTCTCAAGTATGAGTGCGCGGGTTCGATTCCAGGTCAGGCAAGTACCAATGTAACTTTTGTAAAATTATATGTACTTTCTAAGTATATCTTGGACACCAATGACTGAAGGTGAAGGAAAACATCTTGAGGAAACCTGGACTTTAAGTCTGAAATCGCCAACCCGCATTGAGCAAGCGTGGTGATTACGCTCAATCCTTCTCCGTATGAGAGGAGACCTGTGCCCAGCAGTAGGACGACAAAAGGTTGATGATGATGATGATTATTTTTTTTTTTTTTACAAATTATAAACCAGCGCTTGACCGCAATCCTGCCTGATGGTAAGCAGTGACGCAATCGTTGATGGTAAAGCGCACTAGTTTATTAAGAGCCTATTCACTCTAGCCTTGAAGACACTCAAATTGTAGTCCGACGGAAACACCGCCGCGGGCAAATTGTTCCAATTTGTGTGTTGTTGTTGTATAAAGGAGGAGGCGAAGCGCTTCGTCCGGATCGTAGTGGTGTTAACAACGTAAGGGTGGAAACCAGCCGTACGACGGGTCGTCCGCTGGTGGAACGGAGATGGGGGAATTAAATCATGCAATTCCCTCGCACACTCCCCGAAATGCATCCTATAGAACACCGAAAGGCTGGCTACTCTACGCCTGTGCTCTAGGCTTTGGAGACCAACTCGAGTTAGATCAGGGTCACCAATCAGCCTCTTTGCACGTCTCTCCACTGAATCCAAAGTGGCCAGGTGACACTTGGCAGCACCAGCCCAAATGTGGCTGCAGTACTCCACACACGAACGGACCTGTGCTTTGTATAACATTAGAAGCTGCCCAGGTGTGAAGTACTGCCGGACCTTTGCGATAACGCCAAGTTTCCTGGCAGCCACCTTGGCCTTGGACTCAATGAACCGCCCAAAGTTAAGGTTCGAGGAAATCTCAACTCCCAAAAGCTGAAGGCGGTCGGAACACTCCAAGGACACATTCCGAAAAGTAGGGGCCAAGGTGAACGGGCTCCTTTTGGCGGTGAAAAGACACGCCTGTGTTTTGGCGGCATTGAATGCTATAAGATTGGCATTGCCCCATTCGGAGACTGCCTGCAGTGCAACACTCGTTCGGTCAACCATGGCCTCTCTTTCGGACCGGATTGATTCCCTACTAGCCCGGGCATCCGGCAGGTATCTCTCTACAACTGTGCTGTCATCTGCATACCCATAGATACCGGGCATCAGCAGATCGTTAATATGCAGCAGAAACAGAGTTGCAGAGAGAACAGACCCCTGAGGAACACCGGCATTAGTTGACATGGGCTCAGAAGAGCATCCGTCGACAACAACTCGGAGGGACCGTTCAGTCAGGAAGTCTTTTACCCAGCCAGTCAGGCTAGGGGAAATGCCGTACGCTGGAAGCTTACTCAAAAGGCCAGCGTGCCAAACCCGGTCGAAGGCCTTCGAGACATCAAGGGAGACAGTAATCGCTTCCCCATTCTTCTCGAGGGCCTCGCCCCACAAGTGAGTGGCATACACTAGTAGGTCCCCAGTTGACCGATTGCGGCGAAACCCGTACTGTCGGTCACTGAGGAGATCGTTACCTTCCAGGTATGCCAAGAGGCGCGAGTTCAATACACGCTCCATAATTTTGCAAAGTATGGAGGTGATCGAAATCGGCCGATAGTTGGCAGGATCGGCACGACTACCCTTCTTGGGCACAGGCTGCACGTTAGCAAGCTTCCAGGACTTGGGCACTATACCAGTCCTAAATGAGAGGCGATACAAGCGCGTCAATACAGGAGACAACTCGGGCGCACATGCTTTAAGAACAATCGCTGGTATACCATCCGGACCACTAGCCTTATTCACGTCCAGACGACACAGTACTCTCAGAACCTCCTTGTTTCTAATGCGAACCTCAGGCATTGAAGCTCCGCAATGAGGTAAATTAGGTGGAGCAGCACTGCCAGTATCAAGACGCGAATTATGGGCAAAGAGAGATGCAAAGAGACCTGCTTTCTCTCTCAAAACTCTCAAAACTGGTTTTCTTAAAAAAGAATTGGCATCATTAGTTAGAATCCTCTAATATCTCAGTAACTTAAAGGTTCCCAGGTACGGTCCAGTCATCATTATCATTTGAGCCGAAAGACGTCCACTGCTGGACATAGGCTTCCCCGAAGGATCACCACGATGACCGGTCCTGCACCTCCCGCATCCAGCAGTTTCCCGCGTCCTTCACCAGGTCGTCGGCTCACCTTGTTGGAGGCCTACCCACGTTGCGTCTTCCGGTGTGTCATCGGGCATCAGTCCTACGGGCAATGTGCCCGGGCCACTGCCGCTTTAGTGTTGCAATTCTTCGAGCTATGTCGGTTACTCTATGATCCAGCACAAAAGAAATATTACATTGACGGGGAGTACAAGTGACTTTCTGCTTTGTTTTATCATTTATAGCTTTCCGCCCGCGGCTTCGCCCGCGTGGAATTTGGTTATATCGCGATTTTTAGATTTCCCTCGGGAACATCAAATTTTTCCGGGATATAAAGTACCCTATTATTTATTTCGGACTTCTAACTTTATGTCTGCAACATTTCAAAGCAATCGGCTCAGTAGTTATGGCGTGAAAGCGGAACAAACAAACAAACAAACTCACTTTCCAGTTTATAATATTAGTAAAGATTAATTATTTTTTTAGGGGCTTGTGACTGAGTGATCCGCAAGGGTCTATTAATCAGGTTAAGCTATGCTTGCTGGGGTTGTTTTGTGGGTGATCATGTTTACATATCGAGACTTCTCCGTGCCTCGGAAAGCACGCAAGCAGACCGTAACTACATTTAATTTTAGTGCCAGTAGTTGCAGGTAAGTTTAGGTATTATTGATCCCGGGACCAACAATACTAAAATTAAATGTAGTTACGGTCTAATAACTAGTCTCAATGTCGCATTACCGAGTAACTGACTTGTGGAGGTCAGATAATAACTTCATGTAAAATATAGATATTTTTTTATGATACATTACTGCTTAACCGGATTCCTGCCTGATTGTAAACAGTGATGCAAACGTTGATAGTAAAGCGCGCTAGTTTATTAATGCCATATTCAATTAAAAAAAAACTGAGAGAATAGGAAAGAAGACGGCAGTTGAGCGAGGTGATGCAATGTTAAACCCAACAACACGACCAACGATGCTGTGCCAGAGGGAGATTGATCTGGAGACCCTCCACGACTAAACTCTCGACACAACAACATTTAGCGTATCGTACCCACATCACAACACAATTGCTCAGACCCGTCCTCCGTGCGTTACGTACGTTATGGTATGTTTAAGTTGTATCCGATTAGACTGGAACTCGACAACAACAAAGTTGGGAAAAAGCTAGGCAGGTAGAGAGATATAATAATTTTATACTGTAACGTTTAGGTTTAGGAATACATTTTTTTATTGTATACTAGCTTTCCACCCGCGGCTTCGCCCCTGTGGACTTAGGTTATATCGCGCTTTTTAGATTTCCCTGGGGAATATCAATTTTTTTTTTCAATAAAAGGTAGCCTATGTTTTCTCAGGGTCTAAAGATTGTCTGTGCCTAAATTTATGAACAATTTGATTTACGCCGCAATACTCAACGAAAAATTCAAAGTTCTCATTCCGAGGATCTCGATGATCCCAATAAAAGGTAGCCTATATCCTTTCTCAGGGTCTAAAGATTGTCTGTGCCTAATTTCATCAAAATCGGTTGAGAGGTTTAAGCGGGAAAGCGTAACAGACAGACAGACAGACAGACAGACAGAGTTACTTTCGCATTTATAATATTAGTATGGATTAATATTTATTTATGTAAGCCATGGAAACAAACGGAAGGTTGGAGACATCACATTTGTTTTACGCCTTACATATTTCTTGGATAGCATTGGTTTAAACCCAGAGCTGGTTTACTTTGTGTTCATGATTTTTCACCATCACTACTTTCAAAACGGCGAAAGAACAAAAACAACAAAGCAAAAACAACGGGATCAAAAACAAAAAAAATCAAAGACATGTGACATTTACCAATCCGCACCGGGCCCGCCCTTTCAGAGAGGAGCCCTGTCACATGCCAGAAACTGGAACATTTTAGGTTGATTATACTATATAGAGAGCAGCGGTGGTCGTCCGTGACTTAAAAGTTGTAAGGTCGGAGGTTTCGACTTTACTTTGTGAAAATTTTGAATAATATTGTGATCTGTTTTATCGTATCAGTATCAATTGACCGTAAATTACTCTACTATTTTTTTTGCAGTCAATAAATCGATCGGTATTCGGATAAATTTTGTTTTTTATTAAGAGCGGGTAACACTATGGAGCGAATGGTAACACCGGCTGGAGTTGCGTTTGACATAGCAACCAAGGAGTTTCTATCTAAACTGGAATGTGAACTATCGATCAAAACGCGGTCCGAGGGAGATAGCTTCACAGTAGCCCTCTGTCCTTGTTGTGTAGGGTGACTATTATAATGGAATTTATAAGGAATGTACGTAAAATATTTTTTTTCACTTATATTACCTGAGTTTTAATGAACATTTAGGCATGGATGCGAACTTTTTAATTTCATTATTGAATGTTAAAAATGGATGAATAAATTGATGGTGTACGGACGACAGCAGGTCAATCTATCCGAAACTGTACCTTTAGATAAATAAAATATCTACAAGAAAGCAGAATTTAATGTCATTGTAAATACCCAATAAAAGTCACTTACTTATTATGCACACAATGACTAAGTGCACATTTATTAATTACTCCGAAATTTATGGTCACCCTACATACAAACAAAATAACTTGTATATGATTACCGCAAAAACCTTCCTTAAAGAATGATATTCCGCATCCAGAGTATGACTCACTACTGCAGACATTAATGGCACCCTTTTTCACCATCTTTATTCTAATCGAAATTGTAGGTTTCAAACAAAATTACAAAAAATAAATACGGGTAACACTTAGAAAGAGACAGAGGGCTACTGGGACGCTTTCTCCCTCGGACCGTGTTCTCTTCAAATAAAGATTTATTTCCGATCTACCTTATTGCTCTTGCGATAGAGTCTTCTTTTAAATAAGAGACTTATGCAAGTTCACATTCCAGTTTAGATAGAAATTCCTTGATAGCGACCGACCGTTTGCGCGGGCATGAGTCTGTGCTCAAGTTTCGGTCGGGTTTGTTAGTCATACTCAAACCTAGTGGCTCTTGTCTGTTTTTAATCTGAAATTATCATTGTAATCCCTTAATATTAAAGTGATCTAAGTGTCTGTACAGTTAAAATAATAAGAATCGAACATCACACTATAGTTATTGTTCAACGTTTTCTCGAAATACCGCCCACGATGGATGCTTTTGCGGATGAGAAGACACCTCAACTATCCGGAACTTCGACCCCGCATTCCTGACGTTTTTCCCTTTATATATTTCATCACGCATGCTCTCAAAATGTTGAAGGAAATCATAGTGAAGAACCAGCATGTCCCAGCAAACCTTCGAAAATATGTGACACTTACCAATCCGCACTCGGCCTGCGTGGTAGATTGGGCACATTATAGCTGATTATGTATAGTATTTACACTATATTGATTGCTATTCTAGTACCTATGGTCTTACATTATTTTATAAACTCTTAAATCATGTATTTTCAACGAATTTGTATTGATCCCGGGCTTTTAAGCAACCTTTGAAAAGTCGTGACATCAACGCAAAAGTTTTGAATAAAACGTTGACGTCAATGACTGATTTTTATTCAGAATTAATGCTGACCATTCAAACTTTAATTATATGAAGAATCAAAGCTAACTTTCGCATGCTAAAGCTTTACTTGAAATTCCTTTGAATATCAAATATATTTCTTTGGGCAACTTCAAAGTTCAAGTAAACCTGAAATTATTCCTAGAATATTATTCTGTGAAGTCAGACGTAAATGAATAATGGTATTTAAACCATTCAACAAAGCGCTAACTTATCCTAAGGGTTTGTTTTAGTACATACCTAAAATATTTGAGAACAACGAGTTCTTTAAAACAAATGCCTCAAGGTGGCTTTAGGTATAGAACAAGAGCAAGAAAAAGTCATTATTTTCTTTATGTTTCAGTTATTAGCTCAAGTAACATCGATCACATAAGTGAAGAAGTGAAGTGTACATAAGTACACTCGATACACAGTCTCGAACAAAACTCTTATCAAAAATGGCGATAAGTATTAAATAGTCTAAAGTAGTCAAAATAAATATACATTAATTTAAAATCAGCCTTAAGTGCAGTGTATAAAGTTCTTATCACAAAGCAGTACAAAAAGCCATTATTTTTTACGACCAAATCTGACGTTAAACCAAATTCAACCTTACACACATGCATTAAAGTCAGAATTATAAAGTATTAAATGAAAGAAGCACCCAAGTGCTGCGTTGTGCGCTTGTTCAGTTCAACCATTTTTTTTTTACGCTGATTGTGAATTTATGTAGTGTAAAATTAATCGATGTCAAGTAATGAATTTCATAGAGTGAGGATAAACCTATAATGAGCATTCGCCCGTTTGGTCTCCGTGGTAATATACCACGGATAAGAACGGGTTTAGAGAGTAATAGCGGTTGTCATTTGTTTAGGTCTAAACAAATGACTTCCGCTATTATTGTTCTAATCTAATCTAACTAACCTGTATTGTTCCACAGTAGAGCAAAGGGCTCCCTCTTCCATTTTCACACAATCCTGTCTTTTGCGAGTCCTTACAGTAAGAGTCAAGCTCGTCGCACCTTTGTTATCACAGTTATTATATATTTTTTTAAATCCATTCTAATATTATGAATGCGAAAGTAACTCTGTCTGTCTGTCGATTTTGATGAAATTTGGCACAGACAATCTTCAGACCCTGAGAAAGGACATAGGCTACCTTTTATCCCGGAAAAATTTGATGTTTCCGAAGGAAATCTAATAAGCGCGATATAACCGAACTTTACGCGGGCGAAGCTACGGGCGGAAAGCTAGTTAAATTATAAACTAGTGCTTAACCGCAATCCCGCCTGATGGTAAGCAGTGACGCAGTCCTTGATGGTAAAGCGCACCAGTTTATTAAGAGCCTATTCACTCTAGCCTTGAAGACACTCGAATTGAAGTCCGACGGAAACACTGCCGCTAGCAAATTGTTCCAGTCCCTCCATGTACGCGGTACAAAGGAGGAATCGAAACGCTTCGTCCGGATCGTAGTGGTGTTAACAACATAAGGGTGGAAACTTATACATATATTACACTATCGATAGCAGTAGCTTTTATTTTGGAACTTTTCAACATTAATTTCATCATTTTTAGCTAAATTAATCCAACATATATGTAGCAATGGATTAGCAGTATAATATTCAAAGTGATTCAAATTGATATTGATTGTGTGTTAAGCAATTAGGGTGTTGTTTAGTGAATATTACATATTATATATTCTACAGCCTTATAGAGGTCCACTGCTGGACCAAGGCCTCCCCAAGGCTTTCATAGCTTTAACGGTATTTACCATAATCCCCACGCTTAGTAAATCTTACTACAACATAATTATACTTCTTTAAAAAACTCGAGAATACATAAACCTTATAGTTGACGTGCATTTGAAACCGAAACTAAAACATTTAACAACTGCGTCCTTGAAAAAGCGGGCACACGTGAATAGGCCGGGGGTAGACGGTAGCATTGGACTGCAGAACGAGGTCAAGGCGAATAAAGCCTTCGATTAACGTTTCCTTATTCAAACACGATTTCTTTTACAACCCTGTGGCTTGTGTTTATTTTCAGTGTTTGAGACTTGGGTGACGTCACTCGGGTTTCCCTTGAAGCTTTTGATGATATGGGGTTGCGTGCGTAGATGTGCATTATGATTTGAATTTTGGAGCATAAAGAATGTACTGGTATATAATACAATACTTAAGGTTTGGAATAAGGTTTATGTGTTTATGTTGATTTTATGATTTATCATCAGGTAATTAAATTATGAAGTCGTCAATAACGAGATGTTTTATCAAAACATGTTTGGCCCAAGTTTGATTAATCTACAAAAAACGTTGTCCCACACTAGGAATTTCTCATGAATCGTGGGTGCGTTTACAAACATATAAACTCATATACAATAACAGCCAAACCCGGTACAACTAATTGTAGGCTATACAAAAATTTGTTCCTTGCGGGAATCGAACCCGTGATAGACGGCGCAGCAGTCTATTGCTCAGCCACTGCACCAATCGTGTAGATTTTGTGTGATTCCAATCATTGATATCGTCATCGATCGACAAAAGTAGTGTCAGCTTAAATCGGCTCATAACCGATTACTTCGACCTACGGATCAACTATCCAACACGCCTTTTCCTGTAATTCATTTTTATTTCATAGGGTAATTACTACCGTGTAACCTTGCTTCATAAAGCACCCTAAGCCCGGTTGTCAATCATAGGTTTTTGACAGTCGCTACGGGTAATCAGAAGCCTAAAAGCTTTTCATTCAATTTTTTGACGTGAAAGCTGAGTGTCACGCGCATTTTTCATTGCACTTTTAAAATTATTTATAGTGTCGTTTACTAAATAAAAGCGCGTGATTTATGTAGTAAAAAGTGCATTCAGTAAATAATTCATAAAGATCGTTGAAATATCGCTGCATAGTGGCCACATCATAACTTTGCCTCAAACTTTCCTCATAGACGGTTCACGCGGTCGTATTTTTCAATTGACATTGGGGATACCCGCCATTATTGTGTAATAAAATTTTCAAAGAATTTCTATAATTTGTTACACGTCTTATTGGCAAAATTATGATATCTATCACAGAGGCCATTGATCAAAGTTGAGGTTGAATATAACCTTGAAAAAAGAAGAGGAAGAAGTTTTTCATTCAGACTTCAATCTACTAATTGGGTTAGAGCTCAGATAGTCCATGTATCTGCTGGACTGCTGATCAGCTGGCATTCGGTTGCAAGCCGACCCTAGCCTTGTCCCGAGCTAGGCAAATTGATTGATAGCTATGCAGGAGAGCAAGCTAGTAAAGAAGCTTCAAAACTACGGTACCAAAATCAGACTAAAAGAAAAGGCGACTAATTAAATGCAGTGCTCGCTGCGTGATTAGTGCTACAAATGCAACTGTCAGTTCAAGCTTTACTGAATGCCAATTAAGAATGTAAAGCTGGGTACGTTTGGATGCTAGCTTTGTTGAATTTCAGTATTTGTTTATGTCAACTCAAAGGTGACAGGCACTGCGTTACAATTTCAATTCTGTTTACCGAAGCAGGATGAATAATTTATAATTTCAACGCGAACATCTGGTGATTAGACCGCCTTTTTGTGCGGATTAACCGCTCTTATGCTGTGCCAATCAAGGCACATATACTTACATATTATATATTATATACTTTGTGATTGAATCTCAAAAGACAGTAGCAATGTTTGACAGAGACTACGTATCTACATATGTATATGTTTTACTACGTTCAAAACAAATATCCTTGTTTAACCTTTCTCGTTTATAACTTAGCGAATACTTCCTGCAACAAAATTTCAACTTGCCACGACAATGCCCCAGGATAAAAGGGTGTGACAGAAAGACAGTTTCCGAAAGAGTTCGGTTATAGCAATTCTTTACAAAACACTTAAAATAACCGAGCGAAAGAAAAGAAGGAAATGCCACAAAAGAAATGTTAGCTTCCTTATTATGGAGTGGGCGTATTTTTAAAAGAGCACTTTTACGGCAAAATACTCTTCCATATCGCTGTCATTTGGTATCGTACTCAGACATTGAAACAGGGTTAAGAAAAAAAGAAAAACGGATTACAGGATTATGTACCCATTCTTTGGAAATGTTGTGTCATTACGAATGTATATCGGAGGAGGTGAAAACAGAGGCCGTCAAACAACGTATACACGAGTGGCGACTAAGTTTTCACAACACGACAGTATCAGTATACACATGACTGCTGATTTACTTCCAACTGATTAAACCCTTAATCGCTCACACCCACAGGAATACAGAGCACGGCTAATTTTAGCGAAAAGTTATTAATAACTCATTTACCAAATGGTATATCGCGACTGAAAAAGTCTGAAATTGAAAATGGCGTATTAAAAAACAGCCAGAAGCAAATGTAGGTTAAATAGACTTAACATATTACTTTGTATAGCCCGTAATTACTTCGATACATGAATCAATATGCAAAGATTGTTGGATAGCGAAAAATCAATATCCGCTTTCGTTCAAGGTGACAGTGGAACGTTCGATTCTCATGTAATATTTCATTGCGTAAAAATGTCGTATTAATAAGGTCTATAATGAAAATTAATGACCGTATGGCACGCACAATTACACGCTGACCAAGGTAAATGAAAATGGGCTAGAGAACGCTCGAGTCTACTCGAGTAGGACCTATTATGTTAGTGCGTGTGTTTCGTCACAATATGTAAAGGGAATTTCAAAGGATCCTAAATCTCCCGCATAATTAGGTGGAATATACACGGTACACACCTCCAACAGTATAATTTTACACCCGCCAAATGTACGTATTAAGTTCTTATGCGCGTCATGTGTCTTGCTCCTTTTCCTAATGGCGCGTGTAATATACCCATCGAAACCTACACCATATGCTTAGCCTTACTCATCCGTGTAATCACAAGTCTGTACTTGATAAGATACTTGATTTGTTTGGTAATTATATATCAAATTTATTATAATAGGTATCCTTTTGTATCCAAGGTATGAAAATCAAAAAAATAATATGTCCATCTTATACAATGTACGAATGTGCTGTAAGGCATTTATTTGTTGGGTTAGTCTTTTTTATTGACTTGATTGTGCTCTGGCTGTTGAGAGTATGTCATGCTCACTCAAATGTCTCGCTGATGGTGGCGTGTGTGTTGGGTCATTGGGTTCCCTTCGATATGGTTGAGCTGAATGATGCTGATCCATACGTCATGTTCGTGAACGGACGCCGTCAGAGGGGTAATTTCTGAATTGAATTTTGTGTGTTTTTCATAATGGACGCTCTCAGCGTACAATATATTTCTGCATCGTTCTCACCGGTTGATTTCAACATGAATGATGTAATCAAATATTTGTAACAATAGCTTAAAAAATTAAAAGAGTGTCCATGTAGTTTCTTGTCCGTTCTTCTCCGTAGGTACCTACTCTTTGGAATGGGCGACTAGCTTCATCTTATTGACTGACCGACCTTCTGACAATTCAAAAGTGCCTGTAACTGGTTTATTTGAAATAAATTATTTGATTTGATTTGATATAGATAATTAAAAAAATTAAGACCCGTATTTTTTATTTTGTCGAAATTACCAAAAACTACTGAGATATCGCGTATTAAAGTTACGGAGTGGGGGCTAATTACGTCATGCGACATTTCAAATCAATATATTATCTTCCTAAGTATTTGAATGAAAGAAAAAATAAAAAGTACTTGTTTAATATTTTTTATAAATCTATCTGATGAACATTAAATTATTTTTAGGATACAACCCAATAGTGTAGAAACGCTAATCTTCGTTGAGTGTTTAACGAGTTTCGTAGGTAAGTATGGACTGCTTCCTGACCTGTAACACACTGACGTAAAGGGATCGTCCCTTGGATAAACGCAAGAGCGAGCGCCATCTATCACGATGAGCGTGAAATTCTGACGCAACTTAAATGTATGGTGAGCGGGCACGATGATTGATATCCGATGAAGTATACGTATGTCTGTTTAGCTCTTAAGGGACAGATACAGTATTTATATTTATACAAGAAACTTGTGGGGCCGGCCTTACCCAGTACTATCTCATCTCTCTAACCTTTACTGATAGATGTGTTTTAATCCTACCCAGTACTATCCATACTAATATTATAAATGCGAAAATAACTCTGTCTGTCTGTCTGTTACGCTTTCCCGCTTAAACCTTTCAACCGATTTTGATGAAATTTGGCACAGACAATCTTTAAACCCTGAGAAAGGACATAGGCTACCTTTTATCCCGGAAAAAATTTATATTCCCGAGGGAAATCTAAAAAGCGCGATATAGCCGAATCCCATGCGGGCGAAGTCGCGGGCGGAAAGCTAGTACTATTATAAATGCGAAAGTAACTCTGTCTGTCTGTCTGTTACGCTTTCACGTCTAAACCACTGAACGGATTTTATTGAAATTTGGTACAAAGATAGAGTTGACCTTGACAAATAACATAGGATAGTTTTGATTCCGGACTTTTGAAAAGTTCTCTTGGAAACGCGATATAACCGAACTCAACTCGGGCGATGCAGCGGGCGGAAAGCTAGTCAAAATATATTTGTGAATGTTGATGCCGCTTCATGACACACATGCAGCGGTGTTCTGAATTTAAAAGGTGCAGCGGTGCATAAGCGATATAAAGCAGCTCATCGGCTCCGGACCGTGCAGACAGACACAACGCCGACACGTTTCTCCCAGTTGGCTACTACGATATATATTATACATTGTTATGCGGCAAAATAGCTGGCACAGACAATGATTTAAATTCTAGATTCAGTCATATTTCTTGTCTTTGGGAAAATAAAATACTTCAAGCGACTTACAATGTCTCATTTTTCAGAACACATTGTATTTACGCATAATTTTAAGTAAAAATATAACATCAGACAGGAATATAAATGAAATATGTTTCGCGAAAATATTTTAGGAACTGCAAAATGTTAGCGATAATAAACAATTCGGTAATACCGGAACTAGGTACCGGGCATGATACCGGGTACTTAGTTCCTCTAATACTAAAACATACCCTTAATGCAAAGTCTTTGAAAATATTTTATACTCTTTCATTCATGTACAATCTTGATTTGGCTATGATAAGTTATTGACGAAAGGTGAAGTTTAAATCGATACTGTTTTCTCTTATCCTAACCCCTTTACCCTTTCTTATAAAAAGGTCAAATGTGGTTTTATCATCGGGCTTTATCCCGGCCTGGCGCGTTGTGTGGTGTTAGTAGAGCTATCCCGGCATCAAATTGCCTTTGTAGATTTGTTTACAGTACACTCCCTCAGGGCAAAATATGTATGTGAGATTTCTAATACAATACACGACACCAGACCACAGCACACTACAGCACAGCATACCATACCATACCCCACCACACCACGCCACACCACAATACAACACAATACACCACACTATACCTCAGCACAGCACAACGCAACACAACACAACACACTACATCACAGCACAGCACACCACATCACACCACACTACAACACAACACAACACAACACACCACACAATACTTCAGCACAACATAACGCAACACAACACAACATCCTACATCACAGCACAGTACACTACATCACATAACAATACAACACACTCCAACACGTTTTATAAACTACACATTTTAGAATACTAATGCCATGTTTCACACTTAATATTGTTTTTCTTTCACTCATTTTGTGTAACCGTGCCACATGGCTAATTGATAGTCCCGATGGGTCCATATTATAACTGCAAATAACCATGTATTATTATTATTATCAATAAATATTTTATAATAATAATTAGAAGCCTGAACCCACAGGCACTTATTCCCGCTATACTCAATTTAACTTTAACCTATAAAATAAATTTCGTATTCGTAGAATGATGTGTCTGTTCATCGTATATTCTTATTGCGAATATTTGAAGGAACTTAGCATGGGTCTCGTCCCTGGTCAGCATTAAATTTGCAGAATGACCCACTACCAATTCCTCTGTCTCGACTGTAATTTGAATTTATACGTTCATGATGTTTGAGTAAGCGGTTGTTGTTGATGTTAAGGGGTGTTTGTGGTTCGTAAAGTGAGTGGAAAAGCCCCATACCTATTAACACGTCCACGTAATTAAATTATCTGCTTTCTGTTCGCAGAATCACGTTTCCGACACGAATGTGAGGGAAAGCAAAACCTCATTAGGAAGGCTTTTTGCTAATGTGACAAAAGACTAATTAAAAAAGTTGCAGTCACGAAAAGTTGCGTGCTAACGGTTTTTATAAGTAGACAGTGTCGCTGTGTGAGTAATAAGTGTGTTTTTACACGTTACGCCGTTCAAACGTAAACGTATTAAAATCAAATGGGCACGTTAATAATACACCTAGTTGGAAATTAAAGCTCGGGAATACTTACGCAAGAAATTGGCAGATTCATCAAACACATATTTTTTTCTACATCTATATTTTTTTATCTCTCTCTACTGTCTATATTTTGTATGTATGTATTTATTATAATATTTCGTTTTTGTGTTTCTCTTTCAACTTCTCTTTTATATCTTTGCACCTACCATGTTTTGTCTCTGCATCACCTTAAGGTAGACTGGTAGAAAATGCCTAAAGCATTAAGTCCGCCATTGTGGAATGTTTTTCTTTGTACATAAAGTTTTAATAAATAAATAAATAAATAACAATGGAAAACACTTTCGA
Source organism: Sesamia nonagrioides (assembly GCA_017933935.1). NCBI lineage: Eukaryota > Metazoa > Arthropoda > Insecta > Lepidoptera > Noctuidae > Sesamia > Sesamia nonagrioides. The sequence goes on along the minus strand of JADWQK010001115.1, from coordinate 1,377,295 downwards.
AATTAGATGTTACTTCGGACATTTATCGCACCAGATTAATCAACAGCTAGTATTAATTAATCTAAATGTATTTTTTTTCTGTATTGAGCTTAAATGTTTTTTTTAACTATAATATCAAAAACATAAGACATCTTTATTATAAAAACCTGATCTCTAAATCTCTCAATATTTTACTCCAAGGTGTTAAGCTATTAATCCTATTACGTCATTAGGGATAGAGGTGCCTAATACGGCCATTTTTCTCCACGACTCGACGTAATGCCAAAACACATATATACCTAATAAGTTTGATCGATATATATTTAAGAAGAAGCAATCCAATTATGTCCACTATAGTAGTTTTTCGTAACCTTCAGTGGTAAGTTCATTACGCAGGAGATACTCCTTGGTTCCGTACTTTCTGTTATCAGAAAAGTTTTGCCCTCTTAACGGGAGGGTTTCGTTTGCTCCTTGGATACTAGTAGACATATACTTTTGTATTTCTTGGAATTTATCCCTTCTGGTGTAGGAAAGTTTATACGTAAAGTTGATGTATGTACATACAACGTGAACATCCTTCTGACTATACACGTGTTTATTCTGAAGACTCGACACGTGTAAAGTCTATTTCAAAGATATCTTGAGACAGTATTCAGTACACCTTAATTAGGTTTAATTTTTCTTTTGTAATTCAGTTATTGTAGAAAAACAAAAAAAAAAAGAGTAATTCGCCGCAGGCGTAAAAAAAGAAAAATGTTAGCAAAAGCTCTTCCATTGTGTTGCTAACTACGTCCATTGTTTACGTAGTCTTTTATATGAACAGTAATATTACAAGGCTTTTTTTTAATAATTATAAAGTAGTGCTTGACTGCAATCCCGCCTGATGGTAAGCAGTGATGCAATCATTGATGGTAAAGCGCACTAGTTTATTAAGCCTATTCACTTAAAAAACTTAGGCATAGGAAGGATGACGGCAGTTGAGCGAGGTGATGCAATGTCAAACCCAAGACCAACACGACCAAACGATGCTGCGCTAGAAGGAGATTGATTTGGAGACTCTCCACGACCAAACTCCCGACACAACAACATTTGGCGCATCGTACCCGCCATACATCGCATCACAACTGCTCAGACCCGTCCTCCGTACGGCTTCACCAGAGATCATGCCGGAACACGACGAATCGCTTGGCGGCAAGACTTTGTCTGGTGGGTGGTAACTTCTGCCGACAGCCAGTTATGGCCTACCACCGAGCAAGAGAGCTTAGTTGAAGAAGCTGTGCAGGAACTCAGGACGCACTTCGGAGGTACACTTTTTTTGCGTGTACAAGAGTGAGTGTGGAGTGAGTTGTTATTCCAACTGGTGCTAGTGACACTAATGATATCATCATCATCTCAGCGTTAATACTAGTCGCATCCGAAGCTTTTCAGCTCTTTGGAGTCTGGGGTCTGCTTTACCAGGCTAACTGCTGATTTTGGCGGCTAAACTTCGATATTTTCCGTAAAGCGACTACCGTCTGACCTCTCCAACCCGAAGGCGATATCAAAGCATTGCAGTTAGGGCAATGTTGGACTTTTGAGGGCTCCAATAACCCGTAACAACTGCAATTAGATGTTCGTATGGCAACCGGGACCAATGGCTTAGCGTGCTTTCCGAGACACAAATATTTGCGAGTCCGACGATTAACGAGTTCGATTAACGAGTCCTCGAGTGGAGACCGCGTCTCAGCAAACGTAGCGTAGGACGCCCTTGGGCGAGATGGAGCGACGACATCAAAAAGGTGGCTGGTAGTGGCTGGCGGAGAACTGCTCAGGATCGAGCTTGTTGGCGTGCCTTGGAAGAGTCCTATGTCCAGCAGTGGACGAGTAGAAGCTGATGTTGATGTTGATAATGATTACGAATATGGATGCGGGAGGCGCAGGACTGGCCCAGCAGTGGACGTCTTTCGGCTGAAATGATGATGATGATGTTACAAATATCCTTAAATGTGAAAGGGAGTTTGTTTCGCTTTCACGCAAAAACTACTGAACGGATTTGAATGAAATTTGCATACAGACGATTTATAACCAGGAATAACACATAGGATACTTTTATCCCAATAGGGATGTATCCAAGGTATGATAATCAAAAAAATAATTAGTCCGTCTTAAAGATAATAAAAAAATTAAGACCCGTATTTTTTATTTTGTCGTAATTACCAAAAACTACTAAGATATAGCGTATTAAAGTTACGGAGTGGGGCTAATTACGTCACGCCGTGGTATATTTTGTACCACGGCGTGACGCCATGGGACATTTCAAATTAATATATCTTCCTAAGTATTTGAATGAGAGAAAAAATGAAAAATACGTGTTCAACATTTTTTATAAAGCTATCTGACGGACATTTAATTATTTTTTAGGATACAACCGAATATTCCCATTGGATCGAGAGTAACACTACGGAGCGCAGCTATTTATAAAATAAAATGTATTACTTTAAACATTCTGTAATACTTTAGATATGCGATACAGAGTAAAACTCCGTTTCCCAGAAACGGCTTTCACGTATCCCATTTTGTGCCAACCCAGTAAATATTGCAATTCAGCACACAAGTCAAGTCAAGATCAAAACCACATAACATTGCGAGTAGAAACTAATATCAAGTAAATCTTAGTACAAGTTTGAAATAGTTGCGTTTCTAGTAGCTACAGCAGCTATGGCTACGGCGTAGCGGGCGGCGTAGCGAGGGACTACGGCGTAGCGAGCGTAGCCAGGAAATACTAGCAACATCTATTACAGGCACAATGTAAAACAATTTTCTTAGGTACCTATACATCCCGGAAACTGCACTTAGTTCTTCAATAGTGTATGTAGTTTTATACTTTCCGCCATTTGATGTTGAAGCGTCAATTCCTTATTCGTTTATGTTGATAGCTACTGCATCTCTCTTCAGCCAACTCGTCCTCTTCACATTGAATGTAAAAAGCATTGTGAAAAGCGTATTTCTACTTCCATTTTTATAACGTCATGCCTTTATTTACTTAATTTATATTGTCGGCCTTTGGCTTTATTGCCTTTGTCCAGCAGAGGACTTCTATAGGCTGAAAAGAAGAAGAAGGGCCGGAATGAACTTTAAAAATAGAACTGCTGTCAGCTGTAAAGAGTTATATGTAAAAAAGACTGATTAAAAAAATGCTGTTGCCGTGTGAGTTTCTAAACAGCTAGTGTGAACTTAGCGTACACTTCTTTGAGTAGAATTATAATGATGCCGTGAGTTCTCTATTTAAAATTTAAAAAGTCGACATATATAATTGGCGGGATACTAATCTGTTAGGTATCTGTGACGAAATTGAAATCAATACTTTAAATAAAGAATTAGTTTATTTTCCTCATATTTGATATGAAAAGTAGTGTCAACATTGGGTAATAGAATCAATACCTACTCGGACTATAGGCCCGGACTATAGTCTAAATACCTCGGGATTGATTCTTTCGACCCCAATCTACTATGTATGCCTTATGAAGAGAGAGGTATGATCTCTCCTCACCTGTATAAAAATATTTTAACATTAATCTGCTTATCACTACCTACATTAGTTGTATATTTTTAATTAATATTGATTAATTTCGGGCTAGCCAGTATTTGTCAAAACTTAAAGTCAAACAGTCGCATATCATCGCTTAGCTTTCAACAACGTTTATAAATAAACCCTTTAAACTAGGATTTCCTACAGCTGCGTCAGTATACCTACAGCTTCCGCAGAATGACTTCAAGGAAACGTTATTTATTGTTTTCATAAATTATATTAGACCGTGATGTCATTCAGAGTTGAGTCTTCTCAGAGATCGGTGTTTGACACCTAAATTCAAAACCACAGCGTCATCATTTATTTAAAGCCGGCCATTCCGGCTTTTATATGGCGGAAGTGGTGGCGTTCTAGGAATTGGTTCTCAAGAAATCATTGCATAGAGCACAGACGTTAGCTTTATGCATACCACCTCTTAATGGCATTACGATCTTACATAATATCAAATTTCACGTAAAAGTACGAACTCGGAAGTAGTCTTCAACAGACCTTCTTAAGGCTTCTTCTCTTTTTGTTGTTTGGTCGATTTTCACGAACTATCCAACTTTAAGTCGATGTCGTAGATATAACTTGTTCAAATTCCCGATATTGGAAAAGAAATTATGAAAGTTGAAGTCGAAACTAGAACACTTGAAATCTTGATAGACTTAATCATTTATCGAGTAGCTGTGTAATAAATCCATGCAGGCTATCGTGAAAAAACTGTTGTGGAAGATTTACGTTGCTGTAGGTGGGGGGATCCAAATAACAGTGCACTGGACGCTTGGATACACTTTGTGTTATTCCTCACGTACAATTACAGTTAGGTACAAGCAGAGCAAAAACATGAAAAGAGTCAAAGTCGGGCGAACGCGCAGGCAAAGTCGAGTTCCTGCCACCAGAGATGAGACATATGAGACAACAATGGTTGTGTTGTCTCATAGCCGATGTGGAACTGGTTTAGATCATCTACCGTTAAATTGTTTGAAGAAAGGAAATCTACACCTATTGCCACCTTAGCAACGTATGCAACAATATAATTCCACGTGAAGTCATGGCGTAAGCCTATATTTAATTATAGTGCCTCCTACCCGACGTCGAGGGCGTCTCCTGCAGCGACTAGAGGCCTGAGGGCGCAAAGATGGCCTCTCTCTGTTCCGGGCCATTGTCTGGACTAAGGCCGGACATGAGAGATCGCCGTCGCCAATCACGACCACGAAAACATGGAACTCACAAAATAGGCCAATACTATAAGGCACTATTAAACGTCAAAAAAATAAATATAATAATCAAATAGTATACATTCTAGTCGTCCCTTCCAAAAGATAATTTCTACTATTATACTGTACAGTTTCTTGCCTATTCTTTGCCATAGCGAAGAATGGGTAAGAAACTCCACAGTATAGAAGTATTTAATGTCGACCTCGTAATGACATTATTACTCTAAGTGCGCCGCAACCGTTACTGGGACGTCACCGAGAACAAGATGACAGCACCAAAATAGAGATACACACATTTATTATGACCGCTTATCCACCTCACGTCACCCGAGCGCCGTCATGCCGGCCGCCGCCCGCCGCAGTTTCGAGTAGTTCCGCACTACCTCTAAAACTCGGGCCGAGATTATGATTGTGACGGGCCGATGTGCCGGCAATACAAAGCACGTTTGATCATGTCAACTGAGTTCGGACGTGGTGAACCAACGATCGTCGTCACCGGGATGTCAGGTTTGGCTCTAAGAGCACGTCACACAATTGGGATAGTTACAAACACAGTTTCATCTTTAGTGAAGTTTAAGTACACACATATTAGGAATCTCCTCTTTCTTTCAGCGATGTCAGTTGGTAAGCCCCACCAAATTTATATACTGGGTCCTAATTAATAAACTTGCTCTTTTCCCTGTAATCCAGCAAAAAAAGGAGGGGTTATCTTTAATCTTAATAAAGTATTTATCAAACCTAAACCAACATGAAAAGATTTTTCAAAGTCCATTCATGAAAAGAAACAAAAGACATAGCAAAGTTAAGAGAAGTCAAAAATACTTTGAAGATGACACTGAGCCAATCGTTCTTTAAATTAACTGCTTACTGTGTTCGAATTCAGAAAACAGTAAAGTGTCATTAAAAATTTAACAGGGCTACAAAACGTAGATAAATCCAGTCACAGTTATAAACTCCAAATTCATTTTATAGTAACCATTAAGATCCATAAATGTAATATGCTCATAGCATACGAAGACATTTTAAAAGACACAAAACAACGGCGCTCAGATAGGGCAGTAACTATTACACTCTAGACGGTGACCTAAGTATTGTATTAGTTGTAGGCGTTCTACTTTATGTTGTGTAAGGGCAAGCAATTTGAACAATACTAAAACTATAAACTTCGTATAACTTTGAAACTATTGTATTTTTGATAACCCTTAAGACAGGGGCCGAGACAAGTAGCGATGTCTCGTCTCTAAGACTTTTCGATTTCAGTTTGTAGGGCGGGCTATATCAAATATTTCCGTACTTAAAGGTACTTGGCAAAGTTTCTCGACACACTTCTGCTAGTTAGTTTATCGATAGTGTAGCATTTATTAAATCAGGTTCCCAACACTTATAAGTTATAACATGTTGAAGAACCCCCGTCGGCGTTATTTTGCAGAGCTCGATGGTAAATTATTCTTGTTTAAGGTTGGAGGTATAACGGAGTTTCGCCTTTAATATTAAATATTTACCTCATACACCGTTATTAGTAGAACGTCAAACTCCTGATGGAATAAGTGACTTGGGAATACTCGAACACAATTTCTAAGACTATTCCTTTCGTACAAAAGCAATGAGCCAGCTTCTGTAATATGAACTCAGATTTCTGTTAAGAAACAATGAATTCAATTAATTAATTTATTTATTTCCAGTCGGGAAAACAACGGAGTACATGATGTACGAGTAAGATGTACTTAACTTCAGATGCTAAATAATCTTTACGAAACTAAATTACAAAACAGAAAAGAGTCAACGGAAGTCATGTAAAATTATGAACTTGGCAAAAACTACAACCAGTAAATACGTCTACAATCGGTGTACACAATAATCTATACAACAAATCTATTCAAGAATATTACTAGTTTACTACTTCCATAAAGTTAATTTTAAAACAATACGCTGCTCAAATTACCATAAGTTTTACTGGCGGTAACCTACGGAGGCCCATGAAAAGCAACCTTCGTGATCAAACTGCCGGAATGACTTTCGCTTTCCGCGACCTATTATTATATGTAATATCGCTTTCTTCTTCGAGCCACACACAAAAAGTTCGCAACAAAAACTGAGCGAAAACAACGCCGTTTATATGCTCAAGAATTACGAACAAAAAAGCCTTTGAATTAATACCGCAGTTGTGTTTTTTTACGATGTCTAAAAGTTAAGATTATGTAGGCGAGTTTTTTAGTTTGCCCATTATCGACCAGCGTAATAACCAATGAGTGAGGAGTGGTGGCCCAGTGGTAATGACCTCAAATAACGAGTTGTAGATTGTAGGTTACGATGGCGTTACTTTGTGTAAATTGTTTCATTACCACAGCTCTCAAACTGTAAAAGAAAACATTGTGACGAAACCAGCATGTCCCAGATCTCTCAGATCTGAATTTTGTTACATCCTTATGTATTTTGTTGTGTTTACTTAAATAATCTATACTTAATATATAAAGCTGAAGAGTTTGTTTGTTTGTTTGTTCGCGCTAATCTCGGGAACTACTGGTCCGACTTGAAAAAATCTTTTTGCGTTGGATAGATCATTATTTTAGGAAGGCTTTAGGCTATATAACATCACGCTGCAACCACTAGGAGCGGAGCATAACTAACTCCACGCGAACGAAGTCGCTGGCGGCCGCTAGTAAAATATATAATTATACAACTCCACACTCTTCTTCTTATTGGATGAGGGTCTGTGGTATGTGAGACCACTCTTAGTGGAAGCTTTATAGGCTGATCATGACAGTAACCAATTGAAATAGGCTTCCGACAAAATAATATCTTCTATATCATTAATCTTAAACATGACTAAAGTAAATTTCGTAATGGTGAACCAATACAACAAAGCAGAAACATCCAATTTCCTTTTAATACAAACATACTGTTATAAACCCGCATCCCGGATAATAAGAAAACCATATGAAAATTATATACCTCTTACTTTATTAAAATTGGTCGGATGTATCCAGCTGCTACATATTTACCTATACAGATATACATACGTATACTTAATCATTTAAATAAGAACTTTCCTTTTAAAAGTAGAGGATAAACTAAGTTTGGGATGTATTTTGCTGAAAATACTGCTATTTCTTTCTACGCACAAATATTTCTGATCTCATTATTGCTTTTGTGAAGTAAAATATCATTGTCTATGCACAAGGCACGGAAAATAAATTGTGTCACAGAAAAACGTATCTATCAACAAGCTTCCATAGTAATATGTAAATATAACGTTGATGAACCGTGCCTATGCACGGTGAATAATCATAGTTTAAAAAAAATACATGTGTTAGTGACAAACGGCCTTTGTTTCAGTGTGGTTTACTTCTTGCTTCTGACGGTAAAATGTTTTCTATCTGTAGCATTTAATATGAAAAGGGATTTGGGGACCTCCGGTGACACGCACCAGTGCCCTCAGCAACGCCTTTGGCACGTCCGCGGAGAACCAAAGTCATTTTCCGCAAAATACTCGCGGTACGCGGCAGCACATGACCATTACGTGACATAATACATATGTAATAAAACTAACAAACTGAGGTAAATATTTTGTTAACACACATGTGCTTACCCATCCAGAAACAGAATCAGAATCAGTATTTTTATTTGTAGAACATAGGTGATAGGGATCTAGGAAATATAAAATAAACAAACGTTTTGTATCCCGGTGTTAGGTACTTAAAAACGTGTCTGGCAAATGTATCTTAATACTTAAATTCAGCCGTTTTTGGGAGCGTAATATTATGCTACACAAGATAGAAAGGCCTCTAAAAAAATATTGTAGGAGACATTGTAAGTAATGAGAAGTTCAAAGTAACGAAAACAAATTGCTTAAGGCGCACTCAATATGAAAAAGTCTTTGCTTTACACCAAGCTAAGGATTAGCCTGGAGCTTATACGACAGCGTATAAATATGAACTTTTAATTAAAACACATGCCGTTTTTGAATATGATATTACACGGCGTCCTCATTCAGCCTCGAGATTATTTTGTGAGCGAGAATATTTAATATTGATTTCACTTCATCTTGTTACTTCATGTTGAAGGTGAAGATTCTTAACTATGTAAAGTATAATGAATGACTCCCTGTTACTAAACTTTAGATAAGATAAGGATAGGTACATAATTTTGAAACTCATTAAGAAATTACACAAGACATTCTTGCAGTTCCGTGCTGCAAACTTGATGCGTTAGGAGATGCTACAAAAAGTTTCGAAGGTATCTTTTCCTAAAGCAATGTTATATTCGGAGTTCCCTGCTCGGAGTTGCGTCTCACATTGAAATGGGTAACTAATATCATGATCTTCGTAAATGAGGACTCGAAAATCTTATTTGAATGCACGGCATGAAGTTTCACCGTAAAGTGCCTGAGCAATACCACAGAGCTGCACCAACTTAACGAAAATCTCTTTTATATGTTATACTAACTAAATTTGAATACAGTGGAAGCTACTCCAGTTTCGTGGTCGGGATTTTAAAACGGGTGAAACTGGGTCCCAGCGAAGGTGAGAAAATAAACGGTGGATCTGAATAAATTACAGAAGCAATCATAACTGTATATATTGTGTTTTAAAAAAAAAGTTACAATTCACTAAGCAATAATGTGTTATGGTATCTAAATATCATAATACATTATTGCTTAGTGAATTGTAACTTTTTATTTTTTTGTTAGGTTGGGAAATCATCAAATGACTTCTCCCGCTCTGGGCGGAACAGAAGGGTGTCAGACTTTTACTGACTAAAACCCATCCGTGTTCCTTCACTTGCCTGTGCGACGGCCAGGGCCACGGTTTCTTGTTTAACCAACCCGCAACCCTGACCCAGGAGGGATCGGTCTTCGTGGACCCCGTCACGATGTGCTGACATCTCTTTGAGGCGCGCGTGAAACACGACGCGCCGTCGACTCGGGCCTGGTCCTTACCGAGCGGCGAGCTGCCCACTGCTAACCGCCCGCAGGCCCGCGCTTACGGTGGCTGGGAGTTTGGTGTCATCTCCCGACCAGGTAGTGAGTTGTAAGTTGTAATGCAATCGCCGTGAGATTCACGAGATAGCAGCATTGTTTCAATGTGTTTTGGACAACATATTGTAGCGTTAAAGCAACGCCATGCTAATTGTTTAAAAATAACTTTAACAGTAATAGCGGACAGCTGAACGTTTTCCGATAAAAAAAATGAACAATCAGAAACTAGTCATAAACATTGAGTTCGGAGCGTAATAAACAGAAATGAAACCTCGTGAACCGCGCCCTACATTCAGCGGGATCACAACTTCTTTCATTTAACGGGTCGCTACAAAAACAATTAAATCAGTTTTAACTGAACCATTCAGCGATTTTCACGCGGCGAGCAGATATCACTTTTACACAATTCATTGACCCTGCTTAATCCGATACCTATTTGGAAAATAGATGGATTTCAAAGAGAAAATTCTGTTTCATTTTCTCGTTTTTTTACCTTTTATCTTAATACTCAATACTTTATTGCATTTCATAATGATCTTATGATCTTATACCTATAATCTTATGAATTGACGTTGTGGAGGCATGAGGAACAGGGAGTAAAGTTCACTCATTCTCCATAGAAAAGGGAGGATCCTCCGACCAGACGGGTGTGATGTCTGGCGGGCACTTGCCCAATGCTTGAAATTGGGAAGTTGTATATACGCTAGTTGCACGGTAAACTCTTATTGCGAGATGTAGAATTCGTGTGATGTCAGTATGACGCGTTGTTGACTTTGTAGCGTTTGTAGGTACCGCCACAACTTTGATATAACACCTGGGTTGCACTTCAAGCAACAACTAACTTAAGAGGGTTGGATACAACTAATGACACAACCCATTACATGCTAGTCGGTAAAGCTCACACTTAGCGGTATACTATCGTCAATTATACCCTAACTTTAGCTAAGTACATTCAAACGAGTTACGGTTAGGCTGTATTTCTATAGACTGGATCAAGACTTGACCATGAGAACTATGATGGCGTGAACAAGCACAACTACACATTTTCAGAACCAAAGTTTTAAAAATGTACTGAAATCTCGGTTTGAAAAAAACTAAATTATTATTATTAATTATTAATGGGCGAAGGTCTTTCTACTCTCCTTTCACTTCCCTCTGTATGAAGCATTTTAGCACAAACACACTTCATCATCGAATCTTTTTCAGGTTTACTGATCCATTGATTCATATGTTAAAAAATGTTGTCTGCTCAACAATGGAGAAAAAGCAGTGAATTTTGTTATATTGAAAATTAACCCCATTTCTAATGATAGTGTGTTAGGCAATTACCCTGCCGTACTCAACCAAGTGTTAAAAATAGTAACAATGGTAAAAAAATTGAATTTGAGTTTGAACCGCGTAGTTTGCACTTTTTTATGTGAGAGCGGATTTTTTTTTATATCGGAGCAAATTTTTTATTCCAGAGGGTCTACAATCTTGTGCTGAATTCATGGTTAATGTTGTACGTCCATGTCCCTACCACCCTATATACCCATTTCCCTATCAACCTGTATAACCATGGCATGATTTATATAAATAATTTTTTTTCGGTGACAACTTAGGCGAAATGCGTAGCTATTGATCGATGTCTTGACAGATAGTGAGGCGGTCAGACATCAATTAGGTATGACATGGAATCGTACTAGAAGACTCTGTTGAAGTTTATCCGGTAATGTACTTTGTTATGTTTCCATTGACGGCTATCGGAAAAATTAGAGACACATAAGTATAAGACTTGCAGAATTCCTTTTAAACCGGTTTTGTATGTAATGCATAGCAGGCACACTAAAAAATCATAAAAGCATGTCAGTACCGTCCTCCTGAATCTCTATATCTAGGTCTTCTGCGATGACGTTGGACGTTTTCAGAAACCGATGCAGTAGTGGTCTTATACCTTGTAGTCTTTTCGGGTAACGCTTGCGTTTGATTGGGTCAAAAATTAAAGTAAGAAAATATACAAATGTCGTCAACACCCTCTACAATAACTAAATTAGCGTTTCATTCAGTCCCCATCAGTATTCGAGTATAATAAAAGACAACAGATACCCTCTGTCACTCGTCCATTGTGCAATGTACAATAACATAAAGCATTCGTTCATCATATTCCAAAAGGAATTCAAAATGGCATGAACATGTTTCTAAGACAAAGATCCGCGATCCGTACTTATTGGAGATGTAGTACCATTGTATTTTGGCCCAACAGGATAATATTTCTTATGTGATTCTATCGGGAGATAACCATTCCGTTATATATTAGGTAATTATTTACCCTGTATAGGTATTACTCGTGGAGTCCAATTTCGAGTTGTTGTTGGATCATAATTTTTTTTTGAGTCGCTGGTGATATTTATTTATGCCAATGTCTCATTTGAGTCTACTTTAACGAATAAAAACTCAGTTTTGTAAAACTGTTTGTTGGGTTTTAATCCTAACCAAACGAATGCTGTGTGAATGTCACTATAAAAATAAATTACAATAAAAAAAACTCACTAGTAGTTTTATGTAGGTGCAATTCGTAGCATAAAAGTTCTACCTCTGCTGAAAACCTGTCGACAAGACAAAAAAATTGGACCGACAGACTACCATTCGATTGATTTAGTCTTCCTGCGCAGCTAGTCTAAAATTTACAGCCAGCCTGCATTTGAGAGCTAAACCGAACGTGTGACGCCTGTTATACGCTGCTGACGTCATAACACACCGCACCGGCTTTATTCTTTTATTTATTAGACGACCTTTATTTAAAATTTCGAACGTTATTTTCTCTTTAAGCATGTTTCCATTTTTTAAAGTTTTTATACTCTATAGCAGTGGATGAATAAGCGTTACGAGGAAAATATAATTACAGACCATATTATATTAGTATTATGTATTTATTGTCCGAGTTTACTCGTTTTTATTTCTCCCTCGTTAATTTATTCGGTGGTATTTCATGCCATCGGATGCCGGAAGAAATTACCACCTACCAGACAACGTCTTGCCGCCAAGCTATTCGCCATGTTCTTCCGTGTCTGGTGAAGCCTTACGGAGGACGAGCCTGGACAATTATTGTGTTGCGATGTATGCCAGGTACGATGCGCCAAATGTTGTAGAGTCGGTAGCTTGGTCGTGGATGGTCTCCAGATCAATCTCCCTCTCTCAACTGTCATCTTCCTTCATAATCATTCAGTTATTTTGAGTGACTAGGCTCTTAATAAACTAGCGCGCTTTACCCTTAATGATTGCATCACTACTTACCATTAGGTGGGACTGCGGTCAAGCACCAGTTTATAATAATAATAATAATTTTGTCGTCCTCCGTGGCGCAGCGGTCAACACGCCTGCCTGCGACGCGGAGGCCCCGGGTTCGATCCCCGGCCAGGTCATGATGGAAAACGATCTTTTCCTGATTGGCCTGGGTCTTGGATGTTTATCTATATATGTATCTATTATAAAATATAGTATCGTTGAGTTAGTATCCCATAACACAAGTCTCGAACTTACTTTGGGGCTAGCTCAATCTGTGTGATTTGTCCGTATATATTTATTATTTATTTGTCCGTATATATTTGTATATATTTATTATAAAAGAAAAATTTAGATGAGGGCGTGTCAGTCAGAATTATAAAAAAAAAATCATTAGTAGGTATATAGAAAGTGCACGTGAGTATGAAAGGAAAAATCCATTCGTACTTTCATCATTTAAAGAGATTCATATTCAAATGTATGTAATATCAAAAGAAAAATTCTTTCAGCATAGTTTATCTATTCATAAACTGAAAACTAGTTACTTATGTGTACATTTTTAGTAATTTGAAATAAATCTTCTGAAGATATTCATTTTTATTCATTCATATATGGAAATTATTCAATGAAAGGTACTCGATTTGAGAATCATGTAGGTACGTCGATCATTTGAATATAGAACCGAATCAATTTATGGTTTTATAACTTTTGTCTGTGATTTTGTACGATCTTTTACAATAAATACCCGTGGAAATAACACGAGAGAATTTGTTGAAAAACCTTTTTATGTTATTGCCAATGTGAAGAGCGGGTAGTGAGTAGGTACCAACATTTTTATTTTCTGCTTTCGAATAGAATCCTATTATGTTGGAACAAGAGACATTTTAATTGATGAAAAAAACAGACAACGAAGTTTAGATTCTGCAAAACTTGTTTCTTAGAACAATTACAAATGGTAGGATTGTAGGTAAGTAAGTACAAACTGCTGGGAACTATACAAACAACCCTATTCAGTTTTATTAGTAAAGTTTATTGAATGTTTTACAACCAAGAGCGGTAAGACTAGATATTATAAATGTTCGTAATTGAAAAAAAAGGGGACACGTTCGCATTCACTTGGAACAGAAACCGTGACTGATGATACGCCATGTCGGGGGAATTCATAACTCATCTCAGAGTCGTCTTTTCTCTTTGATTACGACGACAGAACGCTTCACAAGCTCTTCCTAGCAGGTGAATAACATGTTTCATCCCGTTTTGATATTTAATTTTACCATAAGGCACATATATCAATCCCTTTGTCCAGGAATAAAAAGCCCCAAAATTTACTTGCATACCTCCACTTTCCGGGAAAATTGCGTTCAATTGTACCCAAACCAGGGCTCCCTTGTAATATCGACAGAACTCTCGAAAAGTTTAAGAAACGCAAGAGCCTCTGAATAAATAATGGTGCGGCGCGCCAAAACTTTTACAGATATTGGCTTTGTTTCGCAGCGGACAAATATTAACGCTAGCAGCTGCGACACATATTTACCGTGGGACAGAGCTCCTCGGCGCCGCCACGGAGCGTCCCTACATATCACGGTGTGAATGAAATTGTTACAATTGTGTTCCGACGCGCCGTTCACTACAAACGACACAATATTATTTTAGTTCCTACCTCCATAATTATTCAGTTTCCGCAACAACAGTCATCAATGTTTTACGCACCTGTTATTACTTCGGTTCACAGAATTTACGCAACAGAACATCCCTCGATTATAATATCGGCCGACTAAATACCCCTCTCTCCATAATAATAAGATGATATAGGCAGCAAATATTACAAAACGAGAAGCTGTAAGTTAATTTTCATATCGATTTCCTATTTCCCTCGACGCTGCGGCTACGTTTGCTAGTGTTACTCTATAATTTACGTTCTAGAAAACCTTTCGGTATTGGCTATGGTTTCGAGTGAAGTGGACATTATTGATGTAGTAGATGCTCTGGTACGTTGCATTCCACAGGCGATTTAGTTCTGTCGATCCGTTGGCCGGCACTGCTTTAATTTCGTTGCAGGACGCCGCAATACGTACAAACCGATAAATTGAACATACAGGATCGTATTAACTCGATTTCTGGATTAATGTACTGTATACCTAGAAAAGAGTTTTATTCACCTTAATTATGTATAAAGTAACTACGGGATTTTACGACATTATAGATTTATAGCGCTATAAAACATCGCGCATTGCAGCTCTGCGATAACGACAAATTGATGTTTTCAGTCAACGGAATTGCTTCTTTTAAATGCATAAAATAAATGGTACCACACTTATTTTTGAATGCGTTCCCGTACGGAATCTAAAAGGCATCCTATTAGATGTTAGGAATAGTGCGCTGCAAATGAAAACGAAGTATTCCTTCTATTTTTTTTTTTTATTTACTGTAAATATGTATTTCTTTCAACACACACAGCCTCCGTGGCGACAGCCTCAGTGGCGTGAAATGCAAATATTTTTAAGCATGATTTGGAATATTTGCACTGGTTTAGCCGTGCTTCGGAAAGCACGTTAAGCCGTTGGTCCCGGTTGCCATACGAACATCGGCATTCGTTACGAGTTGTTGGAGTCCTCAAAAGTCCAACGGTTGGTCTAACTGCAATGCTTTGAGGTGGCCTAGTGGCCACCACGACTTAACCTGTGATTAATAAGCACATACTATAAACAATGGTGTACATCAATTATTATCACAGTTTAATTATCGTTTATAGAATCAAGGGTCTAATCAAACGTTGTGTTAGTGACCTCAAGTGGGCTACGTTTGCAATTAATTATTACCTCTTTGGCGTAACCTTACAAAGGTTACAAGTGACAAACAACATTAATGCGACGTTATTATGTCACAATGTAACGTGCATTTCACGGTGATCATGTCGTAAGCTACGGCAGCCATCTTACACGCCTCACAAGCGGCTGCTCTTGTTCGGGCCAAACCAACAAGCAATTACTCCAAGCCAGTAATAACTGAGTGACTGTTTATTATACATGGCTTAATTTGATCACCGGCCATACGTCGTGTGTCAATATATATGAGTGAGTTTCAGAGTGGTACATTAAACTAATCTATTCTTGACACAATACAGGGATACAAGATATTATCTTCTTGTAATCCACAATAAGACTGCCGACGTAGATTCTTGTCGCAAATTGGGTTTGGATACACAATTTAGTTAATAGTGGTTTTATTACTAAAGTTATAGATGGATCAGATCATAACTTACCAAAGCTTGATTACTTTTACCAATGGGTATATATACTATATATATTATATGCCTACTGGCAAAACTCATTTAAGTTTTAGTAAAATAGCGTGATGGATAGATAGATATGCGCAGACAAATAGATAGTTTGCATATAAAGTACCTATGTTTAAACCTTAAATATGACCTTAACCTACTAACCTTTCAGATTGCAGTCAAGCTTTATAGAAGAATATTTTCGTATTTCCGTTTCCTTTCTAATAAAAACCGCAATTTGCTGTAAGCACGACGATTCCGCTTTCAGCGAGATCGCTATTCATTCTCAAGTAAAGCCTTCTTCAACCTCGCGCCTTGCTTGAACAAACTAGACGAGCGCAATTAACTAAAAAAGCACGACCGATTTCTACATCAATAAAATGACAAGTTTCTGAATTTATTTCAAGACACTGGGACAATCCTTTAAGGCACACCAAACACAGCCCGCCGACACAATCCGGCTTTGTTGAAAGAAGCATGTCGACAACCTTCGCCCGTGCGTGCTGCCCGCCAACATGTCGGCGGCTTGCCGGCGGCTAGGGTACGCAAGCGCTCAGTTGCCGGCGACATTTTAGCTGTAGTGACGTGCTAGTATTTTAACTGCCAAATAAGTTTCTAATGTCGATCCGCCGACATGTCGCCGGCAAAGTTTTAAGACTTGCAATGACTGAAGCCGCCTACATAGCCCGCCGGCAAAATGTTGCCGACATATGCCGCCGGGGCGACGGTTTGGTGTGTAGAACGCTTAAGACGTTTGAAAGTAAAGAAACAAAAATGACAGATGAGTACGTACTTGATGACGACGGATAACAAAGCGAGTGGGCGTGAGAGACAGCCGAGATTATCTCTGACAGTTGGAACGTTACATTTCCTGACAGAAACCTCCCCCCATAGAGTGTGCGCGAAGATCTGTTGAAACTAAACCCACAAACAAACCTCGAGGCATTTGACCCGAGGTGGTGCAAACCTATCTATAAACACATTATGATTTTACTTTGTCGTTTCGTCAGATATGCGGTAACTTCTAAGACCTCTGTCTCGTTTGTGTGTAATCTGAGGATTCACTCAAGCTATACCAATTAATTTTGCCGTAACTCGGGATTTGACGCTTTAAAAATGGTTGTTTGTGGTTGTCGTAATTTATATTTCATTTAATTAAAGCTGATCTGAGGACTCGTACTGCCTTTTCAGAAGTACGTAGATACGTTCTTTATTATTATTAATTTCACAAATCAATTCAGCCGTTGTCAAGTAATGTGCTTACTAACGACTAGTATTCCATTTTTATTCGTTTGTTGTAGGTTAAGAATCATAAATGGAAAATAAGGAAGAAATTTCAAGTGGTAAAAACGTTACATAAAAAAACTTTTTAGAAAAAATATAAACCGACTTCAAAAAATCCCAAAAAAGGAAAAAATAATTTTACTTTTGTCATGGTTCTAGAAGTCGGTGGCGAGCTAAACAACAAAAACCTCCAGACACTCTATATTTCGTAAAAAGTTTTTATTTCATGCTTTTCAGTGTCTCAGTCGAAATTCGAAAATTACTTTTTTTCACCTCATAACAATAGTGGCAGCCATAAACCATGTTATAATAAGTTCTCATCAATACGAAAACAATCCCGGTCTCAAAAACTACTGAACCGATTTTGATGAAACTTATAGTATTCTGTAAGTTGAACAATACATACTTAGTACAACAAAACAAGAATTACTTAAATCGAACTTGTAGTTCCGGAAATATATGCGCACAAACATAAAAAATATACATACGCTTGAAATTTGGCTTACATACATACCTACGGATCGAATTGATAACCTTCTTTTTTTTGAAGTCGGTTAAAAACATAGGAAATCCCAAGGCGAAAAATTAGTTTCGGAATAACTTTGGTAAAAAAGAAAACGCACACCCTTCCCATTACTTTTTGTCGGAATGCAGATCAATCCTCATCCATCTCTAATATGTCCAGAGCTGTCTCATCGTTTTATTATCCTCTGAGTCGCATCTTTCCGTCGTTTGTTTACTGAATTTATAACGCTCGATTGTGTAAATATTGCACAAATTGATTTTGCAACACGGCTATTTTTTTTTGTTTGCCAAAAACCGGTTTGAAATAAATTATTATTAATATAATCTAGTACGATAATAGAATATGGTCGTATTGCAAAATCAATTTCAATATCATTAGAATAATTGTGATAATGGAATGAACAGTCATTGTCACTTTATTTATTTAAGCTAATCTAGCTTAAATCGTCGAACCGAAGACCAAATAAAATTAAATTATTTCACACGCGTCAAACACCTGCCAATAAATTGCTGTGTGGTTTTAAAACTATGTATCATCGTATCGTATTAATAACCAGTGCGGTGTCGAATTTTATAACTATCGAGTGTTTGCAGTCCGGTACGATCGTACAGGTAACTTCACTAATTGGATTCCACGTTGTCATGACATCAAGTCATCAACTTCGTATATCAACACTATGTACCGACAAATTTCACTCTTCTCGTAACGTATTGACGAAGTAAAATCGTAATTCGATTCGTCATCGCGAAATATAAACAGTATAAATTGGAACACTCGAAATTGTGCTGTCATCCTACGCAGTCGTTTAAATTGAGAATTATAGGGATCATACATCAGATTTGCTAGTACTTACCTACCATGTGCTGTCATGTTTTTAATCATTGCACTGCGTAGAATATACAATATGTAAAGAAAACCCTGTCCGATCCGTGAAGGTATTGTTAGGTAGCGATAACTGATTCTACTAATGCCTACAAAGCCGCGCTAAACTTAAAAAAAAACTCCCTAAAAACATTAATATTATTTCGCAAAAAGAGGTAACTTAGAACATGTGCAGTATGCCATACAGGCGCGGGCGAAGAGGGGCAGGGCACGCGGCACGCGGTCACATCGCTATTCGCTCAGAATTATACCGTCAAAAATAATGTTGTCACTTTTTAAAAATTACCAAATTTTGGGGAAGTTGGAATTAATTCACGGGAAAAAGAGGTTATTTCAAAATTCACTAGTATTGTTACTATGATGATTAAGTAAAATTTCATATTTTATTTGGTCATGTGTTTACCTAACCTTTATTATCCTTACGGGTCGGACAGGGTTTTCATAACATATTGTATAGATAATATAATACAATATAAGTACAACTGCTTTCGCTGTACTATTTTTTTGTATAGTCCTTATAGGTTTGTACGCAAGGTTCGTTAGATTTACATGGAGGTGTGTGTAAATGAATTATCCTAAAAAAAAACTGCTAAAAACATCTCTTCATTTCATAATGAAATATATTTATAAATTCGCTGCGAGCAAATTGAAACATAAATCTAAATCGACATTCCTTTTCTGCTCTGACGTAACTTAAAATTAGTTTTAGTTACCAATTTCCGTCTCAAAAGTAAATTCCGTCGAATGATTTGAGTTTAAATTTACAAAGTTTATACAATGTTACACAAAAGGATCAAGACAATAACCGACAAGCAAAAAGTTCTAGACAGGAGAAGAGGGGAAAGCAATTTAAAGTGCAACTATTCTGTTTACTCAAGTTGATTGCAATGGGACAAGTTGCATCCCATAGGAAGGAGTGATATGGAATGTCTTCTCGATAATCTCTCTGAACAAAGGCCCCAAATGGATAATCGATGGAGCCTTTCACATATCTCAACTTTTAAATAAATATAGTTTAAAAAACTAAAAAAAAACATGATTTTAATGAATATCAAACTAAAAAGTTTTAAAAATGTTTTTAAAAAAAAACGTGAGGCGCTTTGTGCCATAATTTTTGTATATTAAGCGCCTCACGCTTTTCTTTAAATCATTTTTAAAAGTTTTTAGTTTGATATTCTTTAGAAGCATGTTATTTTTAGTTTCATAAATTATATTATTTTTGACTTTTTAGTTTGATATTCTTAAAAAAAAAAAACGAATGAACGAACGTATTAAAAAAGTGGGACATTTTACAGTAATGAGTCGCTCACTCGTAGTCCTAAGAGTTAGAGACGGACAAACAAACAAATAAACAAGCAAACAAGCAAGCAAACAAACAAGCAAGCAAGCAAGCAAACATACAAGTGAAGCTAATAAAAAGCATGTAAAAACGAGGGGCGAGCTAAGCGCGGGAGAAGAATCACGCGGAGAATTAAACAGATTAAAGTTATATATTATCAAGATTCACATGTTCCACATAATTATCTACATATGTAATTATATATTCTGTGATGTTAACATAAAAATTATTCGTAGAATCGTGAATTGTGGTAAACCGTTTCCATAATTGTGTTCAAACGGAGCATGTAATCAGTATTCTGTCCAAAACATAATAACCTCGAAGTAATAATAAGCAGAAAGAGAAACAGACAGAAATTATTAGCGAACTAATGAAACGGGTAATGTTGTTAGGTTTAGCTATATGAACTTAGTATATAAGGTGGTTTATTTTAAGAGAAGCATTGATATACAATATGTAAAGAATACCCTCTCCGATCCGTGAAGGTATTGTTAGGTATCGATAACTGATTCTACTAATGCATATAAAGCTGGGCTAAACTTAAAAAAAAACCCCTGAAAAAATAAATATTATTTCGCAAAACGAGGTAGGTAACTTAATACATGTGCGGTAGGCAATATAATGCGCGGCCGAAGGGGGGCAGGGCACGCGTCACGCGGTGGCAATGGTGTTCTCACTTTTTTTTAAATTACCAAATTTGGGGGAAGTTGAAATTAACCCGGAAAAAAAATTCAAAATTCATTAGTATTGTTATTATGATGATTAAGTATGTAAAATAATATTTTATTTGGTCACGTGTTTACGTAACCTATAGTACCATTATGGGTCGGCCGGGGTTTTCTTTACATATTGTATACCTAAATGGTATAGAAGAATTTTAATTTCTTGAATATTTAAATAAAAATTATAAAGAATTTTAAAATCACTGGAACGGGAGTAAAGATAAATACATAATTTTATAGAAAGCTATGAACTTTTTTAGCGTTAGCTACGAACGCCACATAAACAAACAACGCGTAATACTGACCTTACACGGATTCTACATCTTGTTACATACATACAACTTTCCAACATCACCCGTTGGGCAAGTGCCCGCCAGACATAACACCCGTCTGGTCGGAGGATCCTCCCTTTTCTATGGAGGATAAGTGAACTTTAAATCCTGTTCCAAATGGCACATCTTTATAACTAGGGAGTTTAAACAACAAATAATTAACGGTGCGTTTTTATTTTCTTTTTAAATATAGGACGCAACTTATCGTGGAACACATCAAGATTGGGTATTAGTGTGATAAGGGAAATTATACCTACTCATCAATTATTCTACGAAGAGGTGCTTGCCGTCCCAAATTAGACTTTACAGGTGGGGTGTAGAAAATATATTTCAGTGTCTCGCGAGGATAGCTACGGGAACCTTTACAGGCATGTTCCCCAGAAAGTAGCTACACTGATATAATAATAGATATAATAAGATATGAATAAGTATGGAACTTTTAAAAAATCATGGTGGTAGTCCTAGTAATAAACTTTGAAGGAAACCTATTTATTTATTCATTTAAATTTTGGCACAAAAAAGATTCTAAGGCGGATTAAAATGGCTCAGATAACTTTATATTAAACTTAATTTTTAAAACGTGTCCGTTTATGAACATTAATAAATAAGTCCCTAAATCTTGAGGTCCCATAATGGGAGTATAATTGCGTTTCTCGGTTCAGAAATTTCTCGAGTGTCTGAGGAGATTTTCTTTCGACTCTATCACAGGGGACTTAAAAGCTCCTTACGTGAGCTGAGCCATTCTAACCTTGATTAAAATAGATTGTAATAGCTATATTCAGAATTCGAAATACTTGAATTAAAAAAAAAAAAAATTAACCCTCACTCATTAGTGACTATTTCAATTCTTCAGGTTTTATCATAAACTAAAATTTTACAACCAGTGCGCAGACTCTTATTAACTTTAATTATGATTCTAAACCCACTCTTTCACAGAAAAATACAATTACTACGCGGTCAAGATTTAAAGAACAAATTAACACTAATTCTAAGTTTCTAGAATCATATTATGCTGCAACAAACGCAATAGATACATATGTATTATTTGCAATGCTTAAAAATATCGTATAGGAGTATGGGTCCTGGAAAACTTCCCTTAAATTGTTGCAAACTAGACAAATGGCGGGGCAAGGGTGAATAGCAAACAAATATGCCCCAATGAATCCTTTTTATCGTTTTAGTTCCGAGAATCAACTCCTACAAGCTTAGTTGGGTTTAATTGTACGTTTTGCAAATAAATAGAACGGGGCTAGGAGATAAATGGGTGGCAGGCCAATTAACCCTAATATATTAGTAAAACAAGTTTCACAAACTTCCTTATTACCTTATAGAGGGCCTCTTAGCTGGAGTCTCTTTAAATAAATTACTTGGCGAAATAACGTCAACGGTTAATGCCAGGTCGCGTGTCCATAGAGATGTTGCTGGCCATAATCATGGCCCCATCATGTACACATTCTAACCTTCACCACACCTTCATATTATATATAAGGATAGGTACTATGTAGACGCATACCTACCAGTGGCGAAGAGTCCATACAAGCCGATTCCCACCGGGTTACCTTTCAAAAATCAGTTCCATATTCATACAAAAGTATTTACATTCTATTTCATTAACAAAGTATTATTAATTAAATGCCTGCGCGATTTACAATAGCAATAGTAATTCTTAGCAATACCCTAAGTATCACATTTCATTTTATAGTCGTAAAGGTAACTCGACGAATTACAGCTTATCTCGGCCAACGTTTTACTATGAGGCGAAAAGAGACAGAGCGTGTCACCATCTCTTTCTAATGCTCGCTAACTGTACGTAAAATTTAAAGAAAGATAGGCTATTCGCGACCGGGTTGCAGTTCTCTCCTCTCCTCTATTAGAAAGAGACAAAGAAATTATTGTTATTGAAGCACGGCACGGGAGAAAGAAAACACGACAAAATTAAAAAGAATTAGCGTTATAATGAAATCCTTCGCAAGTCATATTCTTTTTATTTTGGCATATTTTCGTGTTCCATTTCGTAAGGTTGAAAATAAATTATTGTTAGTATGTGACATGTTGCTATACCACTGGTGCGTGATAATTTCGTTTGTTATATTTTAATATTTGTGTTATTTAAACTGTGACTGATTCTGTAAGGTAATTTAATCGCAGATTTGGTTAAATACTGTGGATTTTGTTTGTTATTATGGCTTATATTATTCTACCGGCAATATTATTCAAGATATCCTGCAGTAGGTAAGTGTTTAAGTGTTTATTTTTTTGGACCGGCTTCCCTTTGTCAAAATTTCACCCTTCGCCACTGATACCTACGATAGGTATGCGTCTACATAGTACCTATCCTTATACATATTGTATAAAACTTCTAACCTAAAATTTCCGGGCCTATGTAAGGCATTGATGTATAAGTATTTACATTGGCACAATGAGCAAGGACACAACCCTCCCTTTAAACTAAGTTATCGATTTCATATAGTATAATATAATATATGTGAGTATAAAAAGGTTCCTTCTCTAGTGCCAGTAGGGCGCGAACAATGCGGTGACATAAAATAAAGCATCGTCACCACTCCACGCCACGTTATTGGTAAAAAGGCCGAAATCTTTATGATAATAAGTCACGATCTATCGCACTCGGAACGGTCATAAATAAAATGACTGACCCTCGAAAATCTTAAACAGATTATGAATAATTGGCCATCCAATATTGTTGGATCTTCAACTGTCTCTTTCTGCTCACAAAACGGTAAAAGAAAATATCATAATTGAACTATAATGTCTGAGTATAAAGGTGTTTCTTATTTCTTACGAAATTTCTTCAAGCAGACCCTCGAAAGTAGAAGTGAAACAGAAATATAAACAATAGTGTGTATAAAAGTAATACTACTAAATATACCTACCATTGGCGAAGGGTGAAATTTTGACAAAGGGAAGCCGGTCCGAAAAAATAAACACTTAAACACTTACCTACTGCAGGATATCTTGGAGGAGGTCTTCAGATAAGAATAGTATTAAAAGCCCCACCTTCACCATACAAAAAAGGACTGATGATTTGATAACAGTGTCTTTCAAGTATGATAAAAGCGGCAGCAAAAGAAAAAAAAAGCCTTTTTCGACGTGCATCTCCATACCACACATGCATGCTTGTTAGTAAGTACTAAGTTAAGTACCTATTGTTAGGGAATAAGAGTCAAGAAAAAATAAAATAAAAAATTACAAAAATAATAGTGTTAAAAACCGAACCACACAAACACCGATCCAAAACCAACAAAAATATTAAGCAAAAATAAAGCAAATTATACACAATCACAACGTTATTTATATTGTAATGCAATGCGTCTGTTTTTTTTAACAAAATGAGCTAAAATGATGTTATAAAAATTCGGATTACTTTTCATTTTATTAAGCAAATTTTTTTAATTGACATGATAGCCAAATCGGACAATCTCTGCTCTTTTTGGCAGTTTCGCACATATGTGTGAATGCGTTTTAAAGCAGAAAATGACCGCTCAGCTGAAGCTACTGAAATGGGGAGGGTCAGAATTAAACTGCAAAGAGTCGAAACTTGAGAAAATGCGTCTTTCAAAGACGTATTCTGGAGCTGTAAAAAAAGCTCATAGGTGTCCAATTTATTTAACGACGCTGACGTAAGACTTTAAGTTCATTCAGCAGGTAGTCAGTTGAGCAGCACTCTATATGAATTAAAGCCATAATAACAAACAAAATACACAGTATTTAACCAAATCTGCGATTAAATTACGTTACAGAATCAGTCACAGTTTAAATACCACAAATATTAAAATATAACAAAACGAAAAACACGAAAAACGAACACATGTCACATACTAACAATAATTTATTTTCAACCAAACGAAATGGAACACGAAAATATGCCAAAATAAAAAGAATATGACTTGCGAAGGATTTCATTATAACGTTTCTTTGTCTCATTCTAATAGAGGAGAGGAGAGAACTGCAAGCCGGTCGGCAGTAGCCTATCTTTTCTCAAAAATTACGGACGGTTAGCGATAATTAGAAAGAGATGTCTGACACGCTCTGTCTCTTTTCGCCTCATAGTAAAACGTTGGCCGAGATAAACTGTAATTCGTCGAGTTACCTTTAATGTAATTTAGGTACGAAAAATTTAAGCGCTGATTAATTTACGACTATAAAATGAAATGTGATACTTAGGGTATTGCTAAGAATTACTATTGCTATTGTAAATCGCGCAGGCATTTGATTAATAATACTTTGTTAATGAAATAGAATGTAAATACTTTTGTATGAATATGGAACTGATTTTTGAAAGGTAACCCGGTGGGAATCGGCTTGTATGGACTCTTCGCCACTGATACCTACACATATAAACCAATATTATTTACATAAGTATACTTAAATACATACATAATTGTTAAACCCTCGGGCTTCGTGAGGGTTTAGGGGTGATGGTGCTCGCTCACGTTGCGAGCTGGTAGAAAGAACTGCTGCTGATGATGTAGGTCATGCGAATCCTCGGGCTTAGTAAGGGTCACGTGACACTACGGGTCCCTACGTCTCAACCTCTGATATCAAAAATGAAACATAGGTTGCTAAATCCAATGTTTATTCTACCATCCCTGAATACATAAAATGTACTAAAAAGAACCTTATTTTCTTAAACTATATATTACTATCGGAGAATCTTGACATTGACTTCTAATTTCACATCTCAAATGAAAAGTGCCATCTATTTTAATTTTAGTTATCTTTGGGACAGATAGTCCCAAAGATAACTAAAATTAAAATCATGTTCAAACTTAATTTGTTGCGATCTTGATTTGACTGATAGATGGCTGAACATAATACTAAAATATATAATAAACAAATATATAAAAAACAAGTATTTGTATGCATGAATATGAATATTTGCACTGGTCTGGTCGTGCCTCGGAAAGCACGTTAAGCCGTTGGTCCCGGTTGCCATAAGAACATCTAGTGGCAGTCGTTACGGGTAGTTGGAGCCTTCAAAAGTTCAACAATTGGTCTAACTGCAATGCTTCGATGTCGCCTTCGGGTTGTGGAGGTCAGACGGCAGTCGCTTCACGGAAAATGTCGAAGTTTAGCCATATCAGCAGTTAGACTGGTAAAGCGGACCCCAGACTTCAAAGCTGACAAGGCTTCGGATGCGACTGGGATTAACGCTGGGATGATGATGATATAATAAACAAATTCTCACAATGTAGAGGAAAGGTAATGAATGCTCTTTTATGTCCCCACTAATGGGACACAAAGCATGTCTTCGAGAGGGAGTGGGCTATAATCTACCGTCCGTGCTCAGTGTAGGCCGGTAGAGGTCTTAGTCTTCAAACTTTTTGTTCTACAATTTTACTATTTTCCTGTACAGCCCGCACTCTTACAAAATAAGGAGGCCTATGTCACATCAGTGGAAATATTATAGGCTGTTAATGCAATTTTATAGAATGGCTTTATATGAACCTGCGCCCCGTGATTTTACCCGCGCAAGTTTCGATCCACGTGGAATATCAGGATAAAAAGTATCCTATGTGCTATTATTGTTTTTAAATAATTATAAACTAGTGCTTATTACTGGTTATAAACCTCATTTTTTTGTATTTAAATAATTATAAACTAGTACTTGACTGCAATCCCGCCTGATGGTAAGCAGTGACGCAATCGTTGATGGTAAAGCGCACTAGTTTATTAAGCCTATCCACAAAAAAAACTTGGGAATAGGAAGGATGGTGGCAGTTGAGCGAGGTAATGCAATGTTAAACCCAAGACCAACACGACCAAACGATGCTGCGCTAGAGGGAGATTGATTGTGCCAAATTTCATCCAAATCCCTTCAGTAGTTTTTGGATAAAAGTGCAACTAACACCCATCTATCGATATATCCACACATTAACTTTCCAATCTATACTAATATTTATAAAGATGAAGAGTTTGATTATTTGTTTGAACGCGTTAATCTCAGAATCTACTGATCCGATTTGCAAAATTATTTTTGCGTTAGATAGCCCAATAATCCAGGAAGGCTTTAGGCTATATAACATCACGCTGCGACCAATAGGAACGGAGTATAACTAACTCCACGCAACGAAGTCGCTGGCGGCCGCTAGTTTATAATATTAGTAGGATCAGAAATAATCCAAACGGATCAATAACTAACAATAACTGACTAATCGTAACAAGGTAAGCGGCATTAGCAGTTTAGACGTGTTTGGGGCTGTTTAATCTTGTCTCGCTCCGATACTAAGCCTAAGCACGCATGCGACTTAGTTCGCCTTCAATTCCGCCGGTGCTCCAGCCGAGCAAATAATAGTCAGCTCTTAAATACAACCGCTTTGTTAACCCTGACGTCCCACCAATTTCTTACACTCTCTGCGCACGCAATTTCCTACTTAAGCACGTGTTTGTATACAATAAAAACGACAAAAGAAAATGACATCGTTTTGCAAACACAGAGAATTACCGCTGAAGGGTGTTGCTAAAGATTAACAGACTCAAACGCTTAAATACCAATTCATGCACCTTAATTTAATACAAACATAAAAGATACCTTCACCACAAGAGACTGAGTAACGAGATTCCCGGGCTCTTTGTTTTATATTCAAATACAATTTCCTTAATTAGACGCGAAGTATCTCTTGAAAGAATAATGCGACTTGCCCCAAGCAAGATAAGGTTAGGGCGAGGAGGAACCGTGCTACATGAGGAAGCAAGATTTTAATAAATATCATGTAAGAGACCGGCTTAACGGTAAAACTTCGCCAAAGTTTTTCATAGAACGTGAATACTGCAGGACGAGGGACTATTTTAGCTTGGTACATAGTCGTACCCAAAGGTTGGGGGCTCCGGGCTCCCCCTCCTAGAAATCTCGCAGAACATGTATGAACTCCCCTAATTACTAAACAAAGTATAAACGAAGACTTATCTCTAGCTTTTAAATAAACCACGCAGTAGACACTGACGAAATGTACGGTGTAATTGCTAAAAAACCACGTGCGATGACTCTACTTTTACTTGCCCGTCCCCCTGGCTTGCCCCCCCCCCCAAACCTGACTTGTCACCCCCTAGGCTGGAAGCTGGGTACGCCAATGGCATGGTGTATCAGCCTTGAATTCTGTCATGCATATTAGATACTAGCTACCGTACGGCGTTCGGTTTGGTTTCACGCGCATAAATCTCGATCCCCTGGGAATATTGGCATAAAAGTATCTTATGTCATAATACTCATAATCCAGCTCATGGTCTATACATATGCCAAATTTCACCGAGATCCGTCACCGAGACGTCTTAGCATGATAGCATAACATGTGAAAATTAAACGGCCGAGGTATACGTTACAAATGCAAGTTTGTATGTTAGATGTCTCAGCCTGCCTGGAGGCACCTTAAGGATTGTTCGTGAAGAGTTGCGACAGCTGTCTAGCAAGCCACACCACAAACCCTAACATCTGAAATCTAATTGGGGATGTAGTTCAATTAAAGCTTGACAAAGGAACAATGAGCGCACAAGGGTACAAAATTTTCATTTGATGAGAATTGTTTGTATACAAGTTGAAGGACAAGATGTCAAGAATATCGGTTACAAGGTCGTATGTTGATATCAGAATAATCTAGAATCTACCACTGGAAGTTAGGCACTACAGATCTTTGATTCAGACTGAAAGTAAAAGAAAAGTTTATTATGCTATAACCTGACCGTAAAGCGTAACATTTGATAGGTGCTTAGCGTGAAATCCATGATACAAAACTTTTACTTATGGTAGGTAGGTACTTAAGAAATATATGATGGCTGTAAAGTTTTTCCCGTACGTTTTAAGTGACTAAAAAGTACCTATCTAGTAGGCTATAGCATATCTAGATCCACAACACTCAGATCTTACTACAAAAGTCAGAGTCAGCATCAGAATATTTTATTACTGCCTAAATTATATATCAAAGTCCTGTCTAGAGTGTGACGATTAAGTTATCAATTAATTGAATTTCACGAATGTACTTTAAAGATACACAATTAAAATAATTAAAAACAATTAACATTCTAGCCATGGCATCTTTTTTTGTTTGAGTATTTAATTTGTTATACCTAATTCGTGACTATTTGATAAAAAAATAATGGTGTTGAATTCTTACACTGGTCTGCAACGAAAACCTCCTTTAAACAAAAATATGATCAGTATGAAGTATACTAAATCTAGATCTGTTGTTATTTTTTTGCTATCACGTAGATATTCTTTAAAACAATTTTTTTAATAGCTTGGAATCCTATATTTTTTACTATTGTTCGTGCGTTAACGCAACTTTATTTAGTAGGGATAGTGGATATGCACAAAAAACGACGATTTTTGATACCTTAAATCTATTAAGTACTATTGAATCAATAACAATAATTCATGGATAAGTAAAGGAGACAAAAAAAAATTTTTGCTTACCAGCGTTATTCAGGGCGAATTTTTTTTTTTAAAGCTTTAGCTGAAATGATTAATTTGGATAAAATAAGAAAACTAAAATTTGTTGAATAAATAAATCAACAAATTTAGTTTTCTTGTTTTAGCCATAGGTATTGAAAATTTTAACACACTGATAACAACTTGTCATAACCACTTTAGTTTTTAATGTGTTAACCTAATTGGTACCCTGTATATTATTCTTCAGCTTATAGAGGTCCACTGCTGGACAAAGGCCTTCCCAAGGCTTTCTTAGCTTTGGGGGGGTTTGCCCGCATCCATCGGCTTCCCACAACCTTCACCAGGTATATTAGAGTATACCCTGTATATTCAGTGATAATGCCTTCGTTGGCAGTGGAGAATTTAACAATAATACATGTCTCTGATAGCTCGACAAATCTGCTATATGTCCCAAAACTAATATGAAATCCCATATTATACAAATAAATGAACGAAACCAAAGCGATAAAGATTTTATTTTTGGTAAGATTTTTAAAGGTCTGCTTTTTATACACAGTCAGATATAACACTTTTACTTGTGGTTAGATTTTCGAAAGGTCAGCTGGTACCTGCTTTGGGAAAATTATACAAAAGAAGATCCCACACTTTAATGTAATACGAAAACCTCTTCAAAATGGAGTACCATTTCATTTTATCCTCGTGGAAAATGTTCTAGTTAGATTATTTAGCATCGCCGCGTGGGCACCCGCCCACTACTTAGGCACTTTATATTATTTGATTTACCCACATATTACTTGAATATATAAAAGACAGATTTATTATTCTTCTATCCTTTTTGACTGGATTTATATAAAGGTCCCTTGTTTGTTTACCTTATCTACATATAACGATATATCACCCGTTAAAAAAAATGCTGCTACGCTAGAAATCTAAGTTTTTTCTTTATTATTTTTTTGATTAAGCTATCATATTTTTTTATAGCAAGCCGGAAAAACATATCTCTTAAAACAATTTTTAGCTTGCGCTGCTTATACAGTTTTATGTAATTATAAACAATGTCAGCAAACATTGTCAGCAGCAATGGGTTTGATTTTGATAGGTCAACAACATTCATTGCATTATTAATGTTGTTGAGCGACATATTTTTCAAACATATGGAGCAATGGATTGGCAATATGCTTCAAAATGATTCCAGTTGATAATAATGGGGTGCGAGCATTAAATAATTCTACGAAAAGTATCTGTGAATAGGCGATGCGATGCGTTGCGGTGAATACGTTGTCGCTAACAGTATAATATTATGTAAAAACGTCCTTCTAACATCGTCATCATCTCAGCATATAATTCCGGTTACATCAGCGGCTTTGGCGTTGGAGCCCGGGGTCCGCTTTCCTACATATTATACGCCTCCATTTCGCACGATCTCCTGCATCCCTTGGTGTGAGATAGTTGATATGCATGTCATCTCTTACAACGTCAAGCCAGCACCTCTTTGATCTACCTCGCTTGTTCCGGCTCGGCGTAGGCGCCATGGCAAAACATTTGTTATCCACGTAATTTTTTTTTAGAGTTTTCGTAAGACCGAGGAGAGCACAGGCGACCCTCTTGCAGTTTGTCTGCTATGTCACGGACTCGAAGACTGCCACGGATGCGGGAGTTCCTGATGCGGTCTTTCCGCGTAACTCCACACCTCCGCCGCAACATATTTATCTCCGTGACACGTAGCTCCTGCTTGTGTCACTCAATCACAGGCCAAGCCTCACTGCCATACAGAAGAACAGGTCTAATGATGGTTATAAAGACCTGTCCCCTAAGCTTAACCGGCATTGTGTGGTCACAAATGACACCTGTCACCTCACGCCATATTGCCCAAGCTGAGGAAATGTGGGCCTTGACGTCGCAATAAATGTCTCCGGACGCGTGGAGTACAACGTAAAAACGTCTTTCTAACAATAGGATTTATATTGTTAGTTATAGTCCACATTTCTATTTAATGTAGTTTTATTTTACATATTTATATTGTATGTACAGAGGATAGTACATCAAGCTACTACAATCTGTCAGATTTCTTTCTTTTATTTTCAATTATATTGCTAAAGCAACCCTGAGCTCAGGGTTGATTGGGAATACTTGACAGTTACGGGTAGCTGGACCTGCTGTCGTCCGTACAAGGGTAATACACAATCATAACATATTATCTAATACTTAAAGTGATGTTGCTCTCCACTGTTTAGTTATTACATACATTGTAAGCCAGTTTTCGTCGTTGCTTGTGTTTTACGAAATATATAAACATTAATCTTACTTTCTTTTTTTTTTAAACTTAGAAGAAAATGAAGGTGTCATTCGAAATAGGTTCTCGCCCTCCTTAGATTTATTCCAGTCTGTCTGGGACCGTTTTCTAATGAAAATGTCCTACTATTTAAAGTTAAATAAAGCTCAAGTGGTTCTGTCGCTGTAACGAGTAGGGTTTAAGATGAATTAGAATGTCCACAAAGTGATGAAAGATTACTTTGTCCTTGTTTCAGTACAGTAATCTGAAATTTTCCTTTGGATAATCTCTACAGCTTATGTGTAATACATTATACAATTTTATTTATTTATTAATAATTTTATGCACAAGTTAAAAAATACAGTGCGAAGGCGGAGTAAATACTAGGGGCCTAATCATCGACATATACTAATGGACATGCTATACGCGTATAATCTGTAGAATTTTTTTGGTTTGAAAATAGTGAGAGAGATGGCCTATGGTTTCAGTCTAGCACTATTGCTTTCTTCATAGATGATTGATGATTTTGAGAGAGATAAAGATGGACCGAAACTCAGTTTCCTCTCTCTCTTCTTTCGGAGTGCCACAATTCTCATCTCTAAGGCATTTCTATTAGTATAATATGTCGATGGGACTACCAGTCAACATTAGGGTATCACCCTAATATTATATAATAGATAAAACATGGCAGGTGGACAGCTGAAATGACAAGAATAAATAGTAATACATACATACATGTAAACAACCTCCGTGGCGTAGCTGTAGTGGACGCGGCCGCTGCGCAAGGTGGTGCGGGTTCGATCCCCGCACAGTGCAAGTATTTGTATGCATGAATATGAATATTTTCACTGGTCTGGTCGTGCCTCGGAAAGCACGTTAAGCCGTTGGTCCCGGTTGCCATACGAACATCTAGTGGCAGTCGTTACGGGTTGGTGGAGCCCTCAAAAATCCAACAATTGGTCTAACTGCAACGCTTCGATGTCTCCTTCGGGTTGTGGAGGTCAGACGGCAGTCGCTTCACGGAAAGTGTCGAAGTTTAGCCATATCAGCAGTTGGACTGGTAAAGCGGACCCCAGACTCCAAAGCTGAAAAGGCTTCGGATGCGACTGGGATTAACGCTGGGATGATGATAATGACATACATACAAGTAAACAAGATGAATTTTGCGGAAAAATAACGGTACGATACGAACGATACGGATATGTGCACGTACCTTCGCTTAGAAAGGTAACAAAATATATTATTAACTCTTTAGTACACATGGAAAATTATACATTCATGCGGCCCTTTATAGCGACTGGTCCTAAGAGGATTACAGGTCTTGCTACAACTACCGCGCCCATACAACAACGTCACGTATTCAGTTTCCAGTAACGTATACCTACACTATGGCTATAACCATTAATATATGAACGTTAAGCCCCGCCAAATGAAATGTTGTGCGCAGGTTGCCTTTAAGTGGATTTTAATTTCGATATATGGTATATATTTTATCTATAGCATATAAAAATTATTGTCATTCTAAAAGAATCTAGTGCACACCATCAAACTGAACAACTTTCTCCATGACATTAACGATGTAAACTCGAAAAATTATCAGGTTTCTCATACTTAGAGATTACCACCTACCAGACAAGTCTTGCCGCCAAGCGATTCATCGTGATCCGGCATGATGTCTGGTGAAGCCGCACGGAGGACGGGTCTGAGCAGTTGTGTTGCGATGTGTGGCGGGTACGATGCGCCAAATGTTGTTGTGTCGGGAGTTTGGTCGTGGAGGGTCTTCAGATCAATCTCCCTCTAGCGCAGCTTCGTTTGGTCGTGTTGGTCTTGGGTTTAACATTGCATCACCTCGCTCAACTGCCGTCATCCTTCCTATTCCTTAGTTTTTTAAGTGAATAGGCTTAATAAACTAGTGCGCTTTACCATCAAAGATTGCATCATTGCTTACCATCAGGCGGGATTGCAGTCAAGAACTAGTTTATAATTATTAAAAAAAATCTAGTATACACCATCAAACTGAACAACTTTCTCCATGACATTAACGATGTAAACTCGAAAAAGTATCAGATATCTCATACTTAGGGATTAGCGATGTTTCTCTGTGGTAGGTCAAAACATCGGCTACCGGCGGAAGTTACCACCTATCAGACAAGTCTTGCCGCCAAGCGATTCATCGTGTTCCGGCATGATGTATGGTGAAGCCGTATGGAGGACGGGTCTGAACAGTTATGTTGCGATGTATGGGTACAATGCACCAAATCTTGTTGTGTCGTGAGTTTGGTCGTGGAGGGTCTTCAGATCAATCTCCCTCAGGCGCAGCATCGTTGGTCATGTTGTTAGGTTTAACATTGCACCACCTCGCTGCACTGCCGTCTTCCTTCCTATTCACTGAGTTTTTTTTTACTATATATTAATAACTAGTATAGTAGTATATAGTGACTAGGCTCTTAATAAACTGGCGCGCTTTACCATCAACGATTGCATCACTGCTTACCATCAGGCGGGATTGCAGTCAAACACTAGTTTATAATTTTAAAAGAAACCATATTGAAGATTTCTGGAACAGTTGATAATATTTGCAGACTAAAGTCCTATAAGGAAAGATTTCATTTTAATCTTCTGTAACCACCTTTTTGATAAATGCCGTATAAATCTTCCTCCACATCATCTGCCGAGCCTGTTTCCAACTATATTGGAGTCAGCTTCCAGTCTAACCGGAGACAGCTGAATACTAATATTTTACATGGAGCGACTGCGTATCTGACCTCCACAAACCATTTACTGGGTAATACGATACCCCTTGGTAAGATTAGTGACTGATGACTGGTCAGACTTTACGACTCTTCACGACCCGTAACGACAGTTAAAAATCTACAAATGACGGCCGGGAAGGGTCTCGGTATGTAAAGATGGACCGATCCACAACCTAACCGCGGCAAGCGTAGCTTAACCTGACCGATCGATCTGTGCCGCTGTTATTATTTACCCATGAGCCCCATATATTTCAAACTAAAATACTTAAAGAAAGAAGCAGGTACACCTCTTTATTCAATGCGATTCCTGAGATATATCGAAGTAGCGTATATCGCTGAATTTTCTGACATTAATCTACGTTCGTAAATGTATAGTAACTACTCAGCCACGACATCCCAGACGTTCGTGATGGATGTGAAACGAGTAGGCTCTTGACTACTCATCGCTCTATCAAAATATCTCAAGGGAGCTTGTGTAATAGGCTAGAAATATTGCTGAACAGCGAAACGTTACATCCCGCTGAGATCCTTAATTTTTTGTGGCCAATACTGGTGTGCATCGTACCCCCCAGTGGGTCAAAATCGAAAACTTAATCTTACTTTCCAGAAGGCTTGTGGCTGAGTAAAAACAAGAGCGCGTGTCGATTGATCAGGATACTATAGGTTCGCGTGCCGCGGTTGGTCCGTGAACGGTGTGACATGATCGTGATCTTTTTTTTTTGTTTTGGATGGGAAATCATCAAACTCTCCCGCTCTGGGCGGAGCGGAATGGCGTGTCAGACTTTTACTGACTAAACCCACCCGTGTTTCTTCACTTGCCTGTGCGCCAGGGCCACGGTTTCTTTTTTAATCAACCCGCAACCCTGGCCCAGTAAGCGGTTCTCGTGGACCTCGTCACGATGTGCTGACATCTCTTTGAGGCGCGCGTGACACACAACACGCCGTCGACTCGGGCCTGGTCCTTACCTGGCGGCGACCTACCCACTGCTCACAGCCCGCAGGCCCGCGACTACGGTGGCCGGGAGCTCGATGTTGTCTCCCGACCAAGGCGTGAGGGTGCTGGGATTCCCGCTGCCTCACGTGCTGCGCCTCCTCCTTTGCCAGCATCACTGCTTCGCAGAAGGAGGTGACGGCCTGCCATGCACTCTCGCTTCGGACCATGGCCTGGAGCAGGGCCACGAGGACACGGCGTTGCTTTACCCACGCCGGCCAGACCTCCACCGTATGCTCCACCGTGTTCTCAGAGCGTTTCCTCCCATCATAATCGGAAAGACTAGGGCCCCTGGATACTGTATGCACGCCTGCTGCATTTGGACCTTGAATGGTGTGACATGATGAAGATCTTTACATACCGTGCAGAAAAGTACGTTAAGTACATTCGCTTATCTGTAATAACAGATAAGCGAATGACAGACCAATGCTTAAAGGCATTCCTGGTCGTCAAAAGTCTGAAAATATGTCAATCATTCTTACCAAAAGGCAAAGTATTTACCCAATAACTGGATTCAAATATGCGAGTCATATATGCAATCGCTACATGTAAAATACTGGTTTTGGATGCACACGGTAAGACTGGAATTCCACCGAAATGTAGTTGGAAAACAGTTTTATTTCAAAAAGCATTATTTCCACTGTTGCTTCCTGCTTAGTAAGAGATAAAAAAAAATAAAAGATGCACGTTTCTTTTAAACACAAAATTTATCTATAGAATATCTGCAGTGATGTGTTAGATAAATAACTGCATTATGTGAACAGCACTTGAAAACCGTGCAACATGAGGTAAAATATTGCAAGTCGACTCAACAAGTAGCGACAGATGCTACCGTTACTACTGCAGACCTCTACACATACCTATAACCTCTTTGCTAACCTTCATTTTATAACCCGTACACGAACCACAACTTACAGAAAACTGTGGTTAACCGACCAACCACTAATCAACGAACGAGACTGAAATAAAGTTATATTTTCACTCCACATAACAAAGTATTATAGTTGTTCTAACTTCTCCTAGCGGCTTCGCCCACGCGGAGGTCGGAAATTATCCCATGGAAACTTATTACCGGGATAAAGAGAATTTTATCTATAAATCCAAAATAAACTATCTAGCCTATCGTGCCAAATTTCTAGCAAAACCTCATAATTTTCCTCCTATCCCAATTTATTTGGGGTCGGCGTAATATGTCTTTTTCTTCCATACTCCTCTATTAGACTTCATCTCCCTAATAATCTCCGTTTTAACCATTTCATCTTTCACACATTTCATCCGTCGTTTCATCGATCTTCCACTACTCTTACAGCCATCGACATCCATACTCAAAACTCCCTTCAAATATTTTTCTCATTTCTAGCGAAATCTATTAACAGCATAATACTAATGATTGAAATTCTATCTTTAATTCCTGCTAGCCTAGTACATGGCATTCAACGCCGCTAAAACACAAGCGTGTCTATTCACTACCAAAAGAAGCTTGTTCACCTTGGCTCCTACTTTTCGGAATGTATCTCTGGAGTTCACCGACCGCCCTCAGCTTTTGGAAGTTGAGATTTCCTCGAACCTGAACTTTGGGCGGTTCATTGAGTCTAAAGCCAAGGTGGCTGCCAGAAAACATGGCCTTATTGCAAAGGTTCCGCGTTACTTCAAATGAATACAAATCATAGG
Organism: Sesamia nonagrioides; assembly: GCA_017933935.1. Lineage (NCBI taxonomy): Eukaryota > Metazoa > Arthropoda > Insecta > Lepidoptera > Noctuidae > Sesamia > Sesamia nonagrioides. The sequence goes on along the minus strand of JADWQK010001115.1, from coordinate 1,339,857 downwards.
TCCGTTCGTGTGTGGAGTACTGCAGCCAGATTTGAGCTTGTGCTCCAAATGGCACCTGGCAACTTTGGGTTCGGTAGAGAGGCGTGCGAAGAGGCTAATTGGCGACCCAGATTTGATTCAAAATGGCCTCCAAAGCCTTGTAGCACAGGCGAAGAATAGCCAGCCTATCCGTGTTCTATAGGATGCATGTTGGAGAGTGTGCGAAGGAATTGCTAGATTTAATTCCCCCATCTCCGTTCCATCATCGGACTGTTTTGTTGTTGACACCACTATGATCCATACGAAGTGTTTCGCCTTCTTCTTTTATGCGTACATCGAGGGACTGGAACAATTGACTACAATTTAAGTGTTTTAAAGACTAAAGTGAATAGGCTCTTAATAAACTAGTGCGCTTTACCATCAACGATTGCATCACTGCTTACCATCAGGCGGGATTGCGGTTAAGCACTAGTTTATAGTTATAAAAAAAAGTTGCCTAGGCATGTTCTATGTCTCAAAAGATAGGTAGCGCCATCTAACGTACTTAAGCAAACGTGTCCGTTGAAAGTTATAGGTACTTCGGGAACAATATTTTCTTCTGGATGAAAGGTATCCTATATCATTTTCTGTATCTCTGCCAAAGTAGCTATATGCAAATTTCATAGAAATCTGTTCAAAGCATTAGGCATGAAAAGGGAAAAAGCAAACTAACTTTCGCTTCTAATATGGTCAGCTGCCAGCAGCGTCTGTCATGCAAGGGACGATGCATAGTAATTCCTAGTATTCCTCAAAACATTCAGCGTCCTACCACTTATACTTAAACAATTGTTAAACGTGTGTCTAATGACAGTATTACGTCAAAGTCCATGTAATAATGTCGTGTTTAAAAGATAGCCGAAACAACTGCTAAACATTATTTTCTGGTAGTAAGGTTAAAGGTTATTTGAATCTTATAACAGTCGAGTGACGAAGCGTCAATGCATGACGACGACCCTTTGAAGCGAGCTCAACCCTGATACAGGAGGGTTGCCGCTTAATCGATCCGAATGCCGGCCATAAAGTCATGGATTAAAGTCTCGTTAATGGGGTTTACCGAATAAATAGGACAACGCTGAGATAAAGTTTGAGTAAACAAAAGAGTTGTTCCAGCAACATCCGTAATCAACGAAACAGTCCGTTGACACTTTCATTATAATAAAATAATTATATTAATGACGCCTAGGAGGCTTATAGAAAGTCCCGAACTCGCGCTTTAACAGGTATTTAGTGTAAGGTTTGTACTGAAACTAGGGAGACCAAAACTATGAAACTGTAAGATTTTCTACCATTTACTGTCGAACTTGGCTCCAACAAACGGCTGCGGAACATTGTTATATACTAACGATACAACTTTAGGCTTACCTACATACATATATAGGGGCACGCGAGGGCCCTGTGTTTCATCTACGAAATATAATGTCCAAAGTTGAAATATTGCGTGTGATTAAAAGTTAGCCTCGACTCCACACCGCACCGGAAAAAAATTTCAACGATCGTATCAACTTTAATACATTAAAGTGTTGAATGTCGACTACGAAAAATTGATATTCGACCATTTCATCTACAGTTTATCGTCTGAATAAGTTTTGATGGCTTAACCATTATGATCAAGTACATAATGAATAACTAAAGCAAGCAGTAACGTTGAAGCTACACGTTTTAATTACTGACGTCACGAACCGAGAACAAATTCTTTACGGTTCAGTGTAACCCTGAAATCGTTCCAACATTTTCCTGCGAAACGTTGGAGCACGAAATGTTTTAAATCCTATTAGCGTGAGTCCAGTAGCTTCTGTTTCCTAATGCAGGTAGTAACGCAATCAGTGGCGCCGACACCTCACGGTGTAGGCTGGAGCTCGCCATGCATACTGATGTCCCACATAACCGCCGAACACTACCAGCTAATTTAACTTAACAATTTCTCTAATGAGAACCCCGAACCCCGAATCGTCTATACACAGTTTGCTCGCAACCCAGTCTTGTGGAAACTACAATTGGCTAACTATCAATAAAATTAAATTCAATTTTATGTTTCAATCTGAATAGTGTTTAATTTTCAAGCCAATTTATGCATCGACAATATTGTTAAATTATGTCGCTGACACGTTAGTTGTTATTAACATTTTACTAAATTTATATGTTTTTACAATAAAATAAATTGCGTGTAATTATATATGCTATATCCATACTAATATTATAAATACGAAAGTATCTCCGCCTGTCTGTCTGTCTGTCCGGCTTTCACGCCAAAACTACGGAACCGATTTTAATGAAATTTGGCACAGACAATCTTTAGACCCTGAGAAAGGACGTAGGCATACCTTTTGTCCCGGAAAAATTTGATTGAACTCCACGCGGGCGAAGCCGCGGGCGGAAAGCTAGTGCTATATAAATATAGGAGGAAAATCTTTTATTTATGTTTTATAGGTTCATTATAAAATGATATCAGATCACCGTCAAAACTCCTTTATAAAGATTAATCGGTCCTTAACAAATTGGAAACAACGAGGGTTGCCAGACACCTGCTGCCGGGTAATTCGTGTTTCTGCAAAATAATTTCGTGTTGATTTTACTTCACAAACCCCATGGGAATAAGTATTAACGGGAATACAAATGCCATTATAACCCTTTCACCTAACAAAGATGCTAACAACCTTGGAACTCGTCTATCTGATTATATTGTTTGCACTTATTACGAACTTCTGATCCTTAAATATGAATGTTCCTGAATTAAAGATGAATAAATATAATATTAACATAGCAGTACAGTAATATGCAAGCCAATTTAATATATATTGAATGCGCTGGCGCGTTGTTAAAATTCTTGCAGGCTTTAAAAAGTTTTTATTGCATGCATGTGAAGCGCACACCGCGTACGTTATTGTGGTCGTTCACAAAGTACGATATAAAACACACTAATATTTACAGATGGGAACAGCTTAACGCTTTAATAATTTTTCTGCGGGCGCTTGAACACGATAAAGGTAAATTGATTGCCAACCTGCCTGATATCCAGCAGACATCCAACCTCCACTGTATAATCCATCTACGCCACTTGGAAACTTGATTCATCGTTGTCTTAAATAAATTCCCTTTTCATTAATAGTCATTTTAATTAGCAATTCAAATGTAATGTTTATAATATATCGATTAATTTATTAAGTTGGCACTTACGTGTATTATTCAAAACGCCGAAATGACGCAATTGTCAAATATTTACATAACAAATTAATGAAATGTATGCCCAAGGAGGGTATTGTTTTATTCGGAGTAAAAGCTCGTTACGTCAGTTAACTGGGAACTCCTCCATTTTAATTATACTTGAACTTAAGCCTAATTAACAATGGAACATCGAATTTGACAGTTGAATGCGAAGTGTTGTGGCAAGACAAATGGTCGTGGCGCGAAGGGTCGATGCTTACGGATAAGGGCTCGTGTACATTAAACTCCAGGTAGATTTTTTTTTTTTTTAGATATGGCATCTCGTAGGTGGTTACTAGGAGACCGTAACAACTTAATCGGACTTTCCTGTGGATGCTTTAATTAATATTAAAGCCTCCAGCCAGGGGCACTTAAAACTAAATTAAAATTAGGCGACTACGCACTAAGGGCACCCCCCGTGGGGTACGAACCTTGGCTTAGGGCGTCGCTAGATAGGACAGCAAGGGGCGGCTGGATCGAAAGTTTTTTTTAAAAGCCAACGTCACGCGGTGTTCCCAGGCGGTCACCCATCCAAGTACTGACCGCGCCCGATGTTGCTTAACTTCGGTGATCGGACGAGAACCGGTGTATTCAACGTGGTATGGACGTTGGCCTCCAGGTAGATGCTACCCGTTTTAATAGTCTTATTATAAATCTCCTTTGTATGAGAGGAGACCTGTGCTCAGCAGTGGGACGATAAAAAGGTTGATGATGATGATAATGATAAAACTAGCTGCACCCCGTGGTTTCACCCGCATTGGAACATTGGAATAACACCGTACCTATGTGTTAATCTTTGTGTGCCAAACATCCCAATCCGTTGAAACATTTTTGCGGGAAAGAGTAACAAATACTCACAAAATTTCACATTCGTATTAGCAGGATTACGAAGCTGTTAAGAGACCCTCACAAAATATTATTCTAACTAAAGATTTTTGTTGAAGATGCCGGTCGTGCTCAGCCGGAACTCCATAAACCGCATGTATCTAATTCTCAATGACGACAGATCACATCTGCCTGTCGTGGCCTCCATGCAGCTTTGTTGTCGAGAGCATATACAAGGCTTAACTGTGTCATTTGCTAAACTAGGACGGTACATAAGTAAGCGTAATGTATGTGCGTAAGGAGCGGTGAAAAATGTACGCAGTCCATTGCGCAAACGACATTATTATACAATAAAAACGACACTCAAAATTGTATCTTCTTTTAAACCGCGCGGTAAACACCTCTTTCCCTCAACCCTAAATATAAATGGGGGCTTGAGGATATTTCAAAACTCATTACGATAAATTTCGTTGCTCTAGACATCTTGCGCTGTTGTTCCCCTTTAGCTATTATCAGATCAGCACATGTTTTGTTTCAAATAATTATGTTACTTCATTCACTATATGTTGCTTTTGGGAGTTGTATTTCTATTTAGGTACATTTTTAAGTTAACGATGTTTGTTGGGAGTACCAGTTACCCTCAGCACCAGAGATAGTAAAACAGCGCACACGAATAGATAAAACTAACTACGTACAGCTGTGAGCTCTAGACGTGTTCCACACTAAGACTTACCCGCACATGTAAAGGTGAAGGGGGTTACCCCACTCTAATGTAAAGTACACAGACTAGAGTAGGTTATTCAAATATGCGCAAAGGATACAATTTCCCAGGTTGTGCGTTTCTCGGTGTAAGGGAAAAGTGAAAAGGTTACCTAATTCATGATTTAGGAAAAAATATTTTATCGTTAGAAATGGTAAATATTGACAGGTCCTAATTGGAAAGCAATAATGATTCACTTGAGTTAGCGCGTTACCGTTTGTCTATTATTTTTCATATTAACGTCAAGTTTAACGAACCGACTAAAAAGGTTCTATGTAAAAATATGTTTCTGGAAATATAACCAGCATCCTAATTGCGGATCACTCTTTCTTCCCAATCTGAATAAATTTGAAGGAGATTTATCTGCTGAATAACTTACTTAGATAAATAACGAAATGAATGATGTCGAACTGTAAGGGCCTGCGCAGACGGCGGAGTTCTCTCCGCGGCGGATGAAAAAGTACGATCCGCGAATAAAAAGTCCAACGCGGATTTACCGCGAACTCAACGCACACGGTGTGCGATTTGTTGCCCAGATTTATGTAGGAAAGTGAGAGCACACAACGCGGACTAATGTCCGCCATGTGCCTTGCTTCGCCAAGCCACACGAGTTCTATTTTATTCGGGGACTCCCCCGTACTTTTCTCCGGTTCGCTCTCTGCATGTCCTTGGTTATTCGGGGGACTTTTTATACGCAGTACTTTTAATCCGTCGTTTGCGTTACTCGATACAGCTGTTGTAAGCGATCTATTTTAGCGGACAAAAAAGTCCGCGGAAAAAATCCCTCGTCTGCGAAGGCTATTCAAATGAAAGCCATTACTACTGGTAGTGGGTTACACAATTACTCAGTAGCACCTTAATTGCGTAACACACCATTACTATCAGTTGGAATCAATTTGAAGCTTATTGCCATTCCATTGCTCACTATGTTCGAAAATGTATCTGTTCAACAAAGTAAATAACGCAATGAATGCTGTTGAACTGTCAAAATAAAACTCATTGCTACTGTTAATGTGTTACGCAATTACCGTGCGGGTTGTGTCGTTTGTTGATGAAACAACAAAATGCAACTCTGGTACTAGGGTATATATATATATATATATATATATATATAGGTACCTATACCTACACAAGTGACTAGTAAGCAGGTGAGACACAGAGATACGGTTGGCAAACAAAGGTAAATGCTGCATGCGTCCACTCCAAAAACCAGGTAAATGGCGTCGGATCCATTTTGTATGAGCTGTCTCAGCACATCTCAAGAGGACATCCGGATTTAGTAATGATTTATAGAGTACGCTTTCATGAAAACTTTCAAAAAAGATTCTGAAAGTTGGGCGAATACAAATCTGTGTTTATAGTACATTACGATATTAGTGCGTAATGATGGTTATAACATGCGAGGCGGAATTTCAGCCCGAGCCGAAGGCGAGGGTGTAATTGAGCCGAGCATGTTATAACCAATACGCACGTATATCGTACGACGTTTTTTAACACACTTGCGAGGAAACAGAAAAAAGTATTTTATATTTTGTTCATTTTAAATAAACTCAATCTGTAAATGCACACTGTTGCTTTCCCGCCATTAGTATTATTATTTGCCATTTCAAATATGGAACAGCGCGCAGCGCGAGCCGTGCAGCGGCGATCAGTTCCATAATTACTTGAAATGGAAAATAATGCTGTTATGGAATTTGTATGGACTATAACTTAACTATTTGCTTTGATAACACACGCGTTTGTTATGGCCTGCTTTACATATTTAAAACCGGTGGAATTACATCAGCTTTACGAGCAAGGGTGTTAAAAAATGTTTAATTACTGAAATCATTCCCATTGTGCATATCATCTGAAACAATGTTTTGTTTTGTGGTTGTTTGTTTAATCGCATGAGAATCACTCAGTCGCTTTTGTTTATCGCTTTGCTCGAAGTTTGTCAAAATACGCGTAGGTAAGTAGGTAGACAGCGCGCGCTAATGTGTTCGCGGTTCACCCGAGTGCGTTAGGATCTTTATTTAATTAAACTGGGTTACAGATGTTAATTTCGGTGTTACTGTAAGAAAGTCAGTTTAATATTATGGAAAGCTTATCATATTACAGTTTTAATGAACTAAGTATATGACAGAAGTCTAAGTATCAACTTTATAGAACACTAGCTGCGCCACGCGGTTTCACACGCGTTTTTTTTTATATGCTCCGCTCCTATTGGTCGCAGCGTGATGTTATATAGCATAAAAAACTTCCTGGTGTAATGGGCTATCCTACGCAAAAAGAATTTTTCAAATCGGAACAGTAGTTCTCAAGATTAGCGCGTTCAAACAAACAAACCCTTCAGCTTTATATATTAGTATAGATTATTTCCTAATTAAAAGGCGAAGGAAAACATCTTGAGGAAACCTGGACTTTAAGTCTGAAATCGCTAACCCGCATTGAGCAAGCGTGGTGATTACGCTCAATCCTTCTCTGTATGAGAGGAGACCTGTGCCCAGCAGTGGGACGATTAAAAGGTTGATGATGATGATGATGATGCTGATGATAGATTATTTCCTACCTCACACATAACTTACATACGGAGTAGCTGTAGCGGCATACTAAATGGAATAGCAGTATGTTTTGACTGTCCCCTACAAATCAGTGGTCATGTCTTTCGTAGAAGAGGTGAGTCATTCGAAATAATTGTAATAGAACTAGGTTTAGCTTCAGGTTTCAGGTCAGGCAGCCTCCCGAAATAAATAAATCATCATCATCATCAGCCCCTAATCGTCCACTGCTGGACATATGCCTCCTTCATGGCACGCCAACAAACTCGATCCTAAGCAGTTCTCCGCCAGCCACTACCAGCCGCCTTTTTGATGTCGTCGCTCCATCTCGAATAAATAAATAATTATTATTATTTACCAGCAGGCCAATTCCCGTAACTGAAAAGGTTCAAAATCTAATCGCAATTCCAACTCAACGACAATCAATATCAAAAATGTAGGGAAATTAAAGTTACTATTATTGAAATTACGAGGATTGCTCGTCAGAGATCAAATTCTCCTAATTTAAAACTTCTCAAAATCAAATCAGTGTCATCTCGGCGACAAAGGAATGTGCAAAGAGTTGTCAAAAATTTAGAAAATTTTTTTAACGATTGAGAAAGGGACTCTGACTGTGAACTTAAACTTACCAGATTTCCCCCATTTTTTTTTTTGTTGGGTTGGGAAATCATCAAATGACTTCTCCCGCTCCGGGCGGAGCGGAAAGGCGTGTCAGACTTTTACTGACTAAAACCCACCCGTGTTTCTTCACTTGCCTGTGGGACGGCCAGGGCCACGGTTTCTTGTTTAACCAACCCGCAACCCTGACCCAGGAGGCATCGGTCTTCGTGGACCCCGTCACGATGTGCTGACATCTCTTTGAGGCGCGCGTGAAACACGACGCGTCGTCGACTCGGGCCTGGTCCTTACCGGGCGACGAGCTGCCCACTGCTCACCGCCCGCAGGCCCGCGCACCAGATTTCCCCCTCAAGTGTGTTTTCATGTACATATCTACAGAGGTGTCATTAATAATGGTGGTTTTCGTATCCTAACAATATGTGAGAGATGGTCCTCGCTTCGGTATTCCTTTGAGCCCAGCGAGTGTCTTTGTCACAAGTTAGCCACTTAACATCTCACACCCTTTCCGTTAAACATCCTTTATAATTTAAACATGGATGACGCTTTTAGAGCAATTAAAATATTTAGTTGATCTGACACACCAACTGGAGCGGGGGACACTCGGGAAGGTCTGCTTAAAACCTATCTTTATCTCATTAATAATAAATTACTTACGGATCCGCTCACCGTCTACTTTACAAAGAGCGTTTAATAATAAAATACCTTGTCCTTTTAGCGATAAGAGGCGTGGGCTCTCTCTGAACACGATATCCCGGCAGTTTAGCACAACGGATCAAAAAGGATGCTCTAAATATTGTTTGGTGGAAAACTTTGAAATGAGTTGTTAAAAGCCCTTGACCACACATATACCCTTCATATGACTAAGCTTTTAAACTATTAAGCTATTGCTAATTTGCACATTAGCCTTTAGCGTTCAGTATCACACTTTAATCCTCACTGATCAGTCAAAGTCAAATGTCAGAAAAGGCACTAGGTACTGAATGTCAAAAATTACAAAAGAATAAAATGAATCTAGTCGCCTCTTTCAAAATATGGATTCGCTTGGAGAAGAATGGACTGAAAACTCCACATTTTAAATATTTTACTATAACTATTAATTTACTATTACTATATTGGTATAGGTACATTAAAAATAGGCAGTTGCTCCATACTGATATCAGCCAAATCCGTTTAGGTTGCAAGGTAATCCCAACAAAGTTGGAAAAAGCCTTGGCAGATGATAACAATATTTATACATATTGATTACTAGCTGTTGCCCGCGACTCCGTCCGCGTGAACTTCAGTTTATAAGCGCCTGTTAAAATAATGGGAACAATATGTACGTCCGCGTTTTCTCCCGTTTTCGCAACTTTTTTTGTTACTGCTCTGCTCCTATTAGTCATAGTGGGATGTTATATAGCCTATGTCCTTTCTCAGGGTCTAGACTATCTGTGTACCAAATTTCATTACAATCGGTTCAGTAGTTTTGGCGTGAAAGCCGGACAGACAGACAGACAGAGATACTTTCGCATTTATAATATTAGTATGGATTGAACTGTCACACTTCCTGTTACCCAAGAGCGGGCTTTTATCTTGTCCAGAGGCTAAGCATTGCCGTTGCGGGTTGGTTAAAAAGAAACCGTGGCCCTGGCGCACAGGTAAGTGAAGGAACACGGGTGGGTTTTAGTCAGTAAAAGTCTGACACGCCCTTCCGCTCCACCCAGAACGGGAGAGGCCATTTGATGATTTCCCATTCTGACCAAAAAAGCCTAAGCAGGCTAAGCATTGCCATACAATGCGATAATGCCGCCAGTCTCTTGGGAACATTGTCGACCGCGATGCCGAAGAAATTTTCGATGCTGTATTTTAATTTATTAATAGTAAATATTTAATCATTAATTTTATATGTTTGTAAATATTATCAGTAATTTATATTTTAACTTAATAAATATTTGTTGGTGCTTATAGAATACAACAATAAAAAATATGTCGACGCTTGAAAGGCAATCATATCTAAGCGACAAAAAATCGTAAATTGAGTTATATACACCATGAAATATATACACCATCGAAACCCCAGATTTTTCTGCGTCGTTTGGTGTATACAGTATGTTAAATAACAGAGGGCGTTCCCTTAAACTCGTTAATATATATCATTAATAGATTAAAATAAAAATATCAGCATAGAAAAATAAGCATAAAAAAGTCCGAATAAAAAAAAATTATAATTGGAAATAAATTTGAAACCTCCTGTTTTAAATCAAAATAGTAGTCGTCATGTATAAATAAATTGCGACGTTGCCGTCTTTCATGTTCGCGTGTACAGTGTGTTTCTTTTACATGTCAATTTAAAAATTTTATTGAATATTTTCTTATTGGAAAAAATTTTAAAACATTTTGTTTTCGAATGGAAATATTTTTTTTAGCATGTATGTATGCTATACTATTTCGGGTTAACGGGAACGCCCTCTGTTAGTTAACATACTGTATAACTCAATTTACGAATTTTTGTCGCTTAGATATTATTCGCTTATTTTGCCTTTCAAGCGTCGATGTGAAGACGAATTAATACTCATGTGTGTATTTATGTATCCACATGTTTTATATTTATATGTATTTACATGCATGTCTATTGTACAGAATAAAATTACTACTATAATTAAAAAAGAATCAAAGCAATGTTTGGTAAATTAGAAAGAAAAAAAAAATTAATTATTACCATTCAAGCAAAATATACACATCTTAAAACTATATAAATATAACACAAATATTTAAGCAGGCACCCCAGCTCAGGTGAAAATGTCAAATGACAACGCAAGGTGACGCTGATGCTGATTTGCAGCGACAACCCACGAGCGAGTATCATACGCTGGAATAATATGCTATTTTTGGCATTACGCTAAAGTGTCAGTCCATTATAATATGTATGATAGATGCTCCCCATACGCAAAATATGCGCGTTGCCGTGGAATTACGAACACCAGCCCGTATACTATCTATATAATATGTAAAGAAAACCCCTTCTGACCTATAGGGATAATAAAGGTTCTATGTAAACAAATGACCATATAAAATATGAAATTTTACATAAACATGATAGTAACAATGCTAATGATTTTTTAAATAATCTTTTTTTCCGCGAATTAGTTCCAACTTCCCCAAAAATTTGAGATCTGCTGCTACTAAAATTACCTTTGATATGACGTAATTTATTTGGATAAGGATTAATAATAAGGAACAATATAGAAGGAATAATAGGCTCTGATTTCGACTGGCATTTTAATTAACTTTTTACACATAAAAAAGTAGTCATAATGAAGAAACTATAATAGTAGGTACTTACCCATAGGTCTACAATACTGTAGTATATGATTTTGATATACCTTCCTCTTGAATCACTTTATCTATTAAAAGAAACTCTATCAAAATCCGTTGCGCAGTTTTAAAGACTGAATCATACAAAGCGACATAGGGAAAGTAAAGGTGACTTTGTTTTATAATATGTAGTGATGATGATAAGTACCTATTTATTTGGTGCTCAAATTTACAAATATGTATTGTAAAAGAAGACATTTTCCTATTATTGTAACACTATATGTGTCACGTGAAGCCAAATACCAGATGAATGAAAAACGAATTTAATGGGCTAATTTTACATCACTCACAGGCGTCGCTAATTTTTGGGTAAGAATAACTCGTCTCGCCATCCGTCACTCGTCTCCAATGGTCAGAGGTCAGGTTACTTAAAAATATATCGAGAATTCAAAGCGCAAAGGTTACTCTGAATATAGTCATTTTTGGCTGATGAAGGTTATCACAACAAAAGCCCGACATTGCTATAAAAAGCCCTACATTGGTTACATTTAGATAATATTACCTATATACATTGGTATGTAAGACCACGTGTTTTGAACTGCGTACTAAGGCGGGGAGTGCCAGAATACTTACTGATCCGGCGGATCTCTACACAAAACCCTCGTTTATTGAATTTTCATGATTCTTTTTATTGTAAGTTCACCAATTTCATGGAATCTCGGCTCTTCTCGCCTTTGTCAAAAGCAACCTGTATTTGCTTTTTTAGGAAATAATATTAGAGCTAGATCAGCATCCTAATTACGTAACATAGATACTGTTATTATCAATTTGAATCATTTTTAAACATATTGCTAATCTATTCGACATATGTTAGAAAATTGTATGAACAGCGTAACTAAGCGCAATTAATGTTGTTGAACTTTCAAAATGAAACCTATTGGTACTGATAGTGTCTTACGCAATTACCCTGTAGGTCTCCGTTAGCCTTTTGAAATGATTTTAATTTAGGCTTGTAATAATAACTGGCCAAGTGAGTGTCAGACTCACGCACAAAGGGTTTCGTACCATTGATTTATGAAATTAAAGGATTTAAGTTATTTGTATGAAAGATTACGCGGTAATAAGCGGTTTACGATTTAAGAGGTATTAAAAAAAACTGCTTATTAGATGTCGTTCAAAACAATTTTCGTTGGTAGTTTTATAGTAATGTACATTTTTTTTGATTTTTCATTTTCTTATTTTAGAAGTTAGAGTGTTTGTAACCCCCGGGTTCAACTTATTTCCACTTATGAAGCGTTTGTCACGCAAACTATGCGATTAAGAAAAAAAATATTTTAGAAACCTCGATATCATTTTTGAAATCTATCCATAGATACACCACATATGTGTGTTTGATGAAAAAAACAAATTTGAGTTTCAGTTCTAAGTATGGGGAGCCACCAATATTTATTATTATTTTTTTTATTTTTGCATCAAAATTTTAATGCGGTTCACAGAATACATATCTACCTACCAAGTTTCAACAGTATAGCTCTTATAGTTTCGGAAAAAAAAGGCTGTGATATACGGACGGACAGATGGACAGACAGACATGACGAATCTATAAGGGTTACATTGTTTGCCATTTGGCTACGGAACCCTAAAAATGAGGATATTATAAAATGGTATGAAGGACTTCTCTCACTGACTCTCAGTTGATAATACTCGACGTTGAACAACATCAAGTATTATCAACGGAAACTGAAACGAAATAATAATAGTGTTTTTTTTTTTTTTAATTTAAGACTAGTGCTTGACCGCAATCCTGCCTGTTGGCAAGCATTGATGCAATCATTGATGATAAAGCGCGCTAGTTTATTAAGAGCCTATTCACTCTATTCATGGCTAGAGTACAGTGTAGAGAGACGTGAGAGTGAGTAGAGAGACACACTGTAGTAAATGAAATTACGGGCTAGTTTTGCATATAGTGATAATAATATGTAATTACCATCAGGCTCCAACTTGTGCTATTTAGAAAGTTTGTTTGATATTACGGACAAAAACTTATTTAAGTTTTTTCATTTATCCAACCAATCTGGTCCCACTATTTAGGCTGGGTCTCTCTCATTAACTTTACCAGCCTTTATTTAAATTATGGTCAATAGATTGTGGTCTTTTTCTTCTTTCTATTTTCCAAAATACCAAAAGAAAATTAGCAAATCACGTTCACACTACTTTCCAACAAAAAGCGAGATACGCAACAAAAAAGTTCAAAAGGTTACTAAGTCATTAAGATTGATGTTCAAGATTGGTACTCAGTAAAAAACTTTTGAACGTTCCATCTCACTAATATCCACCCATATATGAAGATAAATCTATGCCCTAGAGGAGAAAGTGGTTCTAATCTTCCAGAAAGCCTTGACATTGTTTCTAAAAATAGAAGCAGGGCGCTGTGTGAGGTCCAAAGATTTGGGGAACAACCACAGTTCGTTACTTGCAAACTAACATGAGTGTGAATGATTTGGGTACGTTCCACATAACGTCCTGTCAATAAATAAAAACAGGATGCAGAATACGACTAAAAACTGTTTATTTTGAAACGAAACGATCACGAGATTACGCCTTTTGGGCGTATACCGCAAGGGCTGGTTCGGCGGCGTATTAAAAGAGTTGCAGAAAGTACTTGGGGGAAACCTTTGCCCAGCAATGGGATTGTTAGGTTAAAAAAAGTACTGCAAACACTCAAAACTCCAATGGCATGCTAAGGACTGTATTGCTATGAACTGTTCTAGCGCTCAGCTTGTGGGTATGCGACTGTGCGTGTATGAGTGATGTCACACACATTTCACAGATACCACGATCATCGCTTTATGAAAAATAACGTTACGTTTCAGTTGCATTTAGAGGCGATCAGCGGGGTGATGCGTAACATGTAAGTAGGAACCGCTTTTATTTTGAGAGTTCAACAACATTGTTAGCCGGATAAATATTCCGATCATGTAAAGTAATCAATTAGCAATATACTTCAAAATTAATCAGATATTGATTGATAAGTTACATTGTTAAAATTGCGTAAATGTATCATGTGCTGTTTCGATGTTTGGGCTAAGCAGTAGCTATTTTTGTTTCTTTGAAAATTAAATAGCTAACCATATTTCACCAAATCATTTTCGTAATTATAATAGGTATTCACGTTCACTCTAATTTCATCAGATATTTGTGTTCCATTAAGACCACTTTGATGCAGCACAATAATAGTCGGCCTCGCCTGTATTCGCCACCATTTTGAGAATAATTAATATATTACCGCTATTTGTAAAATCACGTCATCAGCAATGTTCATGTTCATGTTATCATCAATGTTGTACAACCAAACGATAATGTTCAATCCAACTAACTTAGTAACTATTCTTAACTTATATCTACCTCACAAATCTATAAGTATTCTTTATGTGGTTTTCTATGATCTACTTTTCCAACTTTACGAAAAGTGTGAACAAAACGAACAAGATAAAAAATATAATATTTCTGTCCCATTACTTCCAATCGAGTAAAAGCAGTACAAAAAGTCTATGTGCTGCGTGAGATTTGACTTCACGGCTCATTGATTCACATATATTGTGCTGAGCGGTTATGCATGCGTATCAGCTAGTTTCTTCTTCTTCTTCGTTTCGCTCTTGACAGAACGGTCGTGGTCACTATGACTGGTTTCGAGACTTTGATGTCGCACGTCGCACGATCTCTCTCCATCTATCCCTGTTGGACGACAGTCTGGAGCATTTATTAACAGGTCCCCCCACTGCCGACTTGATTTGGTCTGTCCACCTCATCGGTGACCTTCCACGACGTCTGTTCCCCTCTACTCTGCCCTGGACGACCAAACGTTGTATGGAGCTATTGCGCCTTCTCACTGTATCGGAAAATCCGAGTATACGCGACTGTACCTGTTTGGTGCTGTGGTTTGATTATCTTCTTCGATAAATTGAACTGCGTCACGAGGCGTGACTTACTGAGAAATCGTTAATTCAAGCATATACAAAACGTGTGAATAGGACGGTGTTAGAAGGGACTTACGGCAATATCCAGCTCTTCTCTCTCCGTCGGGTGTGTGGGCGCCCCCACGATGAACACAATTCCCTTTTGTTTACGGATGCACTCCTTAATATGATTTATATGATCAGCGTCCGCCGGCCGGCGACGTGCGTGCAAGCAGCGGTTGATGATGTGTTGAAAAAACCATAGTGATTACTCATCTATGTCCGGTGTTGAATCAGAGACAAATTGGTGGTTGTGTTTTAGTAAGTCTCTCTGGCATAGGGGTACATGGGAAGGAATCGGGAAATTTGAATGTGCTTGATTTTAAAATGATTTCATGCTTTAACAGTACCAATTCTGAAAGACGCTGTTTGACGCCGAGTTCTTGGAGTATAGAAACGTTCGTTCTAAACTCGGTCCATGATACCCCAAGTATTCTTCTCCAACACCACATTTCTAGAGCGTCTATCTTTTTCCGCTAGTTTATCTTGAGTCATATCAAAATGTTGAAATTATGAATTACATATATGTAATCACTTGTTGGCGACAATGATATATGTCTATATTTCCATGAAACTAAAAGGTTGTAAGTTAAAATAAACGTCAAGTCATTGCTTTGAAAGGTTGCCTATGGACTTTTGGTCGACATTGTAAATATGAATCTAAATAAACATTATATTTTAAAATGAGTATTTTTGTAGTTGAAGTTGATAATAGTTCGAAGTTATGTCCCACCTTAACGCTAGGTTTACTTGGCTATGTCTTGTATCCAAAAAGCTATAAACATGCAATAAAAACGAACGTCACGATTTAGCATGCATGTAACTAAACTGCTTTGTTGACTGTTGCATAGCAAGGTGTTGTTCGAACAGTCCCTGAAGAGTTCTTTCGTTTGCAGCGCCAAATTGAATTCCCGTTTCGATATACTTAGACAAGTGTTGGTTACTTTGCATTCCGTACTTAAACTTTGAAATGGAGTTTTATTTCTGTTGTGGTTGTTGCTATTTCCTCTTTTACATTCTATTCAAATAGCAACATGTATGTAGTATCACACTTTGTTAGAGAGAAATATACGTTTACGTTTCGCCGTGACATAGATAGACATGACCTAAATTATTTTACATAAATACGTAATTACATACCTAAATTATTTATAGCTTAAAATATTTTGGTTTCGGTACAATTTATTTAGAACAGATGGAAACCTCTTTAATTCTATTTTCAAAATTCAAAATGTTAATAACAATAATTAAAAAAAAAAACAAAATATGGCGTCAATACTATTCGACAAATTCGTTACTTTAAGGAAATTTAAAATGCTCTAACACGATGAAATATTTACAATATGTATTTCGAAAGTGATCACATTGTCGGTAGGTCGTTCGCCTTAATTGCCACGTCAAGGTCTTGTGTTTGTATTAAACTTCACAGCTAATCAGCATATAAGTCCATCAAAATGGCTGAATGCAAGATAAGATACGGTTAGAAACTCAAAACTGAGCGAGCGTCTAATGTGTCTGTGCTCAAACGTAACGTAACGGGCCCAGTGTGGATTGGTAGATGCCACATGACTTCAAAGTTTTGCTTCTAGAACATGCATATTTTCTCATGATGTTTTCCTTCACCGTTTTGAGAGCAGTGGTGATGAAATATTTTACAAAAAGTAAAGCTCCGGGCTTGGCAGGGTTCAAACCTACATTACCATAACCTACATTTTGTAAGTCGCGGCCATTGATAAAATATTAAACAGATACGATATATTCTAACAAACTGACCAAAAAAATGTGCCGAACACAGCAGCAGCACACATGCATATTTTTATTCGGCATACATTGGTACAGTGTGAGTGAGATGGGGCGCAATCTAAAGCATAGAGAAGAAAAAGATGGCTAGTGTTTGTCGTTTGCGCTGTTAGTGTTTGTCGTTTGTTTTTACGAGTGTATCGAGAGTGACTAAAGCGAGATACAGGACTTACTTCCTTTTGTACGCTTAATTTTTAGTGCGCTAGTGACATATCTACCTTAGTTTAATATTTTATCAATGGTCGCGGCCGATACCAATAGACCACCTGAAAAAATTGCCTGTAGGAAAATATGTGGGTAAAGCGGATGGTAAAAACAAAAGGAGATTACACTGCGTATCAACGCCCGCGAGTGGGAAGCTTCACAATTTCATAACATATACATACACGCCTTTGTGTAAAACATTTACCCAAACTTCACAATGCGCAATCGTCTGGCTCTTCTATCTAAAATAATATACATAAATAAAGTTGTAGGTATTACATTTAGGTTATGAATATATTTTATACGCGTTGTTTTGTTACTTTGTATCTACATCTGTGTCTGTAACCTACTAACACTAGAAGTTAATTAAAATTGGTAGTAAGGTTATAGACTCCTGTCTGAAATAATGGTGTTCTATTCTATTCTATTATTTTTCCCTGTTCTGTTATTTCTTACATTATATAACATCATTTTTCGTTTATGCGAAACATGAAACACGTGTCCAGTATTTTTAAGAAAAGAATCTATATACAAAATTTCAAAAAGATATCATGAAAAACCACAAAGTTATGAGCTTGTTATCCTACTTGGCTGTCCCAACAAAATATGGCCCACGCTCCGCTCGGGCGGGCAAGCGTGGTGCGTTAACCTCTGACGTCAGCTGTTGCGCGAGCGCGAAGTACTATGATCTACCGTGCGCGCTCGGTAACCACACTGCAACAATTTCTAAATGCGTTTGGGAAAATATATAACATGGTGTAAAAATTATTGGAATCGATTCAGATGCATATTCTGAACAAACTGTATTCAGGTATCGCATGAACGAACATATATAAAGTGAATCAACATATATAAATATCATGCTTAGATACACTACTAAGGCTAATCGTCCAAAAAACCGTATGACGAGAGATTTCGTGCGGTAATAAGTGAAAGTAACTTAATGACACGGTGGGCGCAAAGTCTGAACGATCGACTGCTGGGCTGCACGGAACAAACATTTGTATTGTCTATAGGTTTTTATTCCGGGTCTGGATATTTTGACGACCTCCGTGGCACAGCGGCCAACACGCCTGCCTGCGATGTGGAGGCCTCGGGTTCGATCCCCGGCCAGGTCATGATGGAAAATATTCTTTTCCTAATTGGCCTGGATCTTGGATGTTTATCTATTAATGTATTAATTATAAATATAGTATCGTTGAGTTAGTATCCCATAACACAAGTCTCGAACTTACTTTGGGGCTGGCTCAATCTGTGTGATTTGTCCGTATATATTTATATGCATGTGACTATAAATATTTTTAAACACAGCCACGATACAGGAATGATTAACTATTGTGGGAAACGTTATTTTTAATGCGAAATCTTAACAGCTCCAGACATTAGCCCGTTCAAACAAACAAATAAATCTTCACCTTATTATTAGAATGATCTATTTTCCTCACGTATTTTTCTTTCATTGGCAAACAGAATTGCAAGTCACCAATACCAATTGTATCATTACAGCACAAAATATGAGGAGAGGTAGAGGGAGTATCGGATATATCGAAGGCTGTTACCTCCTCCATAAGTGGTCCTTGTTTATCCCAACTGACCCTTATAACTTTCACGCCAAGATGGCCACCTAATAATATAGTCGGTTTACTTTCTAGCAACAAATGAAGGTAAATAATTCGGACGCACTTCTATTTCCACCAATACCGTGGTGCTGACATCTAATTAGGGTCTATTTACTTTGGCAAACAACATAATATGTTTTGGGCTTTATATAATATATTGGCGGCTATACATATTTCTCGCTTTAGGCACGCATACCTGCTTATTTCTAATGATGTTTTTAGTATAATGAATCTATGAAAGGACTCCTTACTTAATTTGATTTCTGTTAAATGATGAATGTTGCAGTCTAATTTACATAAAGCTCCTGTCTATCTCACCTCCATAACTCAAATTTTATATATAACTAGCTTTCCGCCCCCGGCTTCGCCCGCGTGGAGTTCGGTTATATCGCGCTTTTTAGATTTCCCTCGGAAATATCAATTTTTTCCAGGATAAACGAGATCTAAAGATTGTCTGTGCCAAATTTCATCAAAATCGGTTCAGAGGTTTAAGCGGGCAAGCGTAACAGACAGACAGAGTTACTTTCACATTTATATTATTAGTATGGATTATAAACAAGTGCTTAGCCGCAATCCCGTCTGATGCTAAACAGCAGTGGCGAAGGGTGAAATTTTGACAAAGGGAAGCCGGTCCAAAAAAATAAACACTTAAACACTTACCTACTGCAGGATATCTTGGAGGAGGTCTTCAGATAAGAATAGTATTAAAAGCCCCACCTTCACCATACAAAAAAGGACTGATGATTTGATAACAGTGTCTTTCAAGTATGATAAAAGCGGCAACAAAAGAAAAAAAAGCCTTTTTCGACGTGCATCTCCATACCACACATGCATGCTTGTTAGTAAGTACTAAGTTAAGTACCTATTGTTAGGGAATAAGAGTCAAGAAAAAATAAAATAAAAAATTACAAAAATAATAAAGTGTTAAAAACCGAACCACACAAACACCGATCCAAAACCAACAAAAATATTAAGCAAAAATAAAGCAAATTATACACAATCACAACGTTATTTATATTGTAATGCAATGCGTCTGTTTTTTTTAACAAAATGAGCTAAAATGATGTTATAAAAATTCGGATTACTTTTCATTTTATTAAGCAAATTTTTTTTTAATTGACATGATAGCCAAATCGGACAATCTCTGCTCTTTTTGGCAGTTTCGCACATATGTGTGAATGCGTTTTAAAGCAGAAAATGACCGCTCAGCTGAAGCTACTGAAATGGGGAGGGTCAGAATTAAACTGCAAAGAGTCGAAACTTGAGAAAATGCGTCTTTCAAAGACGTATTCTGGAGCTGTAAAAAAGCTCATAGGTGTCCAATTTATTTAACGACGCTGACGTAAGACTTTAAGTTCATTCAGCAGGTAGTCAGTTGAGCAGCACTCTATATGAATTAATTATCAATTAAAGCCATAATAACAAACAAAATACACAGTATTTAACCAAATCTGCGATTAAATTACGTTACAGAATCAGTCACAGTTTAAATACTACAAATATTAAAATATAACAAACGAAAAACACGAAAAACGAACACATGTCACATACTAACAATAATTTATTTTCAACCAAACGAAATGGAACACGAAAATATGCCAAAATAAAAAGAATATGACTTGCGAAGGATTTCATTAAAACGTTTCTTTGTCTCATTCTAATAGAGGAGAGGAGAGAACTGCAAGCCGGTCGGCAGTAGCCTATCTTTTCTCAAAAATTACGGACAGTTAGCGATCATTAGAAAGAGATGTCTGACACGCTCTGTCTCTTTTCGCCTCGTAGTAAAACGTTGGCCGAGATACGCTGTAATTCGTCGAGTTACCTTTAATGTAATTTAGGTACGAAAAATTTAAGCGCTGATTAATTTACGACTATAAAATGAAATGTGATACTTAGGGTATTGCTAAGAATTACTATTGCTATTGTAAATCGCGCAGGCATTTGATTAATAATACTTTGTTAATGAAATAGAATGTAAATACTTTTGTATGAATATGGAACTGATTTTTGAAAGGTAACCCGGTGGGAATCGGCTTGTATGGACTCTTCGCCACTGCTAAACAGTGATGCAATCGTTGATGGACTAGGTGGAGGATGATTGAATAGGAAAGAAGACGGCAGTTGTGCGTGGTGATGCAATATTACACCCAACAACACGACCAACGATGCTGCGCTAGAGGTAGATTGATCTGGAGACCCTCCACCACCAAACTCCCGACACAACAACATTTGGCGCATCGTACCCGGCTCACATCGCTCAGACCTGTCCTCCGTAGGGCTTCACCAGACATCATTCCGGAACACGACAAATCGCTTGGTGGCGAGACTTTTTCTATTGGGTGGTAACTTCTGCCGGCAGCCGATGTTATGGCCTACCACTAATAAAGTAATTGGATAATACGATGATACTCTTAGTAAGACCAATTGACAAACAGGTAATAACTACAAATGACAGCCGCGAGCAACGGCTTAGTGCGTTCAGAGGCGCGGAATAGCTTGGCATGTAAAAACGAGCACCCATTCATCGACAAACAGAGGCAAATGTAGCTTAACCTGATTGATGGAACAGTCCAGATATTATTACTCATTCACAAGACCCTCAAGGATTCTCTAAATATCTATGATGACTTTGGGGTCACCCCTACGATTCGAACGAAGTTAAATTGATTATGGCATCTCGCAGTTGACCTTGAGAGGTCGTGACTACTTAACCGGACTATCCTGTGGCTGCCTTAAATGAAATTAAAGCCTCCAGTCAGGGCAACTAAAAACTAAGCGACTATACGTTAAGGGCACCCCCTGTGGGGAACGAACCTCGGCTTAGGACGTCGCTGGAGAGAACAGCTAGGGACGGCTGGATCGAAGTTTTTCGTACCAAGCGTTTCTCCTCGTCTTTTATACCGCGTCCAGTCTGATTAAATTTTAAGCGTCTTAATGGCTAGAGTGTGTGAATAGTGACTCTTAATAAACTAGTACGCTGTACTTATATTGACGATTGCATCACTGTTTACCATCAGACGGGAGCGCAGTCAAGCACTTTATAATGTTAAAAAAATACTACATAGGTACAAATTTTTATGGTCCCAAACTCACAAGGAACTTATAATGATAAATATTAGGTACTGTTTATTGGTACAGAACAATAAATTCATAGTATTTATCATGATAACTTCATTCGTCCATTAGTTTTGTGTAGCGAATCAACTGTCAGAAGTGACTCGAAACAATTAGGGGCGGTACTGCAAGAGTGATTTAAGTATAACTTTGTTGTTTACGCTCCTGCCACCCTGGTGGACTTGGTGAATGTCATTTAGTCGGCGATTAATCATAAAGCATTGTCTGTAGATGCAAACAGATCATAAATAGTTCGTTAAGGGATGTCTGAATGAATTTTCGTCGTGATGATAAATAACTTTAAAATTACAATGAGATTCGGAGAGGTTTGTACGACTCACTAAATGTAAGTAAAGTTGTGCAACTGAAACTGTGTTTTGAAGTTACGTTCGCGGGTGTATAACATTTGTCATTGTTGACAATCGAGATTGATACAAAATGTAAAAAAAACCCGTCCGACCCATAAGGATAATAAAGGTTAGGAAAACACATGACCAAATAAACTATAAAATTTTACATAATCATCATAGTAACAATACTAATGAATTTTGAATTTTTTTTTTAAATATTTAATTAAATTCCTATTTCCTCAAAATTCGGTGATTTTAAAAAAAGTGACAACACTGTTTTGGCAGTATTATTATGAGTGATCAGCGATGAGACCGCGTGCCGCGTGCCCTGCCCCCCTTCGCCCGCGCATGTATTGCCGTCGGCCAGTCGTCACAATCTTGGTGTTGTGGTAAGGGATCCATATCGTAGGTGGCGTTTTGAATTAAACCACGAAGTGTAAATATACCCTCCAATCTTGACAGTAACAATTTAATTGGGCAAACCGACATTTTCGCCCCGGAGAAGTGTAAAGTAAAGTAAAGTGACCGTTCGACAATCCCCACTTCTTATAACGACTCTGTCCAAGTGCCGCCATTACAATAATAACGTCACAGCGTTGGCCCCACTACTACATAAATCAAATGAGACACTTTTATTAAAATGATATCATTATCCATGACATAATATATATATATATATATATATATTAATAAGAACGTGACGTAAACATCTACATAAGTCATATAAGTCTCTATATAACGAAGGTACCGTTTTATTGAAACTCTTTGATCTCAAACATCTTTCATTTAGTCAGTAATTCCAAAAGACTTCTGTTCTTATTTTCGCACCATTTGATTTTTCAACAATGTGGAAAACTTAAGATATCGCAATATTTACGTAAACGAGTTCCACCGTGGCACCAGCAAACAGCAATGCAGAAACAGGTCGAGGGATTAATGATATGGGGTAGGTACAGTAATTTATTTTACAGTAACACATCATTAATTAACGCAGTAGGTTTTTGATTGCAAAGTTTTCATCGTAGAAAGAACCTTGTATACGGCCGATGACCTAGTTCACAATGGAAAATTAAAATAAAGATTCAGATTCATCACAATCCACGTCAGAGTTAGCAGCGATGTGAGTTAAAAATATTATTTATGGATTTCAAAGGAAGTGGAAAAGTGAGAATACTTGAAAAAGTCTTGTAAAGGTACCGCATGGATTGAGTGAAGCACACACACAAACACGTTTCGAGTCCTGCGTTACATAACTCAATCGTCACAATAACGAGGGTTTTTTGAATGGTATCGTTACTTATGATGAAAAATGAATCTTGTAAGTACGGTAATCGGAAACGTTCATCACAATGGAGATCCGCACCAAACGAAAGCTGATTCGGAATAAGGTTCTTATTGGTAAATGTGTACCGGTTCAGGTGTCATCCAGTACAGCTTCGTAAGATCTTGGCGCCACTCTGTTTGGAGCCGATTACAGTTCATCTGTATCCTTACTAATATTATAAATGGGAAAGTGAGCTTGTCTGTTTGTTTGTTCCGCTTTCACACCGTAACTACTGAACCGATTGCTTTGAAATTTTGCTGAAGTAAAGGGGCCTCCCTACGCTGCGCCTTCTAGACGCAGCGTAGGGAGGCCCCCAACAAGGTGGACCGATGACCTGGTGAAGGTCGCGGGAAGCCGATGGATGCGGGCAGCACAAGACCGGTCATCCTGGAAAGCCTTGGGGGAGGCCTTTGTCCAGCAGTGGATATCTATAGGCTGAGGAAGAAGAAGAAGAAAGTTAGAAGTCGGGATTAAGTAACAGGGTCCCGAGGGAAATCTAAAAAGCGCGATTTAACCGAGCTCCACGCGAGCGAAGCCGCGGGCGGAAAGCTAGTTGTTATTAATTGACGTCACGATTGGCGCAGTAGTTTTAGCGATTGATTACGCGACGTGTGGGGGTTCGGTTCCCGCACAGGACATAACGTTGATAAGAACTCATATACACAAACGGCCAGGCACGGAAAAGCACGGAACAAATACTAGTAGAAATATTTATTTCTACTAGTATTTGTTCCGTAACAAATACGTTTGTGTATATGAGTTTAAATGTTTATAAATGTACTCATCCATAGGAGACATTCGTAGTGTGGGGCAACGTTATCTTCTTAAATATAAAAATACACGTTATAGCCGTTAAATGGCTGACTGGTCTGTTATCAGCCCACTGTTACTGCTAATGATCATCATCATCTCAGCGTTAATCCCAGTCGCATCCGCAGCTTTTTCAGCTTTGGAGTCTGGGGTCCGCTTTACCAGTCTAACTGCTGAATTTGGCTAAACTTCGATATTTTTCGTGAAGCGACTGCCTTCTGACCTCCACAACCCGAAGGCGATATCTAAGCATTGCAGTTAGACCAATTGTTACACTTTTGAGGGTTCCAACAACCCGTAATGACTGCCACTAGATGTTCGTATGGCAGCCGGGACCAACGGCTTAACGTGCTTTCCGAGGCACGACCAGACCAGTGCAAATATTCATATTCATGCATACAAATACTTGCACTGTGCGGGGATCGAAACCGCGCCTCCTTGCGCAACGGCCGCGTTCGCTACCGCTACGCCACGGAGGCTGTCATGCCGCTGTCAGGCCCACTGTTACTGCTAATATAAACTAAAATGGCCACTTTGGATTCAGTGGATAGGCGTGCGAAGAGGCTGATTGGTGACCCTGATCTAACTCGAGTTGGTCTCCAACGCCTAGAGCACAGGCGTAGAGTAGCCAGCCTTTCGGTGTTCTATAGGATGCATTTTGGGGAGTGTGCGAGGGAATTGCATGATTTAATTCCCCCATCTCCGTTCCACCATCGGACAACCCGTCGTACGGCTGGTTTCCACCCTTACGTTGTTAACACCACTACGATCCGGAAGAAGCGTTTCCCCTCCTCCTTTATACCGCGTACGTACATCGAGGGACTGGAACAATTTGCCAGCGGCGGTGTTTTCGATTTGAGTGTCTTCAAGTCTAGAGTGAATAGGCTCTTAATAAACTAGTGAGCTTTACCATCAACGATTGCGTCACTGCTTACCATCAGGCAGGATTGCGGTCAAGCGCTAGTTTAAAATATATATATATATATAAAATAAACAATACGTATATATAAAACCTTAGGATATAACTCAAAATAAATAAAAAAACGCTCGTAGATTTAAGATCGGTCTAAAATTAAATCTAGTTTTGTCGTATTATGAACATTGTTTATAAGTTTTCGTGCTTCGTGCTGATATTATTTTTTATGGTTTTTTTATTATTTATTTGTAATTTTTTTATAATAAATTATAAAGTAGTGCTAGGCCACAATCTCGCCTTATAAGTAGGTAAGCAGTAATGCAGTCGTCGATGGTAATGATATTGATGAATGAATTCACTCTAGCCTTGAAGACACTTAAACAGTAGTCCGACGGAAACACCGCCGTTGGCAAATTGTGCCATTCCGTCGATGTACGCGGTATAAAAGACGAGGCGAAACGCTTCGTTCGGGTCGTTGCGGTGCAACAACCTTCAGGTGGAATCTCGCCGCACGACGGGTCGGCCGATGATGGAACGGAAATGGGTTGAATTAAATCATGCAGTTCCCTCGCATACTCTCCAAAATGTATCCGATAGAACACCGACAGGCTGACTACCCTTCGCCTGTGCTCTAGGCTTTGGAGACCATTTTGAGCTAAATCTGGGTTGGCCAATCAGCCTCTTCGCACGCCTCTTCACTGAATCCAAAGTAGCCAGGTGGCATTTTACAGTACCAGCTCAAATGTGGCTGCGGTACTGCACATACGAACGGACCTGTGCTTTGTATAACATTAGAAGCTATCCTGGTGTGAAGTACTGCTGGACCTTAGCGATAACGCCAAGTTTCCTTTCAGCCACCTTGGCCTTGGACCCAATGAACAATGTTTAGGTTCGGGGAAACCTCAACTCCCAAAAGCTGAAGGCGGTCGGTGCACTCCAAGGATACATTCCGAAAAGTAGGAAACCAAGCTTCTTTTGGCGGTGAATAGACACGCCTGTGTTTTGGCGGTATTGAATGCTACAAGATTGGCTTTGTCCCATTCGGAGACTGCCTGTAGTGCAACATTCGTAAGCTCTACTACAGCCTCTCTTACGGACCGGATTGATTTTTTACTAGCCCGAGCACCCGGCAGGTATTTTTCCACAACTGTCTAATGTAAAACATTTTTTCTTTCTTTTTGTTATATGACAGCGACAATTTGATACCGATGATACAAAACCACGATACATACGAATTTATACAGAAAGACGCAATATATTCCCGTCTTTAATGAACACCAATTTATTTAAGTGTCTCTTGAAAAATAAAGCGTCCTCAATATTGTCCAACGTCAGGCAATATAGGTAGGTAATACGTTCTCATCACCCCTTCGACCGCCCAAAGTGTTGTTACCCGTGTCTCTGGAGTTATACCCATCTATCTTCAAGGGTGACCGCTTAAGAATGGACAGGACAAAGAGCTGGTCATTACGACGCGCCTTGAAATTGCAACTTGCTCGACAAAGGACTTTGCTGTCTCATGTCTATTCAATTACTGTAGAGGTCAACAGATGATACTATCTATATATTATATATGTGTCTCATAGCAGTTGTTTGGAACCCACAAAAGCTATATTCTTACACAAATAGCTACAGAAATTCAACTTCTGTAGTTAAGTTTTAAGCTTGCACCATTCTTAAAGCCTCAAAACTGAATTTTAATTAAGAAGATTAATGAAATTCGATACCTCAAATATCGATTGACACTATATTGTCTATGAAGCGCCCATTCATAGTGAATAGAGCCTAAAACATAGTGACGTTCACGTGGGCGAGAGCTCGCTGTGAACATTATATGTATGGCTTTCGGAAGTCTTTCAGTTCTAAATAAAGCCCATCAGTTGTCCAGCACAAGGGTATTTGATGAAATCTTTGGTATTTGAAAGGCAAACATTGTAAAAAGCTTTTTTGATGGACGCTCGCTCGGGTCGTGACGTCCGGTGCTCTCACGAAGGCGATTGATTCAGCGGAGGATGGTTCAATAATTCAACAGGGTGACCGGCATGTCGGTTCACACGGGAACTGGCCGCGATATTGACAGGGCTGTCAGACAACTTGGCCGAAATAACAGTTATACAATCCAGAAGGGTTGTCCAATGCTAACTTTTCTAAGTTGTTATTTTTTAAGTTTGTAAACTAGATTTTTTTTTAAATATTATAAACTAGCGCTTGACTGCAATCCCACCTGATGGTAAGCAGTCATGTAATCGTTGATGGTAAAGCGCGCTAGTTTATTAAGCCCATTCACTTAAAAAAACTTAGTGAATAGGAAGGAACTGCTGAAAACATCTTGAGGAAACCTGGACTTTAAGTCTGAAATCGCCAACCCGCATCGAGCAAGCGTAGTGATTACGCTCAATCCTTCTCTGGATGAGAGGAGACCTGTGCCCAGCAGTGGGATGATAAAAAGGTTGATGATGATGATGACGTTTTAAAAAGTTCACTTTTCCATCTATTATGAATTATTATTAAAAATGTATTTTAGCAATTGCAATTTCAGTATTAATAACAGCAGTATGGAGAACCAATAGCATTATTATTTTCCGAAGAGTACCTATAGAAAATGGTAGAATGGTTGCATCGCGACGCTCACAACCTCGCGAGCTATTTTCAATCACACGTTCCAGCGCCACTTCTAGAACATTATATTAAACGGTTCTATTAAATCATATTTCATAATTATTTATATCAAAATATATCTATTTGACGTCTAGAACTCATTTAGGTAGGTAAGTAAAGTTTCAGTTTAGCAAAAATGCCTGACGCTGATTATCAATTAATGTCACATTTGTTTGATGTGTTCTGAAAATTTTCTGATTACAGTTATTACTAACTTAGCTTATAAATAGCCCGTATTACTGATATTATACGGATCAAAGACAGAACTAAAGTTATTGAAAATTCGGGAAAATTTAAAGTACCTACTCTTTCAATGGGAATTTCGTATGAATTATTAAAATTTGAAAACAATGTCTGTCGGGTCGGACAGTTTAAACTTCAAATTACGTCATGAAACTTTTCAGAATACTTAATCAAACTTTGCTAAAGATGGTATTATATTATTATATTATATAATCGTGTTTATAGGTTTGTAATTATATTATTTTTACCGTAAGAATATGGAGTATGAAATCGGTTCGAGAATAGTATATTTCATTACAAGTGCGGAAAGCCTGTCATTACAACGAGTTCCGACAAATGTCGACCCGAGCCGAGGCGCAGCCGAAGGTGAGGGTTGACAGTCGGAACAAGTTGCAATGACGGTTCCGCACGTGTACTGAACAACTATTTTTAATACAGTTGCGAAAAAATTAAGCAATTTATTAAAATAATAAAAACACAATAAACTCAACTAACTAATAATTTATTTCTTAGAAAAGTTATAATTCACATATACATTGAAATTGGTACAGTTTTTTATACTAACTGGGGAAGTTTTAGGTTGCATATTTACTGTTTGAGACAAACTATTATTAATTTCGTATGATTGTTCATCTATATTTGTCAAAGGTGTTATACAATGGCGTTTGCTAGTTTGTGGAATTGGATCTAATGACTTATCATTATCAACGAAGGTAAATGGATGAACTTTCTCTTCACTATTGTCATGTGAAGGTGACGGACTGGACTTTAAATTAATGGATTGTGTGATTTTTTTCCCAGTTTCTAGTTTGTTGTGTAATGAATCAGCAATATAGCCTTCTGCAACTTTGTCTGACTTCCAACCTCCTAGTCGCTTTAAGGACGTCAAATTGACTCCTGAAGCTGTGCCCAGTATAATACTCTGCATCCGGCAGACCAAGAAACGTAGCTATTTCTTTTGGCATATTACCAAATTTGTTTATCCCGATTGCTTGAGATGTACACTTTCCTTTTTGATAATTTTGGAAAAAACGGTCGGATTTTCCTTTTTGGGACCGCTGATTAATATATTTTTGCACTATTCTAAGAAAATCTCCTTCAACAACAAAGCTTCTCGGTATCTTATTTTTTGTATTCGGAATCTTGATTAGTAGCATTTTTTCATGGGCTTCAATATCTTTTAAAGTAATATTGGATAACTCCTCTCTGCGGCAAGCACCAACAATGTCAAAAATCAGCGCAACCTACAAAAAAAAAAAGGGATTTGATTAATATTTTTTTAAATAATTTAATGACTGTATTTTGCGATTTCGTAAACTGAATACTAAAGAAAAATATAAGTACTTATTAATTAATTACCTTTGTGGCTAAATAACCTTTCCACTTCTTTCGATGTTAATATTTTCGACTTTTTAGTTGTAAAACCGTCTGATTGTCGTTTTAAGAAAGCATTTAGTTTTGGGTATTGACTTATATCCACGTTGTTTCTTATTTTCAGCATACTTTTTATCATCGAAAACCTCAACCATAACGTAGAAGGTTTTAATTTTGCTGACAGTTCGGAGAAATAAGCCAACATAACATTTTCTGAAAAACTATTTGCCTTTTTCTCTTCTCTCCACGCAATAAATTCGTTGTATATAGATATGTAGCGACTTTTTGACTTTTCCGGTAAAATGTTCTCCGAAGCATTTTGTGCAATTATACTGAGTTCCGGTGGTGATATTCAAATAAAATATCGTCGAAATTACTCATTTTGTGCAACAAACAACTAAACTCGCAAAGAAAATTTTTGAAAAATGGCGCAAACCGTAAAAGAATATAAGCAGAGATTTTTTTTTTCACCCATTCGATTAGGCAAAGGGAACTATGCCCATACAGCCAAGTCTTCAGTAGAATTTTTTTATTGATATGAAATGAAAATGAAATGAGATGAAATTAAATAAAACTTAACCTAACTCATTGAATTAAAACATTAAATCTGATATTGAAACAAATTAGTAGCTTCTTTTTAGAATTATTTGCATGAATCATAAAAACTTCTATGATTTTTTTAAAGTAAAAACTTCATGGTTGGTTTTTTTATTTTTAATAGACAATATTTTGACAGTTGGGAAAGAGAACGCACTAGTTCGGAAAAGGTAAAGAAAAAGCACGAATGTGTAATAGCCCACTTTCCGAACGCTATACGTCCCTGTAATACACCACTTTTTGAGCAACTGTATTAAAAAGTATATTACTTCGCTTGCGCTCTGAAGGCCCAATTGACAACGCCTTATGTTTGAATAAAATTACATTTAGTGATTAAAATATCACATCAGGTTTCGAACATTTTGTACCCAAAAATTAAAGTTTCGAATTTAGTAAAATACGGTTTGCCTATAAGTTTGTGTTTGGCATTTTGCGTGGACGTGACGCATATTTTTACACATTTGCTCTTTTGCGTTCTTTTTTTCTGTCTCTTAATTTACTATTAGGAAACTTAAACAGCAGTGGAAGGGTTAGTTTTATATTCTCTTTGTATAGTAATAGTAAAGAATCTTGAGAACCAACAAAACACCCATATGAAACCAAAGACAATATTTCCCTTAAAATCATATGTATATTGACT
Source organism: Sesamia nonagrioides (assembly GCA_017933935.1). Lineage (NCBI taxonomy): Eukaryota > Metazoa > Arthropoda > Insecta > Lepidoptera > Noctuidae > Sesamia > Sesamia nonagrioides. The sequence continues at coordinate 1,308,936 of JADWQK010001115.1, read as the reverse complement.
CAAAATCACAGTATTTTTATTTCACACTAGCTTTCCGCCCGCGGCTTCGCCCGCGTGGAGTTCGGTTATATCGCGTTTTTTTAGATTTCCCTCGGGATTAACAATTTTTTCCGCGATAATAGGTAGGTAGCCTATGTTCTTTCTCAGGGTCTAAAGATTATCTGTGCCAAATTTCATCAAAATCGGTTGAAAGGTTTAAGCGGGAAAGCGTAACAGGCAGACAGCCAGACAGAGTTACTTTCGCATTTATAATATTTGTATGGATGGATGAACGGATGGCCACTGAAACATCTGAAGCTAGATGTCCGGTCCAATTGGTCGTTTCCTATGGAGAAGAATCGGCAGGAAACTCCGCAGTTACTCTTTTAAAACAGTTAGTATACCAGGTACTTGATAAAATAAGAAATGGTCTACAGATGTAAAGTCTACAAGACCTACACAGTCGTACATTTACATAATATAGAAGAATCTAGCAAATAGATAAATAAAATATTAAAATCTACGTCTACGTCGTATTGCCTCTACTAAACTAAAACAAAAAGTTAAAATTGGAATTGTCCGTTTCAAATGTCAAATATCAAATAGAAATATTTTGTCAATATTGAACATCGTACTTTGTGAGCAGTTGTTAGATAGATATTGACGTACATATGTAGATAATTATATCATTAATTAGGTGCCAGGGAAGCCACATGTGTAGAAGAATTCATTGCCAAACTACCTTGTCTTTAATCCATACTAATATTATAAATGCGAAAGTAACTGTCTGTCTGTCTGTTACGTTTTCCCGCTTAAACCTCTCAACCGATTGTGATGAAATTTGGCACAGACAGTCTTTAGACCCTGAGAAAGAACATAGGCTACCTTTTATCCCGGAAAGATTTGATGTTCCCGAGGGAAATCTAAAAAGCGCGATATAATCGAACTCCACGCGGGCGAAGTCGCAGGCGGAAAGCTAGTATTATAATATACTTTTTGATATGGACGCGTTTGATGAGAGTTTAGAACTTTCCAGTGCTAAATTCTGTAACCAGTATTGGAAACTTGTTGTAAAAATGGATACTCTTTTTAAGGAACGATTTTCTAGTTTTAGTTTCTTTAAATCTAGATATCACAATTAAATTTTTATATCTATAGTAATATATAAAGCTGAAGAGTTTGTTTGTTTGCTTAAACGCGCTAATCTCAGGAACTACGGGTCCGGTAATGAAAAATTATTTTTGCTTTGGATAGCCCAATAATCTAGGAAGGCAGGAAGGCTTTAGGCTATATAACATCACACTGCGACCAATAGGAGCAGAGCATAACTAAACCACGCGAACGAAGTTGCTGGCGGCCGCTAGTTACATATATTTATATAAATCACTTCCTATTTTGAAAAGTCCTAAGTTCTTGTGAACATACAAAATACATTCTAAAATATAAAGAGAAGGCAGAGAGAGAGTATAATTATCAATTTCTTTAGACTTAAAATGTTTCAACTATTACAGTAATGTCTGTACTGATATAGCAGTATTTTTCTACAGAAACATCATCTCTTCGATTTACCGATCACATTTGCTATTGTTAGAAACTGCAGATCCAAGTCTCGATTTAATAGCACACAGGAGGCTGTCCTACCTGTTGGTAGGACAGCCTCCGTGGCGTAGCGGTAGCGGACGCGGCCGCTGCGCAAGGTGTTCGATCCCCGCACAGTGCAAGTTCGATCCCCGCACAGTGCAAGTATTTGTATGCATGAATATGAATATTTGTACTGGTCTGGTCGTGCCTCGGAAAACACGTTAAGCCGTTGGTCCCGGTTGCCCTACGAACATATAGTGGCAGTCGTTACGGGATGTTGGAGCCTTCAAAAGTCCTACAATTGGTCTAACTGCAATGCTTCGATGTCGCCTTCGGGTTGTAGAGGTCAGACGGCAGTCGCTTCGTGGAAAATGTCGAAGTTTAGCCATATCAGCAGTTGGACTGGTAAAGCGAACCCCAGACTCCAAAGCTGAAAAGGCTTCGGATGCGACTGGGATTAACGCTGGGATGATGATGATGAGTCCACAAAAGCTAAACAGAAAAGCAGGCCATACTATTCGATTTTCTTTATAACATGCCACACATATGTGGTCTATAACGGTCTTTAAGGAGTACAGGCTAGAACAGCCAGCCTGTAGGCGTTTTACAGAATGTATTTTGGAGAGTGTGTGCGGGAATTGCGTGACTTAATTTCCGCATCTCCGTACCATCATCGGACGACCCCTAACTTTCGATCCAGCCGTCCCTTGCTGTCCTCTCTAGTGACGCCCTAAGCAGAGGTTCGTACCCCACAGGGGGTGCCCTTAGTGCGTAGTCGCCTAATTTAAAGTTAGCTTTAAGTGCCCCTGGCTGGAGGCTTTAATTTTTAATTAAGGCATCCACAGGAAAGTCCGGTTAAGTAGTTACGGCCTCTAATGGCCACCTACAAGACGCAATAACAAAAAAAAAAAAAAGGACGACCCGTCGTATGGCGAGTATCCACCCTCAAATTATTAACACCACTACAAACCGGACGAAGCCTTTCGCCTCGTCTTTTGTACCACGTACATCGAGGGACTGGGACAATTTGCCAGCGGCGGTCTTTCCGTCTGACTAAAATTTAAGTGTCTTCAAGGCTATAGTGAATCGGTTTTTTTTTTTTGTATATATATTATAAACTAGCGCTTGACCGCAATCCTGCCTGATGGTAAGCAGTGACGCAATCGTTGATGGTAAAGCGCACTAGTTTATTAGGAGCCTATTCACTCTAGCCTTGAAGACACTCAAATTGTAGTCCGACGGAAACACCGCCGCTGGCAAATTGTTCCAGCCCCTCGATGTACGCGGTATAAAGGAGGAGGAAACGCTTCGTCCGGATCGTAGTGGTGTTAACAACGTAAGGGTGGAAACCAGCCGTACGACGGGTCGTCCGCTGGTGGAACGGAGATGGGGGAATTAAATCATGCAATTCCATCGCACACTCCCCAAAATGCATCATAACGCACTTTACCATGATCAATTGCATCGCTGCTACCATCAGGCGGGATTGCGGTCAAGCACTTCTTCTTCTTCTTCTTCAGCCTATACATGTCCACTGCTGGACAAAGGCCTCCCCCAAGGCTTTCCACGTTGACCGGTCTTGTGCTGCCCGCATCCATCGGCTTCCCGCGACCTTCACCAGGTCATCGGTCCAGCACTAGTTTATAATATTTAAAAAAAAGCTTTTCCGGAATGCTATAACTCGTGCAAGTTAACTGTGCACCTGGCTCTGTGTGTAAGATATGAGAATCATGTTGTGTGTCAAAATATGTCAAACGTAAATAACATTTTTATGTTCAAAGCTACCTTTTATTAGATAGCTTTGATGATAAAGCGCCATAATACTAGGTCATTTTACCCATGACGTTTTGCAATTAAATTGATACATATGGACTGCATTCTAGCGAGGTGCACGGTTAACTTGCGCAAGTTATAGAAGTCATGAAACTTACGTGCGAGAAAGCTTGTACATACAAATCTATACTAATATATAAAGCTGAAGAGTTTGTTTGTTTGTTTGAACGCGCTAATCTCAGGAACTACTGATCCGATTTGAAAAATTCTTTTTGCGTTGGATAGCCCATTAATCCAGAAAGGCTTTAGGATATATAACATCACGCTGCAACCAATGGGAGCGGAGCATAACCAACTTCACGCGAACGAAGTCGCTGGTCGCCGCTAGTCCATACTAAAATTATAAATGCGAAAGTAACTCTGTCTGTCTGTCTGTCCGTCTGTTACGCTTTCCCGCTTAAACCTCTCAACCGATTTTGATGAAATTTGGCACAGACAATCTTTAGACCCTGAGAAAGAACATAGGTTACATTTTATCTATATTTTAAACAACTACGTTTTAGTTGTATTCTGGCTAATGAAAGTAGTGCCGATTTGCAGAGACGTAATTAGGCAACCGGAAACCATTTTGTAGAATAACTACCTTCGTCTACGGCCATGTCGCCGTCGTCAAGATATCATCATTTATTTGTGAGAAATACATTCTCAGACATTTTCGACAGTGACCTGCTTTTATATAATAAGTACAAGCTGCATCCGATTCAGCCGCGTAAGTTTCGATCCCTTGGGAAGATCAGGATAAAAAGTCCTATATACAGGATGTATCTGACATCGTAACGCAAACTTTAAGAAAAGGCTAGACCGCATGCCACTAATAAAATTATGACGGTCATTTATGTCGTTAATGAGCGGTTACAGAAATCACAGTGTTTAAAAAAAAGTTTCGGCTCGGCCTTTGAAAGTTGCAAGCGTGCCGCCGTGCGTGTTTGTAGGTATCACGTTGACCCCTGGTATGAACTCTATTAAATCAACTGATAGGATAGTTTTTCGAGTTTTGTTCACATTGCACTTTTTTGTATAATTAGTGAATTAATTATTTTTAACTTTAAAATCTTATTGGGTTATAAAAGTATAGCAATTATAAATGACCTAAAGTGAAAAAACTGCATATATATTTTTTTGATTAGGAAAAAAGCCGACGAAAAATTCCACCACTGGGGGTTCAGAATCCTGTACTGGATCCATGGTACTCGTTCATGCGTCGATGTCAGATACACCTTGCATTATCCTCACAACCTTTCGCATTTATAATATTAGTAGAATGTTATACAGGCATAAATGGGCCCAGAGACAGCATTATGATAAAAATATTATTCATTTCAACTACTAATTTCATCATCATTATCATCATTTCGGCCTAAAGACGTCCACTGCTCGACATAGGCCTCCCGCAAGGATCTCCACGACGATCGGCCCGCGTCTGCCGCATCCAGCGGGGCCTACGGGTTCTCGAGTGGCGACCACGCACCGAAAGACGCAGCATGGGTAGGCCCCCGACGAAGTGGACCGACGACCTTGTGAAGGTCGCGGGAAACTACTAATTTAACAAATCACAAATCAGAAGAGATGTGACGTCTTATACTTATGTACGTATATGTCCATGTTCGGCGTTGTTGTGAGGCATATTATTAATTTATAGGTTCTAATATATCACTGTTATACACATTAATTTAAGAAATGGCAGAAAATCATCAAAAGTGTAGAAAGAAAAGGCCTCACTTCAATTCAGGTTGTTTCTAACAAAAAACTTCCTTCAATAGGGATGTATCCAAGGTATGAAATTCAAAAAAATAATTAGCCCGTCTTAAAGATAATAAAAAAAATTAAGACACGTATTTTTTATTTTGTCGAAGTGACCAAAAAACTACTGAGATATAGCGTATTAAAGTTACGGAATGGGGGCTAATTACGTCACGCCGTGGTATATTTGTACCACGGCGTGACGTCATGCGAGATTTCAAATCAATATATCTGCCTAAGTATTTGAATGAAAGAAAATTTAAAAACACGTGTTCCATCCATCCTAATATTATAAATGCGAAAGTAACTCTGTCTGTCTGTCTGTCTCTCTGTTCCGCTTTCCCGCTTAAACCTTTTAACCGATTTTGATGAAATTTGGCACAGACAATCTTTAGACCCTGAGAAAGAACATAGGCTACCTTTTATCCTGGATAAATTTGATATTCCCGAGGGAAATCTAAAAAGCGCGATATAAGCGATTAGCATTGCATCACCTCGCTCAACTGCCGTCATCCTTCCTATTCCTTAGTTTTTTAAGTGAATAGGCTTCATAAACTAGTGCACTTTACCATCAACGATTGCATCACTGCTTACCATCAGGCGGGATTGCAGTCAAGCACTAGTTTATAATTATTAAAAATATATATATATATCAGTGGCGAAGAGTCCATACAAGCCGATTCCCACCGGGTTACCTTTCAAAAATCAATTCCATATTCATACAAAAGTATTTACATTCTATTTCATTAACAAAGTATTATTAATCAAATGCCTGCGCGATTTACAATAGCAATAGTAATTCTTAGCAATACCCTAACTATCACATTTCATTTTATAGTCGTAAATTAATCAGCGCTTAAATTTTTCGTACCTAAATTACATTAAAGGTAACTCGACGAATTACAGCTTATCTCGGCCAACGTTTTACTATGAGGCGAAAAGAGACAGAGCGTGTCAGACATCTCTTTCTAATGATCGCTAACCGTCCGTAATTTTTGAGAAAAGATAGGCTAATGCCGACCGGCTTGCAGTTCTCTCCTCTCCTCTATTAGAATGAGACAAAGAAACGTTATAATGAAATCCTTCGCAAGTCATATTCTTTTTATTTTGGCATATTTTCGTGTTCCATTTCGTTTGGTTGAAAATAAATTATTGTTAGTATGTGACATGTGTTCGTTTTTCGTGTTTTTCGTTTGTTATATTTTAATATTTGTGGTATTTAAACTGTGACTGATTCTGTAACGTAATTTAATCGCAGATTTGGTTAAATACTGTGTATTTTGTTTGTTATTATGGCTTTAATTCATATAGAGTGCTGCTCAACTGACTACCTGCTGAATGAACTTAAAGTCTTACGTCAGCGTCGTTAAATAAATTGGACACCTATGAGCTTTTTTTACAGCTCCATAATACGTCTTTGAAAGACGCATTTTGTCAAGTTTCGACTCTTTGCAGTTTAATTCTGACCCTCCCCATTTCAGTAGCTTCAGCTGAGCGGTCATTTTCTGCTTTAAAACGCATTCACACATATGTGCGAAACTGCCAAAAAGAGCAGAGATTGTCCGATTTGGCTATCATGTCAATTAAAAAAAATTTGCTTAATAAAATGAAAAGTAATCCGAATTTTTATAACATCATTTTAGCTCATTTTGTTAAAAAAAAACAGACGCATTGCATTACAATATAAATAACGTTGTGATTGTGTATAATTTGCTTTATTTTTGCTTAATATTTTTGTTGGTTTTGGATCGGTGTTTGTGTGGTTCGGTTTTTAACACCATTATTTTTGTAATTTTTTATTTTATTTTTTCTTGACTCTTATTCCCTAACAATAGGTACTTAACTTAGTACTTACTAACAAGCATGCATGTGTGGTATGGAGATGCACGTCGAAAAAGGCTTTTTTTTTTCTTTTGCTGCCGCTTTTATCATACTTGAAAGACACTGTTATCAAATCATCAGTCCTTTTTTGTATGGTGAAGGTGGGGCTTTTAATACTATTCTTATCTGAAGACCTCCTCCAAGATATCCTGCAGTAGGTAAGTGTTTATTTTTTTGGACCGGATTCCCTTTGTCAAAATTTCACCCTTCGCCACTGATATATATATATATATATATAACTGAACTCCACGCGGGCGAAGCCGCGGGCGGAAAGCTAGTATTTTTTATAAATCTATCCGATGGACATTAAATTATTTTTAGGATAGAACCCAATTAGCATTAAAACACTAATTGTTCATCACAGAATTACCGCCAACACTTGCAGCCAAATAGGTTTTATATAAAACTTTGTGACAACTTCTTTTTAAATCACTAAACCATTTTCCATCTTTACTCAATACTCTCAGAGTGCTTACTTGTTCTTCACTTTCCTGTCCTGTGCTGTACCTGTTACTGTCTCTTGTGTTAACCTAATTTTGGTCGTGGAAACTTTTAATTGGGCTTCTTTCACTAATTATCTCCTACCTGTATATGTATATGCTAGCTGTAAGTTTCCTTAAAAATAAATTTTAAAAAAATATTATCGAGGATTTTCTATTATTAACGAAGATTTAATATTTTAGCTATCAAAACTCTTCTAAAACAAAATATCTGTATTTTGTACCTACTTTCTATACAAATAAAGAACTATTCTATTCTAATATGTCAAACTATTACTAAAATAATAAAAAATTGATACCAACATAGAATGTATATAAAGTTAACCGGAAACTAGAATACTTTAAATAAATTAAAAGGAGGTATCACAATAGAAACTTTAAACACATTCAACCAGAAATTAATATTTGAAATACATCAAAATACCAACTTAACCTAGACTCACCCGGAAATACAAGCAGATAGGTATATATTAAGTCAATAAATAACATGCCACCTAAGTTAAACAAAGTTCAAAATAAAACAAGCTTAAAATTAAAAGTGCCCATATATACATACATATTTATGTATTTAAATACTTACTTAATAAAAAAAAGCCACTCATTTCTTGATAATCCGTTTTATTAGCACTTTTTACTCTTTCAAAATAGTACAATACTTGGCCACTAGAGTGCAGCACAAGCGCACACAGTAAAGAATTTTTAACGGCCTTATCTATACTAATATTTATATAAAGCTGAAGAGTTTGTTTGTTTGTTTGAACGCGCTAATCTCAGGAACTGAACAGGACCATCACGCTGCAACAAATAGGAGCGGAGCATAACTAAACTACGCGAACGAAGTCGCTGGCGGCCGCTAGTGAAGTAATATAATTCTAAGCCTGAAAGGAAAAGAACATAGTGAAATTACATAGTGAAACTACATTAATATTGAATTGAATAATATTAAAAAATTGCACGATTTAGTTATTTTACTTGTCCTACATCATCATCACCATCAACCTTTTTTTATTGTTCCACTGCTGGGCACAGGCCTCCTCTCATACAGAGAAGGATTGAGTGGAATCACCACGCTTGCTCAATGCGGGTTGGCGATTTCAGACTTTGTAAAGTCCAGATTTCCTCAATATGTTTTCCTTCACCTTGTAATCAGTAATTAGTGTCCAAGATATATTTAGACAGTACATATAACTTAGAAAAGTAAAAATGTCCTACCTTTCCACCAAATCCTTCTTTTTCCCCTTCGCATCACGCTCACGAAGCAGTTTCCTTAGACAATTCACGTTTAAATGGACGTGGGATCTGTATACGGACAGTAGCAGGTCAAGCTACCCGAAACTGCTAAATATTGCCAATCAACCTTGAGCCTTAACGATTTAGAGATAAAGTTGAAAATCTAATAAAGAAATCTGACAGATTATAAGCAGCTTGATGTGCTGTCGTCTGTACATAGTTGAAATACAAAAATAATGAAAATTTTCGTATATCAGGACTAATAGGACTGAATAGTGAATCCTCAGTTGTGACATTTAAATAACTAGCAGTAGGACAAGAGTACAAGATTGTGCAATATTGCGGTTTGTTTACTGTATGCGCTTGTGACGCCATCTGGGGCCAAGTTTTGCATAATTTTCCCTATTTAGCAAGGCCAACTTAGAGCCTGCTCTGCACTATAGTTTACCATATAACTAAATGACTTTTGTCCAACCCAGAAAAATGGTGAACCTTAATTTTCTTTAAAGTAAAATAATACATTCAGTTGCTATAATGAAAATACATTTACAAGAATGTTACGATAATAATAATAATTTGACAGTGTCGCTTTTGTGGATATTATAATTCGCTGTCAAAATAACACATGTTTAAAATTAAAATGAAGAAATCACAGTATTATCTAATAACCGAAATGCCTTGCAAAAAGACCACAATTATCGAACACCGATCTGAAATGATTGTTTTGTCAACAAACATAACATGTTTTGTTTTATTTGCAACTAGAACATAAAATTATATGTTCCATCCATACTCGGATTGCAAAATTCATTTGATGACCGTGGCTTATCATGAAATTTATGCTTTTTCACTTCAATAAAAAAACGCTCTAAAACGCCATATCGAGTGAAATATGAAATTCTTCTACTAAAGTGGAACGTTCGAGAAATATGTTGCGGTTCGTTCTACTCGTCAATTTAATATTATGCCCGCTGGTAATATGTAAACGAAGACAGCATAAGGACAAGGATTTGTCCGAAAGCAGCGGTGCCTTAGACGAGAAATTGATTACTGACTTGCGGGATGATGCGAATGTTGACCTATCGGCAGACGAGGAATATGAGGACCTCCGAGCAGAGCTCCTCGCCTATCATACAGCACTTGCTTCCCTCACGTCCAGCCGTAGTGAGTTTGTTTATATATTCAATTATTTATTACTTATTTATTCTTGCCGCCAAGCGATTCGTCGTGTTCGGCATGACGACTGGTAAAGCCGTACGGAGGACGGGTCTGAGCAGTTGTGTTGCGATGTGTGCGGGGTACGATGCGCCAAATGTTATTGTGTCGGGAGTTTGGTGGAAGGTCTCCAGATCAATCTCCCTCTGGCGCAGCATCGTTGATCGTCTTGTTGGGTCTTCCTTCCTATTTACTCAGTTTTTCTGAGTGCATAAATAGGCTCTTAATAAACTAGCGCGCTTTACCATCAATGTTTGCATCACTGCTTACCATCAGGCGGGATTGCAGTCAAGCACTAGTTTACAACTAATATAAAAAAGAATTAACTTCACATTGAACTGACATGCATAAGAAGTAGCCAAGTATCCCAATGCCAAAGGAGCCTGAACTGTACTCATACTCCCTACGTCTACCTATAGACAGCATTAAAGTTACATCGACAACAAAATCTAATTTACGAGTAATCTATTGATGAACGCGCATAGATATTATTAATTCTTTGAGAAACCTTCCTTATAAGACCGTAATCAATTTACATAAATAAATAGGTTAGTAAGTTACTGATATTGCTTCCGGGGAAGATTTATGTACCAAACAATAATTAAGAAGTAGACAGATTCGGTGCGCTTCATTATAACCCGGGGCGTTATAATATCTCGAGTAATAATGAACTTTATAACTGTTACGCTTTAGCGTTGATTGTCATAAACTTGATGCTAATTATGTAAACGAACAAGCATTAAAGCAATATCGGTTCGGGTTTGTGCATGGCACACGTGTGGGCACAATGTACGAATGTGCTGTAAGGCATCAACGATGTCTCGCTGGTGGTGGCGTGTGTGTTGGGTCGTTGGGTTCCCTTCAATATGGTTGAGCTGAATGATGCTGATCCATGCGTCATGTTCGAGAACGGACGCCGACAGAGCGGACTGGTCATCTCTTAGCTGCCACGGCGTATTTTAATTTCTGAATTGATTTTTGTGTGTTTGCCATTATGGACGCTCTCAGGGTACAATATCTTTCTGCATCGTTCTCACACAGTTGATTTCAACATGAATGATGTAATCAAATATTTGTAACAATAGCTTGAAAATTTAAAAGAGTGTCCATGGAGTTTCTTACCCGTTCTTCTCCATAGGTACTTACTCTTTGGAATGGGCGACTAGCTTCATCTTATTGACTGACCGACCTTCTGACAATTCAAAAGTGCCTGTAACTGGTTTATTTGAAATAAATGCTTTGATTTGATTTGGTTCTATACCTTCGAACTAAAGCCAACGTATGTGAAAGTAATGCGAAATCTATGATTACTTACGAATAATATTCCAATACAAACTCCAATAAAATGTAATATAATAGCGACTTAGCTAATGAACATTTTCCTCAGAATCGATGAAAACCACGCCGTGTTGGCAACTCGGTGGTATTTGCATCAACCACAGGTTGTGCGAGGGACAGCGCTCTTTGTCTGAAGTCGCCGGCTGCAGAGACAAGCTAGAAGTCTGCTGCTTCAAATGGAACTTCCACCAAATCAAAGATATGTCGGACAAAGGCCTACCTATGCCTATGCCGTGGTCTCCGTCTAGAGATTTTGGTGGTAAAGGCGTTATAGACCCACCCAGCTCTCATGAAAAACATAAAAAGGCAAAGAAAAAAACAAAGGAGATATTGACCAATGAAGATGACGTGTACACAGACATAGAAAAAGTCAATTCAGAGGAGAATCCACCTTTGGTGGTGTTATTACGACACAAGAAGAAAACATAATTGTTAAGTAACTAGTAAAATGCTTCAGGAATCCATAATGAGTATATCTAATTTATTTGACCCAACTTTACATGACTCGTGTACAGCAAAACGATGTAGTTAAATACTTCAACCAAAACAATCGTCTCCTTATCGATTTGTCGTTTCTTTTCTTAATTAAAAAGTCAATCGTAAATGTTTATATGTTTTTTGTTTTTACCATAAGCATGTAAACAAAATATCATGTTTCTATTGGTTGAAGGCGTTGTAATGCTAGTCGTTTCAAATGTGTTGTGCCAAGGAGGATGGGACTGGGAAGGAAGCATCAACAGAAGGTTCCCGTATTCTGGCCAACAGTTGCCAGACTCTTACGTGGATGTATTCAAAGCTGGCATGAGCAAAAGGCCTACTCTTGGTTAGTTCACAAGCTTCTGTTATGTAATTGTGGTAATTGCATAACATATTCATAGCTGTAGCAATAGCTTTTATTTTGACAGTTCAACAACATTCACCGCATCATTTACGTTGCTGAGCAGACAAATTTTTCGTACACATTAAGTAGTGGATCAGTAATATCCTTTAAAATCATTCAGTTTATAATTGTATGTTACGCATTGAGATAAAGTGCTGTTTAAAAAAATCAATACCACATATACATGTCAAGTACATGTACATGGTTTATTTATATGCAATTGTAAAAATTATAAAAGTGAATTGACTGATTGTTATCTATACTAATATATAAAGCTGAAGAGTTTGTTTGTATGTTTGTTTGTTTGTTTGAACGCGCTAATCTCAGGAACTACTGGTCCGATTTGAAAAATTATTTTTGCTTTGGATAGCCCATTAATCCAGAAAGGCTTTAGGCAATATAACATCACGCTGCGACCAATAGGTGCGGAGTAAAACTAACTCCACGCGAACGAAGTGGCTGGCGGCAGCTAGTATTTAATAATACAGTTTCTAACTTTTAACTAATAAGAATGTCCTCAGATATTTTGCTTAGCTACACCTCTTACATCATACAGGCACAACCATAGCCACCTGCTGGGCGCGCGGCGGCGTCTGTGTGCCTATCAATGACTGTCGCACATTCAATATGGACGTGGGAGTGGCTGGCTGCTCGTGGGGCTATATGGTCTGCTGCAAGACCCACGCGCAACTTCCCCCTACTGTGGGAAGCACACGGAGAGACACCATACCTCTCATAAACAATCTAGACGAACTAGGAACTCCCTTGGAAATTATCGCGCTAAGGAACTCAATGCTACTATCCAACTGGCAATCTCAAAAATCTAAGAGCGATGATAATGGCAATATATACTTAGGTGACTTATTCAATTAAATAAATATTACAATAAACTAAATGTTCGATTATTAGAGAGGTTCTGGAAAGGCGATTATAGAGGTCGCTCTTGCAACGACACTAACTAAACACTGTTATAATAAATAATAATATTTATTCAAAATTCGTTACAAGGTAAATTAATACAATATAATATAATATAATATAATCAGTCTATAATGTTCTATAACACTTGGGACACAGCCCTCCTCACGGTGAGAGGGAGTGGGCCCTATTTTGTCAGTTGTCACACGGGCCCAGTGCGGGTTGGTAGATGTCACAGGTCTTCGAAGATTTTTTGGCGTAGTTCCATCGGCGTTTTGAGAGCTGTGGTGATGAAATAATTTACGCAAAGTAAAACGCCTGATGGGGTTCGATCCTACGACATAGGTATAACTTGTAAGTCTCCGCCGATACCACTTGCCACCGTTGCACTTGATGAAATGCAGTTAATTTTAAATGTAAATTATAATTCTGAGTCTTACTTGCCTGAACTAGAAAATCCTCTTTTTCAGGCGAGAAGAGCTCTAAGAACCATTCAAAATAATTAAGAAATAAACAATATTAATAATAAGTACTAAAATTAGGTGAATAACAATATATTAAAACAGATATTTTACTACAGCACAATATAACTAATTCTCCCTATCTTCGTAGGACATTCTTTGAAGAACATCGTTGAAAACTTTCTTTTTTGGGTAATTCAAGGAGTAAAAGTTTGCTTTCTTGTTTAGTCTATTATAAATTAGAGGAGGCTTATGTTCTGACGAAGTGGTGTTGCATTTGCACCCGAGATACAGGCTTGCCTAGTTTGGGGCTAATGCAAAATCTCTGTAAACGTATTAGCAATAAATTTTATTGTTATTATTTAATGATTTAGACATACAATAAAAACTCGGTGTGCATACACACGAGCGGCACGCGTCACTGACAGACTTAACTGCAACCGTCGACACGTCTACGGCTGCAATCGCCAACGTTCTGCGCTTGTATCTGAGTACGCTGCTCAAATACACGGGTGGCACGTGGTCGATGGCTGCAGTTGCTTGTGCCGTTGACGCGTGCCGCTTATACCGCACAAGAAGTAGTTATTAGATGTTATCAGCAACCTAGCCTTTTTCCAACTATGTTTTAGTCGGCCTCAGGTCTAATTGGATTCAGCTAAATACCAGTATTTTACATGCAGCGATATCTGACCACTACCCAATTGCTAGGGAATACGATACCCCATGCTAAGACTGGTTATAGGACTTTTAGTGTTCTGACTATGCGTAACGACTGTCAATAATCTAATAATGAGAGCTTGCGTTCTAAGTATTCTCTCAAGGTCTAAGCCATGAAAACCAACTAAACTATATCCTTAACTAAATAAGTCATCATCATCTCAGCGTATAATCCCGGTTGCATCCGCGGCTTTCGCGTTAGAGCCCAGGGTCCGCTTTCCTACACTTATTCCTCCATTTCACACGATCTTTGGTATCCTGTGGTGTGAGATTGTTGGTACGCATGACATCTCTTACAACGCCAAGTCAGCACTTCTTTGGTCTACCTCGCTTGTTCCGGCCCGGCGGAGGCGCGTTTGCAAGACATTTGTTACCCACGTAACATGCCTGTTGCCATGCATGTTTTCGTAACACGTGACCGTACCAGCGTAGGTGACCCTCTTGCAGTTTGTCTGCTATGTCAAGAACACGAAGACTGCCACGGATGCGGGAGTGCCTGATGCGGTCTTTCCGCGTAACTCCACACATTTTCGTGACACGCAACTCCTGCTTGTGTCGCTCAAGCACAGGCCACGCCGCACTGCCATACAGAAGAACAGGTCTAATGATGGTCTTATAGACCTGTCCCTTAAGCTTAACCGGCATAAATAAGTATCCCAGATGAATGTGGCAGTAGTATGTAATTAGGTGTATCCGTCAATTGTATAGTCTGTTAAAAATCCTTCTTCTCCTTAAACGCAATCAGAACGCATCTAAAATTCAAGTTCATCAATCAAGGAACTAGTCGTGCCGTGCCTACTGAACCTCAAAATATAATTTGAGCAATATATCAGAGAGGACCTTAAGTATTACCAATTCATTAACCATGAAGTGCCTATATTAGGCTCACCATTGTATAATAAAGTGCCTCATTCATGCCGCACCACCGTGCTTGCGAGCAATTAGAATATATATTGCATAACATCTTGAAACCTGTTACAGCATTTACTCGTGTATTAATATCGAAGTAGCTGCTCCTTTATGGCCCCTTTGTGGTTCAGCTTTCATCTTTGGATTCTAGCGATGAGGATGAAAGGTGATGATATTGAATAAAGGAGAGAGTATACACAGCAGAACCTCTATAAGTCAAACATCAAGGCAGATGCCAAAATTTCAAGATATAGCGTTTTCGACTTATAGAGAAATTCGACTTAGACGGATTGTGATGAGACATAAAGAGGTTGAGATTCATTCTTGAGTTACAGAGATGTAATAAATAAAAATTCAAGTTGCAGAGGTTACACATATTTTTGTATAATGGTGGACTTACACTGTCAGCGAATTCTTAAAGTCGGTAACTTAATATTAGTCGAACTATAGAGGTTGTAAAAAAAACATTTCTATGTTCGAGATATAGAGGTAAAACATAATTTTTCGACTTATGGAGGGAAAATATTTACCAAAATGGCTCGGAGGGACACACTGATTATTTTGACTAATAGAGGGTTAAGATTTCGAGTAATGGGGGTTTTTGTGATTGAAGGGAAAGCAACAACACATTTTTTCGAAATTTGAAGGATTTCGCCTGGGACAAAACCCGCCACACTGTTCCCAACCCACTGCAACTCCTGAAAGCCAGAATCAACAGTGGAGACCGCCAGAAAAACGCCGAGCAATGAAGCTCGACGAGTCCCGGAGAAACGTTTCAACTGTCTTGGGTCCCGCAACGAAATTAATCAGAAAAGAATAGCGGAGGAGTAAGAAAAAAGATATTTTTTCCACTTCCCTCCATAATAAGCAGGAGACAGAACAGAACTAGGCCAATCGGTACAAAGGGACATTATTGCAACTGGGAGAAGCCCAGATTGCCAAGCACCACGGAATAACATTTGATTAAGTTAATGGGTCCTAAGTAGGATTTCGCCTTATCGAGGTTTTACTGTATAAAGTTGCTGCTGCTGGGACACAGGCCACCTCCTTGGGTGAAAGAGTGGGCCTTGATCCACCACGCTGCCCGCGGGTGGCAGAAGTCACTTGTCTTGAAATATTTGTTCCTAGGATGTGCGGACTTCCTCACAATGTTTTCCTTGACTGTTTTGAGAGCGACATGCAAAAAGGAACCACTATCTTTAATACATACTTTAATTAGTATTAATCACAGCATCCATGGAGTAACGGTAGTGAACGCGGCTGCTGCGCAAGGAGCCGCGGGTGCGATACCCGCGCTGTGCAAATATTTATATGCATGAATATAAATATTTGCATTGGTCTGGTCGTGCCTCGGAAAGCACGTTTAGCCGTTGGTCCCGGTTGCCATACGAACATCTAATGGCAGTCGTTACTGGTTAATGGAGCCCTCAAAATTCCAACAATTGTTCTCACTGCAATGCTTCAACATCGCCTTCGGGTTGTGGAGGTCAGACGGTAGTCGTTTCACGGAAAATATAGAAGTTTTTTCCAAATCAGCAGTTAGACTGGTAAAGCGGACCCCAGACTCCAAAGCTGAAAAAAGCTTCGGATGCGACTGGGATTATTGCTGAAATGACGATGATGACTTTAATTTGTATTAATACAAACACATCTTTTTTTTTTAATAATTATAAACTAGTGCTTGACTGCAATCCCGCCTGATGGTAAGCAGTGATGCAATCGTTGAGTGTAAAGCGCACTAGTTTATTAAGCCTATTCACTTCAAAAACTTAGGAATAGGAAGGATGACGGCAGTTGAGCGAGGTGATGCAATGTTAAACCCAAGACCAACACGACCAAACGATGCTGCGCTAGAGGGAGATTGATCTGGAGACTCTCCACGACCAAATTCCTGAGACAACAACATTTGGCGCATCGTACCCGGCACACATCGCAACACAACTGCTCAGACCCGTCCGCGTCTAGACGTAAGCGTGGCGTATACGGGCGACGAATGCTTACGCAAAAGGCGAATAATGACTTTGAATGCTTCTCATAAAGCTTTGTGTTTTTAACACCTACACCTTCAATAAAGTACGACTAGGTGTGATGATGTATACAGAATTTGTAAACGTATTACAAAAGCGATAATTTAATAAAACTACCTTCAAATAACCACACCTGAATTCCCTACGGAATAGCACCGTTCCAATTAGCACCAACACTCTATAAACAACGCAATAAAAAACAACAAACGCAAAACTTGCAATCTCACCCGGGCCGTTTTTGTTGTGGCCCAAATTCACAAAAGGTGAAAAAATCCTCAATTGTAGTACATACATAATAGGCGGTAAGTTAGCAAAGCTGAGCTCTTGACGTGTTCTAATAATAATTCTTGGTTCAAAAATGAGCCACTAGTTTGAATGCGTTCCAAATTAGTGTACCGCAACTGCGCTGCCTTCAACAGGGATGTATCCAAGGTATGAACATCAAAAAATAATTAGTCCGTCCTATAGATAATAAAAAAGACCCCTATTTTTTATTGTGTCGAAATTACCAAAAACTACTCAGATATGGCGTATTAAAGTTACGGAGTGCGGGCTAATTACGTCACGCCGTGGTATATTTTATATCACGGCGTGACGTCATGCGACATTTTATTTCTAAGTATTTGAATGAAAGAAAAAATAAAAAATACGTGTTCAACATTTTTTATAAACCAATCTGATGGACATTAAATTATTTTTTAGGATACAACCCAACAGTCGTATTGAACACTACTGAGTTTATGAGTTCATATACATAAGACCGACCACAAATTACACATTGGCGTGAAATTGTGTGTAATTAGAGCGAGATCATAGCGCTTAAGTAAGCAGTAAGTTATACTTAAACCATTATTGTTCTTAACGTGCCTCTACATAACATGGACCCGAGCCCGCGGTAATGAAGCAGATCCTAGCGTAATGCGTCGATTCGTGCCACATATCTAGTAGATACCCTTTATGGAACATTTGAAGCACCTTGGGATTGAACTAATAGGATAATACTGTTTGCTTAACACGGCGTCAGTGCTAACCCTCGCAGTGTATTATTTAGTAACAAAAGGGACACGGAAGGGCACGTACTGACGCCGTCCGTATCTTCAAGTTATTTAACAGTAACAACTGGAAGAGAAATTTAATTGTCCCACTTAATTAATATTCCCAGTCATTCGGCAATATTTAATTTATTATAATAATTATAACTTTCTGTCTAAATCAAATATGAAAAAGTTAACATTTTTCCTTCACACTGCATAACAAATTCAATTAGCTATATTAAGTACTAGCTGTGTCCCGCTATTTCACCCGCGTAAGCTTCTAACCGAAAGAGCTCAGTTGATATAAAATAAGCAAGTGTTAAAATAATGGGAGCAATATGTACGTCCACGTTCACTCCCGTTTTCGCAACATTTTTTGTTCCTGCTCTGCTCCTATTGGTCATAGCGGGATGTTTTATAGCCTATGTCCTTTCGCAGGCTCTAGGCTATCTGTGTACCAAATTCCATTACAATCGGTTCAGTAGTTTTGGCGTGAAAGCCCGACAGACAGACAGAGACACTTTCGCATTTATAATATTAGTATGGACTAGCGGCCGATAGCGACTTCGATCGCGTGGTGTTAGTTATGCTCAGCTCAGCTCCTGTTGGTAGCAGCGTGATGTTATATAAAGGCCTAAAGCCTCCCTGGATGTGAGAATGGGCTATCCAACATAAAAAGAATTTTTCAAATCGGACCAGTAGTTCCTGCGATTAGCGCGTTCAAACAAACAAACAAACTCTTCAGCTTTATATATTAGTATAGATATTCTTTCTAGCAAAAAATCCTTTCGGTTTCTTTTGAGCTATCAAAAATTAACTTAACGATCTCAACGAGTTTGAATTGAATTAAGTTTTTTACGAGCGAGAATGTGATTAAGGTTCACTCGAGTGAAGGAGTAAAATTTTCATCTGTGCATACTCCGGTGTTTTCTATATTTTATGTAGTACTTAATATACGTAAATGAAGACGTAATATTGTAGGATGGTTACATGTAATTAATAACTTAAGAGTACTTCAGTATCACAACGGCATGGTTTCCTTAAGGCACGGCGTATGAGTCGCACCGTAAAATTAGATATTTTCCAAATATCGATATGTTTGTTCGATATATCGCAAAGTATCGATATAAAACTACGACATATTATATCGAAAAGAATATCGATATATTTTTTACATGTGCATTGTGCATCCCTAGTTCTATGGTAGACGACGGAGCCGGGTCATTGTGCCACCATGTCGTTTACAGACTTTTATAGTGACCCATACAAAAATGATGAACGTGCCTACACCCGACGGCAAGGCAAACGTATGTATACAAAGGGAAAGAGTTCGTGGCCTAACATGTATGGCGTTAGTGTTAAGCCCCTGTCTCTGACTCCAAGGTAATGTACCGTACACGTCACAAAAGTAGCCAAATAATGATAAAAATATGTTATTTTTATAAATAAACTAGCTGTTGCGACTCCGTCCGCGTGCACTTCAGTTTACTGAAGTCCACGCGGACACAGCTCGCAAGCGCTGTAAACAGCGCGCGGTGGTTCCCGTTTCCGTGGGAATGCCAAGATAAATGCCTACTTTACTGCAAGATTTCCTCAAAATCCATTAAGTAGTTTTTGCTAAAGCCGTAGTCCGTTCCGAAAAAAAATAAAAAGGGCTCTCTGTTGATTTAAACAAGCGCCTGATAAAATAATAGGAGCAATATGCCTTCTGTTTTCGCAACATTTTTTGTAACTGCTCTGCTCCTGTTGGTCATAGCGGGATGTTATATAGCCTATGCCCTTTCTCAGGATTTAGACTATCTGTGTACCAAATTTCATTACAATCGGTTTAGTAGTTTTGTCGTGAAAGCCGGACAGACAGATACTTAGAAAGTATATATAACTTTATAAAAGTTACATTGGTACTTGCCTGACCTGCAATCGAACCCGCACACTCATACTTGGGAAGCTGGTGTTTTAACCACTAGGCCACCATGGCATACTAGGCAACCACGACCAACGTCGTGGTGGCATTTATAATATTAGTATGGATTTGTACAAACACTCATATTTTCAAAACTAGATGAGATCGGCGTTTCCTTTGTGACAAAAAAATGCGCACGTGCCACCTACGATATTCATGAGCACGAATTATCCATTTTTAATCAAGGAACTATTCAAAATATTTTCCCCTCTACCTACCATTTTATTTCGGTATATTAAACTTCGTCGATTTATTGAATTCTTCATAACCACTTTTTGTTCGATGTTGAATAAAAGAACCTCAGTAATGTTCGGAATAAATTGAGATATTATTGAGATAAATGATAGATATAATTGAGATGTTAATTAGCGAAGCATTTAGCTTCAGACGAATCTTTTGGTCCGAGCGTGACCGTGGCCGTAGAATCGTGCCACTATAGCTACGATCACGTAGGAAATTTATAGCTTTAAAAAATCGTTCCATTTCTAAGCTACTTCCCATAACTCTGGATGAATGCCCATGATTGTGTTAGTATCCATGATAGAAGGAATTTAAGCAATCATGATGAAATTCTAAAACGAAATTCAAAGAATGAATAATTAAAGGCTGAATCTTGTAGTTAGATACTATCATTAATTACTGGTAAAGACGATAGTTAAATACCTAGAGTTAAATTGATTTTGCCTGCCAACCTAAATAATTTGAAGATTATTTTTGACTTACTTAATATATTTATTGAAATGATACCTCTGTCAAGCAATTCCTAATAGTCTTGCGCTAATAAGATATCACTCTGCCTTGATTACTTTAAGTTATTGTAGAATCTGGTCAACATTTTTAACAAAGACCAAACCATCATAATCAACCTTTTTATTGTCCCACTGCTGGACACTGGTGTCCTCTCATACAGAGAAGGATTGAGCATTGAGCAAGCGTGGTGCTTGCTCAGTGCGGGTTGGCGAATTCAGACTTAAAGCCCAGGTTTCCTCAAGATGAATTCCTTCACCTTGTAATCAGTTATTGATGTCCTAGATATACTTAGAAAGTACATATAGCTCAAAAAAGTTACATTGGTGCTTGCCTGATCTGGAATCGAACCTGCACACTCATACTTAAAAGGCTGGTGTTTTAACCACTAGGCCACCACGACCATTAAAAGACCAAATACTCTGCTCTAAAATCATTTTGTGATACGTTCGGCCGTAAAATATTAATAGTCGTAATAAACTGCCGTAAAATAAATGTCCGTATGTGAATTTGGACCTCGGCCTTAGAGGCGGCATAGCGAACAACCCTCGGGGATATTTACATTAGCATTGCGAACTCGAAACGGATTCGCGATCACAACATCATATTGTTTGTGCCTTGGTAACACGGTTAATAGGACCACCTGTTCATGCAACAGAATGTGTATTTGGTTTACTTTACCCTAAGAAAGCGAAACGGAAAATGGTACGAGTTATCTCTCGATTGTCATGTAAGGAAAAATTGTTGCTTCTTCATGCGATTTTCTATCTCTCACTCTCTCTCTATTATTCACGAGTTTGTGTGTGCGGGTGTCACATAACTTGGTATAAGAAAAAAAAACGTTGTGGTCGGGGGACCTCCTGTCAGGAACGAATCCTGACGGAGGTCCCCTGAGGGCACCCTTCTTTTTTTAATATGTTATGAAAAAAAAAGACGAAAAGAACGAATAGTCGAAGCCGGAAACAACACTTTTTCTTTGTAAAATTTCTTAAATCTTATTAAAAAAAAAAGAACTTGACACCGTTTATCAAAAGCAAACACGCGTACCTACATAAAGGGAATCCTGGAATACATTTTGGGGGCCATTCTCACATGATAGCCTGCATACGGGGACGCACCCTCAAAGTAATTGAAATATGCACGACATTGTGGGCTTTGTTATCTACCTGAAATATTTCCAGAGATTTTTTACTTCCAACATTCCCCCATATTTGTAATAGAGGTTATTCTTAATAAAATATCGCCTTAGGGCTATTAACATTTCAATGCTCGGGTCATGAAAGAAAATTGTGGAGTATATCAGCTTATTCCATCCGATTCTTGAGGCAATTGAATGAAAAGGGTTATATTTGTTGTATTAAAGGCACTGAAAGTAATAGGTTGAATAAAAGTGGACCTTGTTACGAGGTATCGAGCAATACGGCGTAATGCGTGCGATAATAAAGCCGGTATTGTTTTAACTCATCTCGATATTGTGAATGCTCTTGTTTATCGAAGACCTAATTAGAAAGAAAAAAGCTTTTTGTGGTGTCATGAAACCACGGTAAAAGTGAAACTTTTTTCAATAATTCTTCATAATCCTTTCACTTTATGACATGCAACACACAGAGGAAAATGTTTGAAACGATCTAATACAAGTTTCTCTGTAACAAGTAACTCTCACTATGAATAAAATTGATCTAGACACGCGGTAGCGTGTCAGCCAAGTTCAAGTTCGTAAAGCAGCATGGTTTGTAATATTACACGAACCATTTAAAGCCACTTTTGACCCCTTCTTAATCAAATTATAGATAGAGAGATACCTGCCGGATGCTCGGGCTAGTAGGGAATCATTCCGGTCCGAAAGAGAGGCCATGGTTGAGCGAACGAGTGTTGCACTGCAGGCAATCTCCGAATGGGGTAATGCCAATCTTGTAGCATTCAATGCCGCCAAAACACAGGCATGTCTTTTCACCGTCAAAAGGAGCCCGTTCACCTTGGCTCCTACTTTTCGAAATGTGTCCTTGGAGTGTTCCGACCGCCTTCAGCTTTTGGGAGTTGAGATTTCCTCGAACCTTAACTTTGGGCGGTTCATTGAGTCCAAGGCCAAGGTGGCTGCCAGGAAACTTGGCGTTATCGCAAAGGTCCGGCAGTACTTCACACCTGGGCAGCTTCTAATGTTATACAAAGCACAGGTCCGTTCGTGTGTGGAGTACTGCAGCCACATTTGGGCTGGTGCTGCCAAGTGTCACCTGGCCACTTTGGATTCAGTGGAGAAACGTGCAAAGAGGCTGATTGGTGACCCTGATCTAACTCGAGTTGGTCTCCAAAGCCTAGAGCACAGGCGTAGAGTAGCCAGCCTTTCGGTGTTCTATAGGATGCATTTCGGGGAGTGTGCGAGGGAATTGCATGATTTAATTCCCCCATCTCCGTTCCACCAGCGGACGACCCGTCGTACGGCTGGTTTTCACCCTTACGTTGTTAACACTACTACGATCCGGAGGAAGCGTATCGCCTCCTCCTTTGTACCGCCAATTGAGAATTTGAGAAGAATTTAAGTATCTTCAAGGCTAGAGTGAATAGGCTCTTAATAAACTAGTGCGCTTTACCATCAACGATTGCGTCACTGCTTACCATCAGGCAGGATTGCGGTCAAGCGCTAGTTATAATATATAAAAAAAAATCTATTTAACTTAAACGTACTAAATTTTCAAGCAAATAACTTATGTTCTATTGATCCCTATCATTTGATTTGACTATTATGTGAAAACTAGGAAACTTGTCTATTGGCCTAATATGTATTAATCCAATAGACTTACTTTATGTTAAATGCATGTTATTGTTTTATATTGCAAGGTTTCACTCTTTTAAATATGAATTTGCTAATACAAAACTAGCTAGATCAAATGGTAAGGTGCAATAGAACAGAAGTAAGAGAGTTAAATATTGTTATAAATAAATTTAAGGATTATATACAGAACTTGGCACCAATTTTTTACATTTATATTTTTGGTGGGATAAAGTTTCACAAAAGAAATAAATTTAGTTTAGTAGTTCAAGTAGTTTTTGATATTGATCATTTCAAAAATACAATATTTAAAAAATAAAACATGAGGGATAAATAAACTAGTTAATGTCGGCGTTTTCTATCTTACTGCTTTGATCACAGAGATATTTTCTGATATCTATGGCTTTGATAGAAAGTCTGAAAAAAACTCAAATGTCATGCTCTCTTTTTAAAGTCCACACATAATTTTAGTTAGATCATGTGAAAACCATATAGATTGCTTTCTGAAATGGTATTTTGGGGAAATAGAAATTTCCTTAAATGCGAATGAGGAAAACTGAATGAACAGTGAATGAGGGAGTGGCAATCTCAGCGCCCTCGTGCCTCGGCCGCCGCAGGAGATGCCCTGATCGGGAGGCAACATCGAACTTCCGGCCACCGTAAGCGCAGGCTTACGGGCGGCAAGTAGTGAGCTCAAAGAGGTGTCAGCACATCGTGACAGGTCCACGAAGACCAGGGCCAGAGTTGCGGGTTGGTCGAAAGATTAACCGTCGCCCTACAGCACAGGCAAGTGAAAGAGCACGGGTGGGTTTTAGTCAATAAAAGTCTGACACGCCTTTCCGCTCCGCTCAGAGTGGAAGAGCTTATTTGAAGATTTCCCATCCACACCAAAAAAAAAGAAATATATTTTTTTCCAAGATTCCTAATGTAATATTTTACAAATAGGTAAATGAAGGAGAATCATTATTAATCTTGTAACAGGTGTATTATATTCAAATTTATGGAAAAAACGGCAGTATTATAATGAATACGCAGGTATACGTAAATTAGATGCTTGTAATATAGGCGCCCGAAACCAAATTACAGCGTCAGTGATTTATTCGTAATACCACAGTCAATAAGGTTGAGCCCAAATTACGCAGAAACATCCAGGGTTGTGTAATAAATTGTTCAATAGACAGGTTAATTAGACAATTCCTCCAAATGGCACCACGTAAATCGGAATGGCCCAACGTAAATGATTCACAGAAAACACTTTTCTGGAAAATAAATGAATTCTTAAGCGCCTTGAAGCTATAGTGATCATTAAGCAAGGTAATGCGGTAAATGGTAATTAAAAATGTAACTTTCCAACAATAATAAAGCGAATTTTAGTTTCTCAGAAGTTATTTTTTGCACAGAGGCAATTTTCGTTACAAATTACACAAACTTGAAATGACGTTCTGTTCTCGCCAAACAAAATTACAGTGAGAGGAGCATTGGTTTTTTAGCTTTACGATGGAAGTTTTGAACGGAAGCTTATACATGGAATGGGTGCGCCAGGCCCTCGGAATTCCGTCCGCTCGTCGCTTCGTATGCAAATGTGCTCAACACTACAATACATTTTGCTATTTGCATTCTAGCTAATTGCTTTTCCTTTCGACGTCGCCCGAACAAACGACCGTTTACTTCTTTGTGTACCAGACACCTTATCGACATTGTTAACTGCTACAATTAACTGATACACTGATTTACTTCGATATCAACTCATTATTACAGGCGAGGCGGTGCGTAAGGAAATAATGTTGGGCTATAATAATACATTTTACTTAACATAATGTAATTAAGGGCTTTATATACAAGTGATGATAAAAGATAGGAGATGTTTAAACGTCGAAAATGTATGGTTAAACATTCGATACTCATTATTTAACTTTAAGCAACGTTTATAAGCATAGGGATCTATGTTTGTTTAGAAACTAGAAGCCCACTGCTGGGCCTCTTCGTGGCTAGGCTGGTCAGACTCTTTATTACAGGGAGTGGGCCATAACCAGAGGCATGTGCCAGCGTGATGATATAGGTTCAGTTGGTGGATGTCACATGCCTTCGATTATTTTGATTAAGGAAATGCTGCTTTCCACACAATATTTTCATTCGCCATTTTGAGTATAGTGGATCACCACTATCCTCAAAATGGTGCATAAACGGGCATAAACCATAAATGTGTTACATTACCCTGTGTATCAACACAGGGTAATGCACCTATTAGGGTTCAAACTTAGAACTACACGTAAATTGCAGCCTATGTGGATGCCTAGGCGGACACCAAACCACACAAATTAACTTGATTTAGTTTTAATGACTGTAAATCAGAGGATATTTTTAGATATGTCTTAGACCATGCAACTTTACCAAAAGTAATTACATAATACTAGGTCGCCTAATTTTCTCTAATTACATTCTGAACCGACGATACACCTCGCTACGACATGAAGGTACAGTAAATATTTAACGGTGTTAAGTTCTCAAGTTAAATGGATACAATCAAAGTTGTGACATAGTGCGAGACGTCCTGTGATGGGTCTTTTCAAACACCATTTGTTATTTATGTCGTAGGGTAGCGACACGGCCGGGAGCCATTGCGGACCGTGTACCTCTCATTATTACCTTCACTTGACTGAGACAGCAATAAAGCAGCAGCCAGCACACCCCATTGTTCCTGTTTACACTCGGAGAATAATTCAGCACCCGACTGTCAAAATAAAACGCAAAAGCATAATCCTAAAAGTGAAATGGGGGAAGTCATAGTGTAAACCATTAAATATAGGTGCTGCGATCTGCTCGTTAGCCTCATTACGTCGACTCGTTTAACGCTTATTTCCATTCACGATTTACCTTATAAAAGAAAAAAAATCCAAAAACAAAAATATATTTACGCTACGCAGCCCCTTTGTGGCCGAAAAATGGGAGAAAGCTGCCATCCGATATTATGAAACCGCTTTTATTCAATCCCAATTTTCATGTTATGAAAAGAAATAACAATCGACAGTTGGGATTTGAATACGAACTCAATAAAGACGCGTATCTCATCCTTGGGTGTGTGGATGTTAAACAAGGTTAGTTGCGTTGTCAAATACACCAAGAATACTTACACCTGTAGGTGTGGAATGGTAAATTTAATTATGCTGCTGTTGCTAGGCCGACCGCCGCACCCCTGGCACAACCTCAATTATGCGGCGCGCGCCTTACACGGCTAAAGAGCTCGCAGCAACATCAGTTAATGTTCCAAACCCCCGTCAGACGTAATCGGATCGTAAATTGAACATTTTTACGACGACATCGTTTATAAACATCGCGGCACAACGTGTCACGAACGTTTTAAACAAGTAAATGATAACATACTGTGGTATTGATGGATTATGGACTGCACGAATAAGTAAAGTGCCTGGATTAAGAAGATTCTTACCAACATGTAGGTACTGGCATGGAGGAGCTTGTGGTCGGTCAATCGATACTTGCCGCGGTAGGTCTGCGGATGGGTGACCTTCTTTACACTTCTTTCTGACTTCTTTTGTCGTCCTCCGTGGCGCAGCGGTCAACACGCCTGCCTGCGACGTGGAGGCCCCGGGTTCGATCCCCGGCCAGGTCATGATGGAAAACGATCTTTTCCTGATTGGCCTGGGTCTTGGATGTTTCTCTATATATTTATCTATAATAAATATAGTATAAGTTTGTTGACGTTGAGTTAGTATCCCATAACACAAGTCTCGAACTTACTTTGGGGCTAGCTCAATCTGTGTGATTTGTCCGTATTTATTTATATTTATTACATTCCAAGAATCCTCCGTGCCTCGAAAAGAACGTTAAGCCGTTGGCTTCGGCTACCATTCATGGTTCTTTGATAGTCATTACGGATCAGAAACCTAATAAAAAAGAAAAGAAACAAAAGTATAATACGGTGAAGGTCTGCCCGGTTTGGATAGAACACCATCGTATCCTCGAGGTGGCGATCGGCGGCGATCTCTCATGTTCGACCCTCGTCAAGGCCATGGTCTGGAGCGAGAGTGCATAGCAGGCCGTCACCTCCTTCTGCGCAGCAGTGCTGGTAAAGGAAGAGGCAGAGTGCATGAGGAAGCGGGAATCCCAGTGCCCTCACGCTTCTAACCGCCGCAGGAGACTCTCTGGTCGGGAGACAACATCGACCTCTCGACCACCGCAGTTGCGTGCTCAAAGAGCACCACCGTACTGTCCGGTAAGGACCGTCGCCCGGTAAGGACCAGGCCCGAGTCGACGGCGCGTTGTGTTTCACGCGCGCCTCAAAGAGATGTCAGCACATCGTGACGGGGTCCACGAGGACCGATGCCACCTGAGCCAGGGTTGCGGGTTGGTTAAAAAAGAAACCGTGGGTGGCTCTGGCGCACAGGCAAGTGAAGAAACACGGGTGGTTTTTAGTCCATAAAAGTCTGACACGCTCTTCAGCTCCGCCCAGAGCAGGAGAGGACATTTGATGATTCAAAAAAGGGGGTATCGTTAACATACTAACTGGGTTGTGGAATGCAGATGGGTTTGGGAGATTGGGATTTTCTTTTTCGGACTACTTTAAACGAATTTTATTTTACTCAAGCTATTAATCCTTATCAAAAGTAATTTAACGTCAAATGTTGTTTATGAACAACATTATTGTACAATTAGTAATTATTATTATTACTTGTCATGTCTTGCATTATTGTAGAGCTTTTCTATGGAAAAGCTCTATAATAATCGCTGTAGTTATTTATCCTAAAACAACGGGTTGCACTCCGGAACTGGAAGAAGTGAAAACTTGGTATTAATTACATTTAAATATTTTCATCATCAACAACTTTAACATCCTCGTAAAAACAATCTATGCAGCCTGCGGATAATGACTGCGTCGAGGATGTTAGTGTCGGTGTCTGTGAATTGACTTGGGAAACATTTTGCTGACCATGTCTTTCCTGGGTAGGCGTTTTGCAGCGGTAACCGACATCTACGCGAGCGGAGCTGCGGGCGACCGCTATGTAGTATAAAACAAAGGCGCTATCTCTGTCCTTGTATCGATATGTATGCTTAAATCTTTAAAAGTACGCAACGGATTTTGATGCGATCTTTTTAAATAGATAGAGTGATTTAAGTGGAAGTTTTATATGTATAATACATGCACCCGTGCGTAGCCGGGGCGGGTTGCTAGTAATTTATAAAAATAGTCATGCCATCTTTGAACCACCCTGCTATGCTGCTGCTGGATGGCCTGTTAAACAGACTATGCTTCATTTACTAATTGTCATGTCTTCTAGCTCGGTATGATTTCAGAATTGTTAGCTTTTTGGAATATATTCCTCGGTGGAGTAACAGATAAATCTGGTTAGTTAACGAGCATGATTTCAGTTATAGAAAATCGATTTTATAGGAGGGTTTCTACGAAGCGTCTATATAAATGACGATAGGATTGATATAAGTAAGATGGAGTTTGCTAGAATAAATTAATTTTAACGATAATGCCCCAATTTCTTTGTTCACAAACTAAACTAAATTTAAGTTTACTAATTTTTTTTCTTTCTATTTCATTAAGAAAAGGACAGAAGGTAAATATTAGTTTAGTACTTTCATATGGGTAAAAGTTAGTTTAGTACTTTCATATGGGTAAAAGTTAGTTTAGTACTTTCATATGGGTAAAAGTTAGTTTAGTACTTTCATATGGGTAAAAGTTAGTTTAGTACTTTCATATGGGTAAAAGTTAGTTTAGTACTTTCATATGGGTAAAAGTTAGTAAAAGAACACTATCTATCGACTTCTTCATAGTTATACATGTCGTGGATCATCGAAATTATTTGAAAAAAAGTTGCTCATTTGATTTACGTAGTAGAGGGGCAAACGCTTGTGACGTTATTTTGTGATGGCGGCACATGGACAGAGTCGCTTTGGAAAGTGGGGTTCGTCGAACGGTCACTTTGCATCGAGACGCGGACCATGGCGCTTCTCCGAACCGAAACTGTCGGTTTACCTATTCAAACTGTTTTTGTGAAGATTGGAGGGTATGTACACGTCGTGCTTTAATTCAAAACTCACCTACGAAATGGATCCCGTAACACCATACCAAGATACGGACGACCTTACCACTCTGTCGCTGTCTGTGACATACATATATTAGTTATACTTTTTTAGAAGTATGTATTTTGTATATTTTAGTATATATTCTTGTATTATTTATTTTAATGAATCGTTTTGTGTTGTAAGTTATCTTTATTGTCCTTTACTTTTTTCACATGCTCTTACTCTACTTTTACAGGTATACTAAAAGAATTTTTTTATGAAAAGTTTCTGAAATGTTTTCTGTTTCTATTTTTTCTTGCCTGTTTCTATGTAGAAACGATTATAACGATACGATAACGTACATAAATGGTTAAATAAAAACGTAAATTGAAGTATTTTTAGTAGTCTTGTTTTAAATCTGGAGAATCTTAATCTGACAGGACTAAACTATTACTTATTTTCTGTCCTTTTCTTAAAGAAATAGAAAGAAAAAGGTGCTTTGTACTTAAATTTAGTTTTAGTTTGTTGAATTCCACAGAGAGATGGTATCTCAATGCATCTCTGAACAACGAACCTCTGCTGTCGTTGTTATTTATTTGTAAACTACTTTCATTACGCTTTCTGGAACTTGATTCTCTGAAGGCTTTTAATAATACATAAAAAGCATCACACCTATTTTTCCCGAAGGTATAGACAGAGATGTCACATACCTCGCTAGTTTTGTAAAGGGGACCCTGTTGCTACCAACCGGTCAAAAGCTAGCAACACTTTTCTCTACTCTAGATATGAACTCAGGACCTTATTCTTCTTCATCAGCCTATAGAGGTTCACTGCTGGACAAAGATCTCCCCCAAGGCTTTCCATAATGACCGGTGCTTCCCGCATCCTTCGGCTTCTCGCGACCTATACCAGGTCATCGATCCACCTTTTTGCGGGCATCCCTACGCTGCGTCTGGTCCCAGGACCTTAAGCTGCTCTATTTGTACCTCTTACGGCTATTAGTCCAACGAGGCATTAGCTTTGAATAGTGATATAAGTAGTAAAAGTTATTAAAAAGGCTTTGTTTACTTACATCAATAGGGCAGTTGACTAAAAAAAACTAATTAGTCCGTCAGTCAGATTAAAAAAAAAACTAGCCACGTATTTTTTCTTTTTTCTTAATAACAAAAAATGCGTGTTGTAAACTCGTGTGACGTCACTCCTCGCTACACTTTTTAGCAGCAAGTGACGTCACCAGATCCCACTCCTAATCTTTGATGCCTTTTAAATTTGTCAATGTTTATTGATTTGATAAAACAAAATATACGTATCCAATATTTTTCTATAATCTGAATGACGGACTTAATAGTATATATTTTTTTACCCAGGAAACACCCTATTGAATTCTGAATCGATTATCCATTCACTCTCCAAAACTGTTTTCCAACCGAGCCGGTATTTCAGAGAGGCGAAAGTACTAAATTGTACAAGCACCACATATTTCGAAGGTTCAACAGGAAAATGTATCTGCATAGCTTTCCAAATATTTGGACCCATGATTTAATTTGATTGCATGTCTGTCCGCTGTAAACACTCGTGGAGAGCCTAAATTATGCGACCTCATCAACTCCTGAATACAAAACTACTCAAGTAAGAATTCAAAATTGAAATGCTCGGGGTGTTTACCCTTTGTCGGGACAGCGACGAGCCTTATTTACAGTGATATAAATTCTTTAAAAACTGCAAATAGAGAAACGGACTGAAAAAATTCGCTAGCAATTTAACCAAACAGATGCTCTGCAAGGAAAAGCTAAACTTTTTAGCCCCAACTCAGACAAGGGAATCTCGCTTTTTAATTTAAAAAGTTTAGATAAAAGATTTTTCGAGTTTCTAAATTCAGTTAGGTATGAAACAAACAAAGGTATAACGTTGTGTGTGGCATTGCATATTTTTGTAGTACTAAATAGATTCAATTAATCTCAGTCGAGATAAATTAAAATACATTAGGGGCGACAGCTGGCGCCATTGACAGCCGTCGTTACGGTTGACAAAAGAGAAAAAGACGTAATTTAACTACACTCACAAATCACTCAAATTCTTTTTGTTTTGTCTCGAGTACTGAATACTTAATACGATACTCTGTTTTATATCTGGATTGCGAGAAAAACTCAAATCAAAGTCAGCTCAACATAACTTTTTCCAACTTTGTTGAGGAAAAGGGAGATTTTAACCTGCCAGTCTAACCGGTTGCAGCTGATGACCAATATTTTATATTTAATGACATCTACCTTCTACCACTACAACTACTGGATAATAAGATATCCCTTGGTAAGACCGGTGGCAGAATTTCCAACTTCTGACCCATAACGGTAATGAAAGATTCACGAATGTCGTCCGAGAACAACGGTTTAAATGAGCTTCCGTGGCATGGACGGTTCTTAGTACGAACGACAGCGGGTCAAGCTACCATAAACTGCCAAAAAATTCCAATCAATCTTGAACCAATTTTTTTTGTTTGGTATAGGAAATCATCAGATGGCCTCTCCCGCTCTGGGCGAAGCGGAAGGGCGTGTCAGACTTTTACTGGCTAAAACCCACCCGTGTTTCTTCACTTGCCTATAGGCCAGGGCCAAGGTTTCTTTTTTAACTAACCCGCAACCCTGACCCAGAAGGTACCAGTCTACGTAGACCCCGTCACGATGTGATCTCTTTGAAGCGAGCGTGAAACACAACCCGCCGTCGACTCGGGCCTAGGCCCGTGTCGACGGCGTTGTGTTTCACGCGTTGTGGTAAGGCCCAGTCCTTACCTGGCGGTGAGCTGCCCACTGCTCACCGCCCGCATTGTCTCCCGACCAAGGCGTCTCCTGCGGCGGCTAGTGATGTGAGGGCGCTGGGATTCCCGATGCCTCACGCGCTCCGCCTTCTCCTTTGCCAGCATCACTGCTTCGTAAAAGAAGGTGACGACCTGCCATGCACTCTCGTTCCAGATCATGGCCTGGACCAGGGTCAGACGCGAGACTTCGCCGCCGATCGCCGCAGCTGCAGGACACGGCGGTGCTCTACCTAAGCCGGGCAGACCTCCATCGTATGCTCCAGCGTGTCCTGTGGATTAATTTTGACCCTTAATGCTTTAGCGATAAAGTTGAAAATGTAATAAAGAAATATTACAGATTTTAGTAGCTTGACGTGCTGTCATCTGTAAGTAAAAGGACACCTATCCACTGCATACGTAGCTTTACTTTACCGAACAACACATACGGCTATTATAACTAGGCAACTCCTCGACTTCCAGATCGAAATCAGCTATGTATATGAAAGCGGCATCAAGCTTTACGACCCAGCACAATAGCACACTGATTGCGTTAGGTGTTTATTTTTCGTCTTGATATGTCTATTCAAGATAATAATTAGATTTATGCATCGTGCTTACTAATGAGAAGTAACATAAGAACGTGTGGAAATAGGTACTTCTCTAGAACCAAAATTACGAACACATGTAACCTCCGTCAACTCGTACTAAGCCCGCGTCATCATCATTATCATAATTTCAGCCGAAAGACGTCTACTGCTGGACATAAATAAATAAATAAATAGGCCTCCCCCAAGGATCTCCACGACGACTAGTCCTGTGCGTCCCGCATCCAGCGGCTTCTCGCGACCTTCACCAGGTCGTCGGCCGTCTGTGTCTTTCGGTGCATGGTCGCCACTCGAGAACCCGTCGGTCCCATCGGGCGTCGGTCCTGCGGGCAATATACCCGACCCACTGCCACTTAATTGTTGGAATTCTTCGGGCTGTGTCGGTTACTCTCGTTTTTCTGCGGATCTCGTCATTCCTCCTCCTAAGCCCACGTGGTAAATGATAAATGATTGATTGGTTTATATCTGTAAAAAGGTCAACTAACACTTCAACTCTTCAATATTTTTTTTATAAGCTATTGTAAATAAGGTCGGCTTTTCCTGACTGGTCTGAGAAGAAAGGCAGAAATAACATCAGCTGTATTGTATAAGGTCCAAGAAAAATTTTGTCAGATTATGTGAAAACCTTGTAACTGTTTTCTCGGTCGTAGGCCATAATATCGACTGCCTTCAGAAGTTACCACCCACCAGACAAAGTCTTGCCGCTAAGCAATTCTTCGTGTTCTGATGTCTGGTGAAATCGTACGGAGGACGGGTCTGAATAGTTGTGTTGCGATGTGTGCCGGGTAC
This sequence comes from Sesamia nonagrioides, assembly GCA_017933935.1. NCBI lineage: Eukaryota > Metazoa > Arthropoda > Insecta > Lepidoptera > Noctuidae > Sesamia > Sesamia nonagrioides. The sequence goes on along the minus strand of JADWQK010001115.1, from coordinate 1,275,001 downwards.
GATGCGCTAAATGTTGTTGTGTCGGGAGTTTCGTCGTGTAAGACCGCATCCGCTCGACGGCAACACCTTTACCTAGCCGCCTATATCTACAATAAAATAAACAAAATCCAAAACATCAACCCACTAACAAAAAAACAAACCAAGTTGAAGTTAAACACATGGCTTCAAACATTAAATTACCTAGAGACCGAAAATTTACTTAAACAAGTTTAAGCGGGAAAACCCATTAGTATCTAATGTAAGAAACACACACACACACACATATACACTCACACATACACTCACACATACACAGACGCACCACACACTACACACCACACAAACACACTACACATCACACACGAGCATGCAACTCATTTAAGGATATCTACATATTTATGTTAATACTGTAGCATGAAAAGTTATTTGTCCTAAAAATCGGGTGAAGACACTGACTCCTGTAACACAGGTACCACCTAGCACGGGAGTCAGGGCTTCAAATTAAGTGTAACTCCCTTTTATGTCAATAAAACTTTATTATTATTATTATTAATATCGACTGCCTTCAGAAGTTACCACCCACCAGACAAAGTCTTGCCGCTAAGCAATTCTTCGTGTTCTGATGTCTGGTGAAATCGTACGGTAGACGGGTCTGAATAGTTGTGTTGCGATGTGTGCCGGGTACGATGCGCTAAATGTTGTTGTGTCGGGAGTTTGGTCGTGAAGGGTCTCCAGATCAATCTCACTCTGGCGTATTATCGTTGGTCGTGTTGTTGGGTTTAAGATTGCATCACTGCGCTCAACTGCCGTCTTCCTTTCTATTCACTAAGTTTTTTAAGTGAATAGGCTTAATAAACTAGCGCGCTTTACCATCAATTATTGTATCACTGCTTACCATCAGGCGGGATTGCGGACAAGCACTGGTTTATAATTATTATTAAAAAAAGTAAGTATACTTTCTGTCACACAGGGGATATGTCCCAGTAATGGTAACTTTAGATATAACGTTTAGGTATTATGCTGAGATAGGAGCATTTTGTCCTGGTATAGGATTTTCTGATTTATGTTCATGATTATTAATTTGTTTTTTTTTTTTTTTTATTGAGTTTAGGTTTATGAACTTACGATTCACAATAAATACTTTTTCTTTCTCACAACCTTTTCCGACCCATGAATCGAATGATCCTGATGGTACTTCACCCGCTTAACCTTGTAAGGATTACGCTACACAGGTACGAGTAGATAAATCCCGTCTGAAGGTTACTCTTGTAAGTATGTCGGGTACGCGTGGAAAGTGCTCCGTAATATCAAAGTTCAGATCATACAAATAGATACAAAAATAGTGTTATTATTTGATTTTTAGGGTTTCGTGTGCCAACAGGACTCTGTTACTAAGGTTCTGTTGTCCGTCCGTCCATCCATCCATCCATCCGCGTCCGTCCGATTTTACATCCGATCATTCATCCGATCGTTCATGCGACCGTTTCTTCAATCATCCGTCCGTCTGTATGTCACAGGGCTATACCTTTTGCACCGTAGGAATTATCACAGAATGTGTACCACTATGGCCGCTATTCACGCGCATTGAGCAAGCGTGGTGATTACGCTCAATCCTTTTCTGTATGAGAGGAGATCTGTGCTCAGCATTGGGACGATAAAAAGGTTGATCTTGTTGATGGCTGCTATGTCAAACAAAAAAATAAAATAAAGGGGATTTTAACCAAATAAGTTAAAAAATAATGTAGCGTTATATGTATATTGTCTGGTAATTAAAGAACCCTTCGTGTCCAGTTTGAATTTATCCGTTTTTTATATTAACACTAGCGACGCGCCCGGCTTCGCACGGGTGCAATGCTGATACTAAATACATTACAAAAAATTGTTAAAGTTGTATAAAAAACATAGCGGCCCGCCGACCAACCGGCTGTTACCGCCGCAAATGAGACGCCCCACAATTTTCAAATTTGTAATATCATCGAAACTATTTATTTAAATCACGTGCTGTAAAGGGCGATATAGATCTATATTAAAAAAGGGGGTGGATTACCCTTAACATTTAGGGGGATAAAAGATAGATGTTGCCCGATTCTCAGACCTACCCAATATGCATTGCATGCATGCAAATTTCATGAGAATCGGGAAAGCCGTTTCGGAGGAGTTTAACCACTAATACCGCGACACGAGAATTTTATATATTAGATTTTAGCTTTTACTTTACTCACGAAACATTTCAATCGTAACTATTGTCTAGCTTGCTCCTAAATTTTATTACACGAAATTATAACATGGAAATCGAGAATGGAGTGGATCTTTAGAAATTCTGCCGCTCGTATTTCAGTATCGGGTATTCGAAAACTCACCGTTTTACATAGTTTATGTAGGGGTATATACGTGGCCTTATCACGTACCCATTCCTAGACAGAAACCCAGCTCGGTTACGAAACGAGCCTCGAAATGTAAATGAACCGAAACGAATGCTGTACGTACCTACTCTATAAAAGTAAATGGTTGCTTTCGAGGTTTACTCTGTCCCCGACCGTTTTTTTTTTTTTTCTTTACATTTCCAACGTTTTATTACATTTATGGCTTCGTGTCAGCAAAATGTCAATACAAACAGCATAACGTAGCCCCATGAAGGCTGGATATGGTTTAGTCGCAGTAGGACAAGGCATGAAAAATATAGTTTTAAAAAACTAAAAGAACATGCTTTTAAACTATATTTATTTTCAACTTTTTAGTTCTATATTATTTTTTTAAATAATATAGGGAGAACACGAATGCTTACGTGGTGTTCATCTGTTTTTTTACCAAACTTTTCTTGATCTCCAACAGACAGAATGGCAAGTGATAAAATTCGTAATGATGCGTTATCCAAGTAACTAAATCTAAATACTTTGCCTGCACAAATTAATACCGCTCGGCCAACAAACGTATTGAAAACGGTGGGACATTTTACAGTAATGAGCCGCTCACTCGTAGTAGAGAGAGACGGACAAGCAAACAAACAAGCAAGCAAACAGTCATGCAAACATACAAGTGAAGCTAAGAAAAAGCATGTAAAAATGTGGCAGCGTAATGGTCATCATTGTCAAAAATGGTTTTGGTGACTGTATCCAGATACCGACAACGTGGCTATATTTTATGTGCGGATATGAACAAGTGTCACTACGGGCGTTGATAATAGTACATTACGATATTAGTGCGTAATGATGGTTATAACATGCGAGGCGGAATTTCAGCCCGAGCCGAAGGCGAGGGTGTAATTGAGCCGAGCATGTTATAACCAATACGCACGTATATCGTACGACATTTTTTAACACACTTGCGCGGAAACATAAAAAAAGATATTCAGAATACAAGTACAAAGAAAAGAAAATTGGAGAAAAATGGCGCGAGGTTTATTTTCTGCCGTAGCTGCGTGACAATTTTGGCAAAGATGCTAGAGCATGCAGTCAAGTTTTTAAATTACCGAATAAACTGTTTTTTTTTTACAAATAAGTACTCATTTAAATACAAACAAATACAAATTTGTTTATTTCAAATAGGACATCAGTTATTTTAAATAAACTCAATCTGTGAATGCACACTGTTGCTTTCCCGCCATTATTATTATTATTTGCCATTTCAAATATGGAACAGCGCGCTGCTCACTGGCTAGAGCCACGCGGCGGCGATCAGTTCCATAATTATTTGAAATGACAAATAATGCTGTTATGGAATTTGTATGGACTATAACTTAACTATTTGCTTTGATAACACACGCGTTTGTTATGGCCCGCTTTACATATTTAAAACCGGTGGGATTACATCAGCTTTACGAGCAAGGGTGTTAAAATAGTACATTACGATATTAGTGCGTAATGATGGTTATAACATGCGAGGCGGAATTTCAGCCCGAGCCGAAGGCGAGGGTGTAATTGAGCCGAGCATGTTATAACCAATACGCACGTATATCGTACGACGTTTTTTAACACACTTGCGAGGAAACAGAAAAAGAAGTATTTTATATTTTGTTCATTTTAAATAAACTCAATCTGTGAATGCACACTGTTGCTTTCCCTCCATTAGTATTATTATTTGCCATTTCAAATATGGAACAGCGCGCAACGCGAGCCGTGCGGCGGCGATCAGTTCCATAATTACTTGAAATGGAAAATAATGCTGTTATGGAAAATAATGCTGTTATGGACTATAACTTAACTATTTGCTTTGATAAAACACGCGTTTGTTATGGCCTGCTTTACATATTTAAAACCGGTGGAATTACATCAGCTTTACGAGCAAGGGTGTTAAAAAAATAATAAACAAATTATGTTTTACGTTCACGAATGTGTATTTATGAGGAAAAAGAAAGCCGACCTTTATAGATTTAGAGACCATATTTTTAACATTTGTTTTATGATATTATGAAGAGGTATTTATTTTTTGTGTAGTGATTATTTTTTCTCTTCTGTGCACTTAATTTGTGAGGAATACTATACGGACTATACATTCGTCATCACGCTATGAGCTTTAACAGCTGAGCAGAAAAAAAAGAAGTCAGAATGCTTTGCTAAAATCTGAATGATCGTTCGGGCAGGTCATCCGACGCGATGAGGTAGGTTGAGGTCTGGATAACAAGACATTTCACGTGAATGAAGTCGCGAATAAAAGTTAGTATTATAATAGCTGGGCAAAGTATTAAATGTTATCAGCCTAGATTAATTTAGGAACAGTGACATTAGCGCTGATTATTGTTCGCAAATTAAACTAAATTTAAGTTCAATGCATCTCTTTCTTTCTAACTAATTACGAAAAGGACGGAACATAAATATAAGTTTAGTCCTGTCCAACGATCACTTATACACTAGATTCACAATTAAACTGAACAAGCGCACAACGCAGCACTTGGGTGCTTTTTCATTTAACTAGTACTTACTTTATTTTTTTTTTTTTTTTATATGTTATAAACAAGCGCTTGACCGCAATCCCGCCTGATGGTAAGCAGTGATGCGATCATTGATGGTAAAGCGCGCTAGTTTATTAAGAGCCTATTCACTCTAGCCTTGAAGACACTCAAATTGTAATGTGACGGAAACACCGTCGCTGGCAAATTGTTCCAGTCCCTCTATGTACGCGGTATAAAATAGGAAGCGAAACGCTTCGTCCGGGTCGCAGTGGTATCAACAACGTAAGGGTGGAAACTCGCCGTACGACGGGTCGTCCGATGGTGGAACGGTGATGGGGGAATTAAATCATGCAAATCCCTTGCACACTCACCAGAATGCAACCTATAGAAGACCGAAAGGCTGGCTACTCTACGCCTGTGCTCCAGGCTTTGGAGACCGTTTCGAGTTAAGTCTGGGTCGCCAATCAGCCTCTTCGCACGCCTCTCCACTGAATCCTAAGTATCCCGGTATTCTGACTTTAATGCAAGCGTGTAAGGTTGAATTTGGTTTTGATGTTTGATGTACCACGGACTCGGTCGTAAAAAATAATGGTTTTTTGTACTGCTTTGTTATAAGAACTTAATACACTGCACCTAAGGCTGATTTTAAATAAATGTATATTTATTTTGACTACTTTAGACTGCTTAATACTTGTCGCCATTTTTTATAAGAGTTTTGTTCGAAACTGTGTATCTAGTGTGTAAGTGATCGATGGTCCTGTCACATTAAGATACTCCATAGACATGAGATTTTATTTTTTTGCGTGCAGTAGTTGTATCGGCCGCGACTTACAAGTTGTAGATCGTAGGTTTGAACATCGTGTGGAAACCGGCATGTCCTTGAAGCAAAACTTCGAAGACATATGACATCTACCAATCCTCACTGGTCCAGCGTGGTAGATTACGGCCCGACCGAGAGGATGTTGTGTCCGAGAAGTGGGAACATTGTAGGCGAAATAAATACGGCAATGTTCGTCAATCACGCTGTTTAATTTTACAGTACTAAACAAATATTTAGTCTATTTAGTACACTAAAGTCAATGACCAGTGTGTGTTGCCAGTGATGACTTACGGAACTGAAACGCGGTCGCTCACAATAAGCCTCATGCGAAGGCTCAGAGTCACACAAAGGGCAATGGAAAGAGCTATGCTCGGAGTTTCTCTGCGTGATTGAATCAGAAATGTGGATATCCGCAGAAGAACCAAGGTCACCGACACAGCTCTTCGAGTCGCTAAACTTAAGTGGCAGTGGCCAGGGCCACATTGCTCGTAGAACCGATGGCCGATGGGGCAGTAAGGTTCTGAAGAGGCAGCCACGTACCGGAAGACGCAGCGCAGGGAGGCCCCCAACATGGTGGACCGATAACGTGGTGAAGATCGCGGGAAGCCGATGGATGGGCAGCACAAGATCGGTCATCGTGGAAAGCCTTGGGGGAGGCCTTTGTCCAGCAGTGGACATCTATAGGCTAAAGAAGAAACAAGTATTTAACTTCTGTTTTTTTTTAATGAAATAAAAAATATTCACTGAACTCAAATGTAGTATAGTTAATGAACAAGCCAATCCGCACAATTATCTTAAGAAAATAGACACGCTAATGAATGAGTTGTATCATTAAGGTAAACCTGCAAAACAATAATAATCAACAGACAATAGAAAACATAATACAGAATGGATCCGTCAAATGGTTCATTTATGATTCTTGCGGAAATTGCCGCAACGATGGCGTGATTGCGTTAGCCCCTTTCGAGCCACTCGAACAGGTCTTCAGACTCAATGTGATTGCTTACTGCCTTTCATTAAGTGTTTATCCATAAGTAATTCTATTCAGATTCCCCGAGGAACACATACTGGGATAGGGAAGCTGAACTATTAATTATTCATCAAGCTTGCTAATATGAAACGTTATCTTAGGGCCTGTGTTATAGGAATATGTTAGTAAGACTGAAATCTGAAAAGGACGAACTATGGGCAATTGCCAAGCCTTATTCTCAGTTACTCTTGAAAACTTATTTAATAATACTGCTTGGAATACGAACTAGGTACATTCACCAATTTAATTTGGCAACACTACAGATTAGTAAAAGTTGCCAATCTATACTAATATATAAAGCTGAAGAGTTTGTTTGTTAGTGCGCGCTTATCTCAGGAACTACTGATCCGATTTGAAAAATTCTTTTTGCGTTGGATAGCCTATTCATTCAGGGAGGCTTTAGGCTATATAATATCCCGCTATAACCAATAGGAGCAGAGCAGTAACAAAAAATGTTGCGAAAACTGAAGTCAAAGCGGAGCATAACTAACTCTACGCGAACGAAGTCGCTGGCGGAGGCTAGTTAAAAATAAACAGACATTGGTATCGATTCTCTTGTTCACAAATGTAAACTAATTTTAAGTACAGTGCATCTTTTTCTTTCTATTTAATTAAGAAAAGGATAGAGTATAACATATTAATTTAGTCTTGTCAAATTAAGATACTACATAAACAGTTTTGGGAGTTCAGGCCCTAAGATAACGTTAATTAGTAAGACTGAAATCTGAAAAGGACGAACTATGGGAAATTGCCAAGCCTTATTCTCAGTTACTCTTGAAAACTTATTTAATAATACTTTTCGGATTACGAACTACATCCTGCAACTTAACTTGGCAACCCTACAGATTAGTAAAGGTTGCCAATTAAAAATAAACAGACATTGGTATCGATTCTCTTGTTCACAAATGTAAACTAATTTTAAGTACAGTGCATCTTTTTCTTTCTATTTAATTAAGAAAAGGATAGAGTATAACATATTAATTTAGTCTTGTCAAATTAAGATACTACATAAACAGTTTTGGGAGTTCAGGCCCTAAGATAACGTTAATTAGTAAGACTGAAATCTGAAAAGGACGAACTATGGGCCATTGCCAAGCCTTATTCTCAGTTACTCTTAAAAACTTATTTAATAATACTTTTCGGATTACGAACTATATTCTGCAACTTAACTTGGCAACACTACAGATTAGAAAAGGATAGAAGATGACATATAAATTTAGTCTTGTCAAACTAAGATACTACATAAACAGTTTTGGGAGTTCAGGCCCTAAGATAACGTTAATTAGTAAGACTGAAATCTGAAAAGGACAAACTGTGGGCCATTGCCAAGCCTTATTCTCAGTTACTCTTGAAAACTTAATTAATAATACTTTTCGGATTACGAACTACATTCTGCAACTTAACTTGGCAACACTACAGATTAATAAAGGTTGCCAATTAAAAATAAACAGACATTGGTATCGATTCTCTTGTTCACAAATGTAAACTAAGTTTAAGTTTAATGTTTCTTTTTCTTTCTATTTCGTTGAGAAAAGGATAGAAGATAACATATAAATTTAGTCTTGTCAAACTAAGATACTACATAAACAATTTTGGGAGTTTAGGCCCTAAGATAACGTTAATTAGTAAGACTGAAATCTGAAAAGGACGAACTATGGGCCATTGCCAAGCCTTATTCTCAGTTACTCTTAAAAACTTATTTAATAATACTTTTCGGATTACGAACTATATTCTGCAACTTAACTTGGCAACACTACAGATTAGAAAAGGATAGAAGATGACATATAAATTTAGTCTTGTCAAACTAAGATACTACATAAACAGTTTTGGGAGTTCAGGCCCTAAGATAACGTTAATTAGTAAGACTGAAATCTGAAAAGGACAAACTGTGGGCCATTGCCAAGCCTTATTCTCAGTTACTCTTGAAAACTTAATTAATAATACTTTTCGGATTACGAACTACATTCTGCAACTTAACTTGGCAACACTACAGATTAATAAAGGTTGCCAATTAAAAATAAACAGACATTGGTATCGATTCTCTTGTTCACAAATGTAAACTAAGTTTAAGTTTAATGTTTCTTTTTCTTTCTATTTCGTTGAGAAAAGGATAGAAGATAACATATAAATTTAGTCTTGTCAAACTAAGATACTACATAAACAGTTTTGGGAGTTTAGGCCCTAAGATAACGTTAATTAGTAAGACTGAAATCTGAAAAGGACGAACTATGGGCCATTGCCAAGCCTTATTCTCACTCTCAAAAAAAATTACTAGAATTATAAGATGCACTGAACTTGAATTTAGTTTAGTTTTAAAAAAAAGGCATCTGCACGAATATCTTACGAAAATAGACAAACCAATGAATGTGTTGTATCATCAAAATATTGGCTATTCTGATCTAACGTTGTTTAACTTCGTAAAGCCAGTATTCCTAAAGATCTTAAACGTAAACAAATAAAAACATTCGGCCTTTTTATTTTCATTTTTTTATCGTCATGTCAGCCATTATTTTTAAAAGCCTTAATCTTTATACCTAACTTTATCCGGTTTTATTTACCGTGAAATGGGAACGTTTTACGCCTAACAATTTTTCCTTTTAAACGCCGGAGGAAGGTAGCTTTGAATTAAAGTTAATAGTGTCCATTAGGTTATATACAAATAAAAAGAATATTTAATTCATGCGAATAAAGATCAAATTAGCTAGAGCTCTACTAAAAGCTCTTGTATTCGAAAGTACGATAACGATAATGACGAATAGTTGGTCTAGTACGAATTATTTATCAATCTCTAGCTGTTACTCTTAGCGTAACGAAAACCTTTTGACCTTAATTGAAATATTGCTCATAGAAGGAACAAATCTAACTACGCTATGAAAAATTAATACGGAGGCAGACAGTCAACTTGCCAGAGAATGTCGAATGTAACGTCGCGCTGTTGTGAAACTTTCATTTACCCCCTAACTGTCGTATCTGGGTTTAATATGCACTGAAAATACTATATGTGAGATGGGAAAAGTTTGTAATACGCTATTGTTTTATTCGTTTTACATCCGCGATGAGAGTTGCAACTTTATGTAGGGGAAGTGATATATCATTTGGGTGGATGCGGGCTCTCGGCCATTGAGGCTGAGGTGGCTGAGTAAATATCTAAATTACAAACTCGACATATCGCCCCAGCGCACTCGATACGGCTCTGATTGATCACCGCGCCCCTAACTACATTAACCTCGCCCCTTAACTAAACTGTATACAATAAGTGTATATACGCCTCGCCTCGCGTCATTAACCTAGTGCTACTGCTGACCATGATGTCCAAGTTTTGGTCCCTGGACATAGTGTTATTTCATCTATAATATCTCAGTAGCAACCCGTCATTTGGATTTGTTCCCGGTTTCTAGAAGGGACAACATCATAATTTTAGCCGAAAGACGTCCACTGCTGGGCATAGGCCTCCCCCAAGAATCTTCACGACGACCGCTCCCCCAGCATCCAGCAGTTTCCCGTGACCTTCACCAGGTCGTCGGCCCACCTTGTCGGGGGCCTAGCCACGCCGCGTTTTCCGGTGCGTGGTCGCCACTCGAGAACCCATCGGCCCCATTGGCCATCGATTCAACGGGCAATGTACCCGGTCCACTGCCACTTAAGGGTTGCAATTCTTCCGGCTATGTCGGTTACTCTCGTTCTTTTGCGGATCCCCTCATTTCGGATTTGATCACGCCCACGAAATAATTAGGGATAAATGGATTATCTATAGAACAGTCCTTTGAACATTATTGCTGAGATATTATTTGTTATAGAAACGCGATTAGTTTCCAGAGATTGCTTGCTACTTGTTAATACTCAACGGGTTCAGACTAGCACTATTTATTGCCAATATTCGTAATGAAATTTCAATTTTATTGAATATTCATAACGGCTTCTATCATTTTGACGAACCTCTTAATAAAGCGACAAGTCCCAACTAACAGAATTATCACCTGAACGTCTACCTGGTTAACCCAGTTTTAAGATAATAACCTGAAATTAAGTTCTCTCGTACACCGCCACAAATGACGTTTAGTTATGATTAAATTCACGTTGTTAAAGATATTTCTTCCGTTGGTGGAGACGGTCCAAGTAAAAGCCATATTATTCCGGTAAAACGGGGCGAATGCAGAGGTAAATGGAGATAAAACATTGAATGGATTTTAAAGTTGAAATAATAATTATAGTTAGTTGAAAAATACTGTGTTCCTTATTTTTTTATTAATTATTTATTGTTGGCGTTATGGCAAAAATTCCAGTAAACAAGATTGCGTCGCTTGCTTGGTATAGCCTTTTCACATCTATGTATGTTGGTGTCAGCATCCAGTATGATCAGATGCAATTAGCTACGAAAATCCATATTAGTCTATACTAATATATAAAGCTGAAGAGTTTGTTTGTTTGTTTGAACGCACTAATCTCGGGAACTACTGGTCCCATTTGTAAAATTATTTTTGCGTTGGATAGCCTATCAATCCTGGAAGGGGTCATCAATCAATCCAGGCTTTAGGCTATATAACATCACGCTGCGACTAATAGGAGCGAAGCATACCTAACTCCACGCGAACGAAGTCGCTGGCGGCAGCTAGTATATTATATATTAGTATTCAGCTTTATAGCTGAAGAGTTTGTTTGTTTGTTTGAACGCGCCAATCTCAGGAATTACTGATTTTATTTGAAAAATTATTTTTACGTTGGAAACCCCATTAATCCAGGAAGGCTTTACGCTATGTAACATCACGCTGTGACCAATAGGAGCGGAGCATTACATGTTCAAATTACTAACTCCACGCGAACGAAGTCGCTGGCGACCGCTAGTCCTAAATACTCCAGAACAGTTAGCGGATTCGTTCTGTATCTGACTGTATCTTGATTTCAGCTAAATAGGCAGTAGTTTTAAAACATTAAGAACATTTAAGAAACATTTGATAAAAAAGTTCGAAAGTATTAATTCCTCTCACCATAAATTCAATAAACGATTTGCCAATAATATAAATGGAAGGTTGATAAATAAAAAGACTCAATTAAGTCTTGTGGTTAGCAAAATTGTCATTTTAATTAAACACCATTCCCTTCAAATGATTACCACCGGTATTACAATGGAATAAGCCACGAATCATTAACTTCTCATTTCATTGCGGCACGATTACGGAGAACCGATTATTATCAGGCTTTTTGTATCCGGCAGATGAAATTCTTACTGAATAACTCGCGGCTCCTGTATTTTACTGATCTCCATATTCGCAATGGATAACCGTTACGATTTATTCGCGAGTCTTCGGCATTACATAACCAATTATTCTCGAAGTCTTCATTAAATATGTAGTAGAAGTTTATGAGATATGTATAAATTATACTTAATTGTACACCATAAAAATACATAGGTAACGAAATATAGATCTAACAATTCCGAATATACAAAGGGCAGCCTCATTGCTCTATATAGCAAGAAAAGTCACAAAGCCTATAAAGTAAACTCTAGTTGGATGTCTACTGCAGGTAGTACAAGTGACATCGGGTGCCTCCCTACCTCCGCCGCATAGTAGGGGCTTATCTGGGGGATAGATGCGTCATCTATCGGGGACGTGACGGTGCCGGTCGGCACCAAATGTCGTGCGGTGTTCCACAGCGATCGGTCTTGGGACCGCTCCTGTGGAACATCAGCTACGACTGGGTGCTGAGAGGCGAGCTCCCGTCGGGCGCCGACTTGACGTGTTATGCGGACGACACGCTTGTCACTGCCCGGGGGAGCTCGCACAGGGAAGCGACGTTGATAGCCACGGCTGCGGTGTCACAGGTGGTGACCCGCATCCGGCGCCTGGGCCTGGAGGTGGCCTTGACAAGTCGGAGGCCATGGTTTTCCATGGCCCCCGGCGTGCGCCGGCGCCGGGATCACATATCGTGGTCAGTGGTGCCCGGATAGCTGTCGAGTCCACCATGAAGTATCTGGGATTGGTGCTCGACAGCCGATGGGAATTTGGACCCCACTTCCGGCGGCTGGCGCCCAAGCTGATGGGTGAAGCAGGCGCGCTGTCAACGTTGCTTCCCAACATGGGGGGCCCGAGCCCCGCCTGTAGGCGGTTATACGTGGGAATCGTGCGGTCCATGGCCCTGTATGGGGCCCCTGTGTGGGCGATTGACCTGACGGCCGGAACACTCGCCATTCTGCGCAAGCCGCAGAGGGCGATGGCCGTCAGGGTCGTCCACGGGTATCGCACGATTTCCTACGAGGCGGCTTGCGTCCTGGTCGGATCCCCGCTCTGGGGCCTAGAGGCGAAAGTACTCGCGTCATTATACCGATGGCGCGAGGAAGAGCGGACACGGGGCTCTAGTCCGGCGCAGCGGCAGATCGAGCTGCGCCGAGGGGAGCTCCGTCAGGTCCTGGTGGCGGACTGGCGGCAGAGGCTTATGCGCCCTACCGCCGGCCTCGCTACCGTCGAGGCGACCCGGCCAGTACTCGACGACTGGCTCGGAAGAAGGCACGGCTCCCTGTCGTTCAGGGTGACGCAGGTGCTATCGGGGCACGGCTGCTTCGGCAAGTACCTGTGTCGCCTAGGCAGGGGGCCGGACGCTCGGTGCCACCACTGCGTCCAATGCGGGGAGGATACGGCGCAGCACACGCTCTCCGAGTGTATAGCTTGGGAGGAGCAGCGCCGTGTCCTCACAAATGAAGTAGGAGGCGACCTGACGCTGCCAGCAGTAGTGCGGAGGATGGCCGGCAGCGCAGAGTCGTGGGACGCGGTGGTGTCCTTCTGCGAGGACGTGATGTCGCAGAAGGAAGCCGCGGAACGGGAGAGGGAGATCTCAACTCCCTTCCCGGGCCGCAGAAGACGCACCGGGCGCCGAAGAAGGGCGGATAACGCCCTCTTCCGCCCCCCATGAATGGGTCCAGGGGCGAGGGACATGGGGAAGTCCCCGCCCCCTATTCTATGGACCCCGCGGCGGAGGCGCGCGCGAGTGTCAGCGCGCGCCTCTGAGGCGATGCACGGGGTAGCTTAACACCCCATTACCCCGTGCCGGAGACGAGGCCCGGGCAGACCGGGCCAGCACGAGAGTGTGGGGCTGCGGAAGAATTTAGACTCCCGCGGCCCCACGCGCGCTCGTGATAGAAGAGACACCGGGGTGGTTTTAGTCAGTAAAAGTCTGACAGACCCCGTCGCCCACCCTAGGGCGGCGAACATCCTATGAGGATTTCCACCCCGAAAAAAAAATACTTACTTAGTATTAATAACCACTTTACCCGTTATTGAGGAGATAAGGTCCATATATTATTATTTAGAGCAGTGGTGGTCTAATGGTATTGGCCGCGACTTAGAAGTTGTAGGTCGTAGGTTTGAATCCCGACAGGTGCTTTACTTTGTATAAAAATTTCTTCACCAGTGCTCCCAAAAGCGGTGAAAGAAAACATCATGCTGAAACCGGCATATCCTAAAGCCAAAACTTCGATGACATGTGACATCTACAAACCCGCACTGGGAACGCGAGGTAGATTACGGCCCACTCCCTCTCACCGAGAGGCGGCCTTTGTCTCAGGAGTGGGGACATTATCTAGGTTGATAATGTAAGGGCCATATACCATGAAAATTCAAAACTACCCACACTTCGCAAATTACTATGTATAGCTTAAAAATGCGTGTATCACAAAGATTTAAGCCAAACAATTAAGCCAACGTAGCCTAGACAGCCTCCGTGGCGTAGCGGTAGTGGACGCGGCCGCTGCGCAATGTGGCGCGGGTACGATCCCCGCACAGTGCAAGTATTTGTATGCATGAATATGAATATTTGCACTGGTCTGGTCGTGCCTCGGAAAGCACGTTAAGCCGTTGGTCCCGGTTGCCATACGAACATCTAGTGGCAGTCGTTACGGGTTGTTGGAGCCCTCAAAAGTCCAACAATTGGTCTAATTGCAATGCTTCGATATCGCCTTCGGGTTGTGGAGGTCAGACGGCAGTCGCTTCACGGAAAATGTCGAAATTTAGCCAAAAATCAGCAGTTGGACTGGTAAAGCGGACCCCAGTCTCCACAGCTGAAAAAGCTATGGAAACGACTGGGTTTATCGCTGAGGTGATGATGATGATGAGGTGTGTATTACGCAATTACCCTATGGGTCTCCGTTAGCCTTTTGAAATCATTTTAAATTAGGCATGTAATAAAAATAAGGATATTATAAAACGGTATGAAGGACTTCTCTCACTGACTCCTCAGTTGATAATACTCGACGTTGAAAAACATCAAGTATTGTAAACGAGTATATAACGGAAACTGAAACGAAATATTAATAGTGTGTGTTTTTAATTAAGCCAACGTAGCATTCGCGACTATAATAATACATATTTAGCCAATAATGTTCCTACTGTTGAAACACAAGCCTCTTCTCCGTGAGAGGGTCTGTAATAATATCGCTGGTAAATACCCGTATGAACGTTAGCTAATGAAAATCTTTACAAATATCTAAATTACGCTAAGAACACTACAACATTTTAACTAATATATATTTCTAATTTCTTCGGTATGGGGCAATTTTTTTTACAGTTAAACAATCTAGACTTCTACAGTTTTGTAGAGGGCCCAAGACGTTCCATGTAAAATGCTGCTGCATTTAGTAAAACTGTAAATTGCAAGCGCTACCGTATGACGATTTAGGACTAAACTCTTTATTTTGTCAATTGGTACTGTACCGATAACGATTAGCTTTTCATCGTTCACTAAAATCGGGAAAATCTATTCCCTACTCCGGCATTTCGAAAGAATGGAACTCTTTTTGAAAGCAGCGTCGAAGTATGCCATTGTGATCTATAGCTATCGGCTAAGTGGTTCTAAAGCCGCGCCAGACGTCAGTATTAAACTGAAACTCTCGTTATTGCCGACATCACTCCGATGTCGACAAATAGCTAGATATATCTGTACAATAGAGATATGAAAATGTTCAATACAATTTAAACATCGATTTCCCAGATTTCGGAATATCAGAAATCGAAGTTAGATTTAATATTTATGATGTAACCAAAGTTCATTAGTTATATTATCGATCAGTTTATTGTAACGAAAAATAAAGGCATCTCTAACCTTACGTATTGAAAGCAATTAATTACCAAAAGAAGGTTTAATTTGGGACGACTGTAGCTATTGGCTTAGCAGTTATTAACTGTGAAAGGAATTTATAAAAGTGTTGTTAACTTTTTACTTGATGATTTTATATTTTATCTTTAACGTATAAAAATAGAAACGGTGTCTATAATTTCTGTAATCGATTTTAAAACGTTTTAGTTAATTAAATTTATGTGATGTTAGCGGATCGTGATACAAAACAGAACAGATAAGACTAGCAAGTGGTCAAGCAGTCCTAAATAAATGTAAATTAAACGTTGTCCGCATTTTGGTTAACATGTCCGGTTTATTTGGTTTTTAATGTCCATTTGGATAGAATTTAGAACATTTCCACAAGCTAATTAGCTGCAAGCGGTCTGTTGAATTAAGCTTTAATGACACCACTACCGAATACGATTCTAACATCTCATTTAACCAAATTGGTTGAAACGTTTGAACTGCACATAGTGTGCACATATGTATACGTATGTAAGTTGTAAGTACTCACTACATACTGTCAAACAGGTACTTTGTGTTAACTTTTACTGTAGTCGGGTAAACTGAACGAAAATTATTCCACACCAATTATGAAGCTTTTTGAAAGCTCACAGTTGCAATTCAAATGAAAACAAGAACGTTTGTTTGTTTCAGAAGAGAACATGGAAAATGCTCGGAGAGGTGAACAATGACAGCATGTCCCCGCCGCGAGCGATGACCCTGCAGGGCGCTGAGGGTCGCGCAGTGGCCGCGGCGGGGCGCGCCCCCCCGGGCCCCCGTACACACTCGATGCCATATTTAATAGAAAAATTAACGCTTATTAGGCTATGTCTACAATATCTACGGGTGATATCACGTTTATATCAAAACGCCGCCGCCTCCCTGCCGCGGATGCGAGTGAACTTTAATTTTTCAAAGCGTCCGCTAGTCAAATTAAAAAGTGATGTGAATAATATGTTTATTTTTCGAACTAGAACAGTGTATTGTGATATTAAAGCATTGTTAGTGAAGACGTTAGTGCAATTATTCGTTGTTGCCAAGTGTGTTTTGTGGCGGCGGCGGTGTCGAGGCGGCGGGCGGGCGCGGACGCTGCTGGTGCTGTGGCTGAGCGGTTGCGGCGGCGGCGGCTACAGCGAAGGTCGGCGCGACGGGGACCTCCATATTGGCGGCATCTTCCCCATGGAAGGCGAAGGCGGTTGGCAAGGCGGGCAGGCCTGCAAGCCCGCCGCCGAGCTTGCCCTCGCCGATGTCAACGCGCGTTCTGATTTATTGTCCGGCTTCAAATTATACATTCACAGCAACGATAGCAAGGTATGTTTGATTCATTAATCATCCATTTACCAAGGGAGTCAATAAATTACTTTCATGTGCCAATACGTGTGTATTGTGTGCGACAATTTATGAGCCTTTTCAGTTCTCGTTCGTGTCCAAACGTACAGATTATATTCTCTGCAAATTCATATTTAATCTACTGCTGAAATTGGGTCTTAAAATGTAAATTCACTTGGTAACATGAAACTTAATTAGACGTAGACAATTTATGTTCATCAGCGACAAAGTTACGAAAATGTCAATTATAATTCCAATCAACTTTATGTGCATAACGTGTCGCCACCTCTCGCTCTTCACTCTGAATGACAAGTAGGTACCAACTTAATGGATTACGAAGTTGAAACCCACCCAGCTGACAGCGGTCCTCTAATTAACAAAAAGGCATCGTATTTCTACTGAAGTGGACTGCTCCCATAAATCCAAAAGAACTAAAATCATAGGCTTATGATATTGCAACCGAGAGGGAAGCTGACGTTCGATTCAATTATTGAGAATTTATGAATGGTTCAGGAGGAAAATTTTACTGGATAGAATTTCCGCACCGGTTGAAGGTAATTTCCCGTTTTATCAATCCATATCTATTCACGACCAAATTGACGATTCCGATCAGTTCAATGTTGATAACGTGGCGATTGCTGACGAAATTTTGCGGAGGGGAAGTGATAACATAATAGGGAGGAATTATTGAGGATAACCTCAAGAGTCATTATGGTAGCAAGTGAAGAGGCTTTATTGAGGTCGGATGTTGCACGTTATAAATTAATATACCTGTATAAGGCATCATTCCCTCATAACAGATCTCATTATAAAATCTTGATGAGAAAATATTTTACTGAGCGCAAAATTTGACATCATTACCTACACCCATAATCAGGCATCTTTGATATAATGGAATAACTTTCGGGTCGTGTTGCACACACGTTTAAGTTATCCCATTCCTTGCTATCAGACTGTATAATTATGATAAAGTAAGTAGATATAGGAATTGATAGAATTAATTTCATTCATTAAAACTACAAAATATCTATTCCAGTTACTTATTTCAGCTCCCCTATCTTATACCCCATACATAACGAAATCTGCTAAAAGAATCAAAATTAAGAGAGCCATCTTCATAATTTTAAGTATGTTCAGTCTGATATCTATCTTTTGAAAATACAGTCACTGTCAATTTCTCAACGTTCTTTACAAAAGACATCTCTAAGATGAGATGAGATTGTGATCAGATTTTGATGTTTTTGATCACGAGAATTGGCTTTCCGTTATTACTGGTTGACTAAATACTAACAATAAACAAAGGATTACATTTAGTAATGTTTTTTTTTTTTTGCTATTACTTGTTTTCCTAGAATACTGAGATAGAAATAGAACCAAAGCAAAACCTACATACTGAAATTCAAGGCATTAATTTGAATAAATTACTAATTCCATGCATGTCACTGACCACCCACAACACTGACCTCGTATTAAGCATCTCCATTTGAATTTAGAACTGAGTTATATAAATATTTTGAGTTATATATTTATTTATATTACGTAACCAATTTAAAATATTAATAAATACAGTACTAAGGAATAGTGTAACATTCGTGTGTAGGTACAATTTTGTCGTATGCTCTGTGACAGATTAAGACAACTTGATGCCCTAAGCAATCCACGCCTGTGGGCCCCCCTATCCGTATGTCAACTAGAATCGGTTTTTAAACATTTACCGCCTAAAAACATTAGTTTTTTGTAAAATAAGATGATGAGATGTAAAGTACCTTAGAAGTGGAGTAGGTGCGACAACAATAAAAACCAAAGCATAATTTATTTATTTATTGAAATGCGCCTTGCGGCTTTTTCGGGCATTGAATTCACGTAAGATAGTATTAACGTCTAATGTTTTTAACATATCGGACTCTATGTATAATATCGATAACTTATCGAGCCCCACCTTTGTCCTTTTTTCATTTTTTTAATTTTGAAATAGAACTTTCCGCTGAACAATTTGTAATCATAAACGATAAAAATATACGCAGGGCTGTTTCCACATTAGGGAAAGCTGATTCAATTTTATCATCATGTATTATTTTATACAATTGTGCGTAAGTTTGATGTAAAATTGTGCGAGCCGAAGCACTGGGTCTGGAACTTATTTTACTTATGACATATGTATGAAACTGTTGAATTTCTGTTATTAATTCGGTGTTAAGGTCTTCTGGATATGTGTTTACTAGATTTGTACTGTGCTGACTGTATTCTGCAGTTTGATCGGGACACATAATTTTATCGGCAACGGGTATTTTATTCAATATTGAGAATTTGTCTGCTGTTTCTTTGTATATCTCTCCTCTTTTTCGCATCTCTGTATCTAATTTATCAATGATGCTATAGGTAATAACACGTTATTTTGAATTGTCCTCTTGGGCTGAAACTTACTTCAGGAGCTGAACTGTCATTGGGCATTTTCTTTCTTCATCTTTGACGGGTGTCTTTATTGATGTGTCCACATCTGGTAAATTTTCTTTTGCGCGGGCTTTTATAGAATCAAAGTCGCACCGCAATTTCTCTAAAAAATCCACGAGTGATTTGTAGAAATTAGCGCAAGTCTCTAGGGTAACTTCTGGGTCTTGAAATACCTTGCTGACTTTTCGGAAGGTTTGCAAAATTTCGTCCCACATGACCAACATGAGTACGAACTCCAATTCTCGTAGTTTATTTGATAAATTAGCTGCTTCTCTTCTGGTTTCTCCTTTTTGCATGTCATCGACAGAAATGACGTCAACTTAAAACGCGCGAATTTTCAAATTAGTCCTAGAAACCCCTTTGAACATATATCATTTATAACGGCATCAAGAATAATTTTATACATATTTCATTATTAGAAAAACATTTTAACAGAGAGGTAAGACTGTAAACAAAACAAAAAGGTGCAATTGAGAAGTGCATGGTCAGGTGATGTAATTGTAAGAAAGTGTTTAGTGTAAGTATGAAGGTGTAAGGTTGTTTTGTGTAAGTGCATTTAGGGTTGTGAAATATTATTTCTTTGCTACTTAGCTGGAGGTGGTTTCATTGAACAAATTATTAACATATTTCAGTCATTATAAATCTTACTAAAGGATGATAGGTAACAGGATTCCTAAATAAGAATGATGCATTATATAGCAGATTTTAAATTTTACACTTGAGGTACTCACATGTATGGAAGAAAGATATCTTTTGCTGATCCGAAATAAAATTGGCAAGATAATTAGGACTAAGAAAGGCACTAACAACGTCAAAATAATTAAAGATACATTAATAAAGCTACGTAATTAATTAACAAATTATTCGTACAATCTAATTATACAACTACAAATTTACTCGATGGTAGGCCATTACATTGGCTGCCGGCAGAAGTCACCACCGACCAAAAAATTGCCGCCAAGCGATTCGTCGTGTTGCGGCATGACGTCTGGTGAAGCCGTACGGAGGACGGGTCTGGGCAGTTGTGTTGCGATGTGTGCCGGGTACAATGCGCCAAATGTTGCTGTGTCGGGAGTTTGGTCGTGGGTGGCCTCCAGATCAATCTTCCTCTGGCGCAGCATCGTTGATAGTGTTATTTAACATTGCATCACCTCGCTCTACTGCTGTCTTCCTTACTATTCACTCAGTTTTTTTAGTGAATAGGCTCTTAATAAACTAGCGCGATATAGCATCAACGATTGCATTACTGCTTACCATCAGGTGGGATTGCGTTCAACGACTAGTTTTTAATTAAATTAAAAAAAAAAAAAACAAAGAAATAAAATTAAAAAATTGTAAACCAAAGACATGTAATTTTTATCTTAAATATCTTTGTGCAAAACTAATATTTATCCTGTGTGGTTTTATCAATCATAATTTTAATTTAATTGTGCCTATTCATATTTAACTATAAACAAATTTGCTAAATTTCGGTAATAACCTATTTGATGTTTGTAAAATAATTACCTTTCGTTTAATAAACAGTTATAAATTATTCGAAAATTAATTACTTTGATTATTTTTTACGTTTAGGTAATGCAACTAAATGAAAATCAAACGGAAATACTTATTATTGATACTTACCGTAAAACTTTTAAATAATTAATAATTTTATTTTTCATTAACCTAAGGATCTATTGTAATTGTTAAGTTTAATGCATCTTTTTCTTTCTTTTTCAATAAGAAAAGGACAGGAGTAAGGTAAGGAGTGTGCGAGGGAATTGCATGATTTAATTCCCCCATCTCCGTTCCACCAGCGGACGACCCGTCGTACGGCTGGTTTCCACCCTTACGTTGTTAACACCACTACGATCCGGACGAAGCGTTTCGCCTCCTCCTTTATACCACGTACATCGAGGGACTGGAATAATTTGCCAGCGGCGGTGTTTCCGTCGGACTACAATTTGAGTGTCTTCAAGGCAAGAGTGAATAGGCTCTTAATAAACTAGTGCGCTTTACCATCAACGATTGCGTCACTGCTTACCATCAGGCAGGATTGCGGTCAAGCGCTAGTTTATAATATGTAAAAAAAAAAAAGGACAGACGATAAATATTAGTTTAATCGGTAATCGATAAATTAATCGGTAATTAGTCCGCTCCTGACGTAAATCGACGTACTTTTAGACGCCATGTATTTTAATAGCGTCTAAACTCTCCATGGAGTATCTTAATTTGACAGCACTAAATTTCATGTTATCTTCTATCTCATTCTTAATAAAAGAGAAGCAATAAGATGCACTGAATTTAAAATTAGTTTATGAAAAGAGAATCGGCACCAGTGAATAAATTGTATAGTCTTAACAAAATCCATACTATCCATACTAATATTATAAATGCGAAAGTAACTCTGTCTGTCTGTCTGTTTGTTACGCTTTCCCGCTTAAACCTCTCAATTGATTTTGATGAAATTTGGCACAGACAATCTTTTGACCCTGAGAAAGAGCATAGGATACCTTTTATTGAAAAATTTGATATTCCCGAGGGAAATCTAAAAGGCGGGATATAACCGAATTCCACGCGTGCGAAGCCGTGGGCAGAAAGCTAGTAATTTCATAAAAAGGTGCAAAGAAAGCTGTTTTGCGTATCCACATATAGCGTTAGCTGTAGTTTTTAAACTATGTTGTAAGTAAGTCAATATTCGATGGAAAAATTGTGTGCTCCCCACACAAGTTTTCCATCACCTATTAATTTACCTGGCTTTTATGTTAAACTCCGAGCTGGCTGAATTGGCCATCGAAAATTGAATAAAAAAAGACTGGCTCGAAACAGGGTAGAGCTTTTTACTGGCTACCTAATTACTTTACTCTGAAGAGAAGTTCAACATTGCCGCATAAACTCAATATATCAGAGATGTAGGTTCTTCTTACTAAGGGATATCGAATCAGATTAAATGGGCTGGCGTAATTATATTTAAGTAGACCTTTCCCTTATCTCGTAATGTGGTCAAGCTCACTAATTAATTAAAAAGTCTTCGGTCTGATTCGTGGAGTATATGGGCTCCTTGATTACGACCAATCAGAGACCTCTTTGGAATCCAATAAACTAGTCGTAATATGTTAAACAACTACGCCATTCGTGAATATAAATGTATATTTCCGAATTTCCCAGTCTATTTATTTTATATTTCGAGTAGTTACTTTAGAGCGAGGGAAGATTCGGTAGGGCGTAGTATTGAATTCTGATATTGTTTGAAATTTAGAAATAACTTTAGTCATAGAGGGAATATGGATATTGAATAAATTAACTACCTAAATTTAGTTACTCAATTAATTCAATACCTTTTTAAAATTTTTAAAGTAAGCCAATAAGAAGTTATAAGAATATATTTTTAAACTTGTTCTTAATTTATAATCTAAATCTTAATTTCTTTTGAAATTTAAAAGACTTCTGCCGTTACAACAACATAAAATTTTGGAATAGAGTCATTAAGTTCATATTATTACAGTAAAAGCTCAAAACTCCAGTGGCATGCTACGGGCTGCATTGCTATGAGCTCTGCGAGAGCGCAGCCAGTGCGTATACGTCAGTAATGTCTAAACATTCCACATATAACACACACTAATGAACTGTATGTTAAGTGATACACATTTGACATTCAAAATATAGAAACAATGAATAATGAACAACTAATGAACAAACATTACACATATGACTTAAGTTAATTAGATACTAATAGATCGTAGACCAACAAATCATTTACACGCTTCATGCCCACTTCTAACTGAGCTGATAATGATAATACTGGTGTACTGTTTGCTAAACAAGTCCAATTACATTCATATGTCAACTATGATTCGCAGTGCGAGCCGGGACTGGGTGCGAGTGTGATGTACAATCTACTGTACAACCCGCCACAAAAGTTGCTGCTCCTAGCCGGCTGTTCCACAGTATGCACAACCGTCGCCGAAGCCGCCAAGATGTGGAACCTAATGGTTGTAAGTATAATTATTTACTACTCATACTGTTAACACACTCATACAACTCAATTCCCTGTGGGGTCTACCCAAATATCCTAACATTTCGAGTTTCTAAACTCAATTTAAAGCTATATAAATTTGAACAAGTTACAATTTGGGGAGTCTTAAATATTTAGCACTACACCCACAATCTTTTATTCAAACAATTTTATCTTTTTTGAAACTCGACCTTTGAGCCCAAACTCTTCAGAATGGTTATATTTTGACACATGTCCATATTATAGGCATTTCGCGAAGTTTTTTCTCCGGGGAGCGAGGGATAAAGTTTTCTTGTACCAAGTCACAAGATTATCGAAAAATAATTCTTATAAAAAAACGAGTAGGACATCTTGAGATATAAAGTTAACAAGTCAGCTGAAACAATAAGTACAGATCAGTTTCTTGTTTCCCTTGAACCAGACATACGTTGAATGTCACAACTGAACAAGGTTAGGTTTAGTTACACGTGATTCATGATAACCAAGAGAACCGACTGTTTCTGATAAAGACAAAGCTTTTGGAAAAATGCCAAAACATTTGCCTACAATATTCTTATATGAAAGCTCTGCTCAATGATTTATATTTTACAGGGAACTTTAAATCCGGGCTTTAAAATAAAACCGTACAAAATTCGCTCGAATTCCATTAAAAGAAAAACAGCTGGAAGATATATAAAAAATCTCCCTGCACATAAACGAGGGTCAACTTTGGGAACATTGCCATAACGTGTTTTGATTGGTTAATGGTGTTCAAGTGAATCCGGAGGGCCCTTTATGAATATTAGGGTTGGATAGGCGAAGAGCGTTTTTATAGTAATGAGTTCAGTCACGCTTGGTTTTGGGTATCTGTTTCACTGGAGTAGGTATTTATTAATTAGATTGTTCAGCGTTTAAGGAGTTACTGAACAAGTAAATGATGTTAGCGAGCCGTTCTTCTAAACGAATTTTCCACGCTAATGAATTGTGTTAACTTTTATACGGACTACAAAGTTTGTACTCCTAATTTTGAGACGTAAATAACAGGCTCTTCAAACAGAATCATATTTCAAACCGAACTGGAGACTGTACCCTTATATTATTTTGTCACTCCCATGAGATGTGGAGCGACGCGGTTCCTACGAATATACGCAAAGCAATTTTGGATGTGTTATGAAATAGCCACATTATGTTCGACGGTGACATAAATTCTGTCAAGTGCAAAATGAATTCCCATAAAGAGGGAGGAGGAGCAATTAATTTTTATTATCTTGCTTGGACATTACTGTGTAATGGCTAATGTACTTTGTTCAAAGAAAGAAGATTTCTTTGTATGTAATGTTATCACAGTTTAAGCAACAATTACAATATTACTAACCCTATACTTATGAGTAAGCAAACTTTATTAAAATTGACCTCCTTATGACTATGTTTTCTTTGATATTGCTTCTTGTTATAGCTGTGCTACGGTGCTTCATCGCCTGCGCTGTCAGACCGTGCGCGCTTTCCGACGTTGTTCCGCACACATCCATCAGCCACAGTCCACAACCCTACGCGGATCAAGCTTATGCAGAAGTTCGGCTGGTCAAGGATAGCCATCTTGCAGCAGGCGGAAGAAGTTTTTATATCCGTAAGTGCAAAACTCGTTTAATTTTTTTATAACTAAAACCGCAAATCATATCTTCCTCTCTGGGCGGAGCGGAAAGGCATGTCAGACTTTCACTAATTAAAACCGATCCATGTTCGTCAAGTTGCCTGTGCCATGGACCACGGCGCCTAACTCTTTCGAACAAGTGTGTTCCCAGTGACCCCGTCAGATTTGTTTGAGGCGGGCACGCAGAGGACCACGGGCTCCAACGTGAAGGCCGCGGTTGCAACCGGGACTGAACGTTGAGATGACGATAATGATGATCTCTTTGAGGCGTGCGCGGAACACAACATGCTGTCGACCAGAGCCCTTAAGGGGCAGCGATCTACCTATTCCTTGTCGCCCGCAAGCCCGCGCCTGCGGTGGCCGGGAGTCGGCTGCTGACTCCCGATGTCCAGGCGACTAGGGGAGCGAAAGCGCAAATATTGCCTCTCCTTCATTCAGCTCTTTTTTTGCGAACATTACAATTTCCCAGAAGGACATGACGGCTTCTCATGTACTCTCACTCCATACCATGTCCAGGACCGGGACCGGACGTGAAAGGTCGCCGCCGCAAATCGCTGCCATAAAGGACACAGCGGTGCTCCGCTCAAGCTAAGAAAACCTCCACCATATTCTCCATCGTGTCCTCCGAGCGATCCATACAGTGGTGACGCCTTACTTTCTCCTGCCTTATCCTAGACAGGAACCGGAGGTGACGAAGTTGTGCCTCTTTAGCCAATACTCATAAATGGGAATTATCGCCGCAATAGTGACCAGTACTAGGTACAATAACACTCTCGAATCGAGTTCTGATTTCGCCACAAATCTTAAAGAATTTCAAAATCTGACTAATAAAGAAAAACCTCAGCCCCAGCTTTGTTCTCGTGCAACCAAACAAGCGTAAGAAGACAGAATGAAGGTTTACATAAGAAATAGAAAAGTAATTGTGGCCGCAACGAACCGGCCCGAGTTTGCGTCTCCACAGTCATGTCCCCCGTGATAAAACGTTTCCATTTTATGGGCAAACTTAAATTTATTCTCCCGTTTCGAACCATTTCAACCGCCATAATAGATTTCGATGCTTAGGGTATTGTAAAACGAGGCAGATGGCACTAAGGGAAACACATTCGTCTGGTATTCATTGTTGTTACATACTAACGCCGTCTTCGTTTGCTACATGTGTTATCTTTACATTTCATTAGATTCCGATAATTCAACCTGTGGAGCAGTGAACAGGCTGATATTACGGTGTGATGGCAGAGAGTGATTATGTAGGGGTACCATATCGTGTCGGCTGTTTCCACCGCTTGCGTGACTGAAATCGTTCGATCGGCAGTTGTTCGTATCGACATCGAGTGGAGTATGACACGCTAACGCTTTGTTGCCGATTGACAAACGATCTTCGTGATTGGCCTTCAGCGGATCGCCGCCGACGGCTTCGACCTCATCATGTATTGGAAACCGCTGAGTCGATTTTCTGATCATCACATACGTCTGAGTTTCGGCTGAGAGTCAAAGAATAAATGAGACGAAGCACCTACGATCCAACTATCGATAACCAGTAAACGGAATATTTGAGTGCGAGGGCCACGGGTAGGAAATATTGGAAATATTTTTGATACGTCAAGAGTTCCGGAACTAGCTATAAAATACTCCAGTTAATATTATAAGCACTTACTGGGTATATAAATGTTGTTAGAAAATAAAATACCAGGGATGAGAAATATCAATGGAAGAGTATAAAAATGTAATTTTAGGTACCTAAGCACATAGCATAGTCAAGGCTTTGTTAGACCGGTTGACCGGTTAGATGATGTCTGGTGAAGCCGCACGGAGGACGGGTCTGAGCAGTTGTGTCGCGATGTGTGGCGGGTACAATGCGCCAAATGTTGTTGTCTCGGGAATTTGGTCGTGGAGAGTCTCCAGATCAATCTCCCTCTAGCGCAGCATCGTTTGGTCGTGTTGGTCTTGGGTTTAACATTGCATCACCTCGCTCAACTGCCGTCATCCTTCCTTTTCCTAAGTTTTTTAAGTGAATAGGCTTAATAAACTAGTGCGCTTTACACTCAACGATTGCATCACTGCTTACCATCAGGCGGGATTGCAGTCAAGCACTAGTTTATAATTATTTAAAAAAAAAGTGCGTTCAAAAGCAATAGGTAATACTATTCTAAATAGCTTCATTAAAAGGATAATAATATCATTAATATAATAATACGACATTTTAAACCTTATAACTTTACTACAATACAAAACGTTTACCTATAACACATACCTATCACGGGTTTGTGTTACGACTTACAATCCATAGTAAGTAGTAAACAGACGTTTAGGATTGCCGGACGTATTAAACCCCACGTAACATATAACGCAACAATGGTTATAAAGGAAAAATAATCGCCCCCGAGTGAGCCAGGAGTACAATGCGTCTTGCATGATAAATGGACATAACTGGACATTTTTTACCTCTATACGACATCCGCTAGCGTCCTATCTTGCTATAGGCCAATTTTAACCACAATATGAAATTCAAAGGGTGAAAATATGACAGAAACAAGTACTATTATTTACTGAATGTAACTGTGTCGTATCTTCTCGAATACTTACATAGATGGAACGGTATTTATTCAGGCAACGCGGCCGTAGCAGGAATAAACGAATCCAAGTGAAGTCGACTGAAAGTGTTTTCTGTAACAGATATATTTATACTGGGAATATTTATGAGTAGCTCTGTGTGCCGTACGTGTTTATTTTTATCTGTTTATCGTGTCTCGGTGCCTTTGTTTGTGTAATAAAACTGAGATATTAATATTGCAACGTCATGTTATTATGTGGTATTACAAAAAATGTCGTTAGAATCCATCTTGTTACAGTGCGAACCAACGATTTGACTATTACTTTTTTACACTCATACTTATCCTAAAAAGTTATGTTAAAGACACACTTTTATATCGGTATAAAATTATGATGAGTTAAGAAGAATTCTACTACTTTGTGACAATTATGAAGTGTAAAGTACTTGAAGAGCTTAATAAATGTACGAACACTCAGACTTGATTAATATAGATGTAATATCGTCGCGACACGGGCCTAATCTAAATAAAATTCACGAAATGGCCACCTTTTCTCTTAAGAGGTACTTAGCGTTAATCCGCTTAAGAGAAAGAGGTGGACATTTAACAAAATACATAGCTTTCGTCTAACAATAAATCTTTTTAAGTTCGTTCCGTTCACGGAGTGTTACAACTTTAACAACCCAGTTCTCTATGAGATGTGGAAATAAATTATTATGATGTAGCCGTAGATTTATGCATTGAGGCTGTAGGCGTTTTTGTCAGGTAAGAGCGCCTATTTATATAGCGCACGCGAGCATAACGAAGGGTGTGTATAGTGTATAGTTACCCGCAATGAATGGAGCGAGGCCTTTCACGCTGGTTTCAATTTAATTAGAGCAGCCTCGGTTTTTTCTGCATAAGTGGGTTTCAAGCATTCTTGCGCTCCTGTTTGGCTTTCATCGCGGCGAAGAATTGTTTTTGCTAGAGTTTACGCATATAAAAGCAACTGACGCCTTAAATATTTGTATAATAAAGGATTTTCATTTTCGTTCGTATTGATGGGGATCGGAGCAAAAACCCTCAACGATCCAATTTACATACAAACACTTATTCCGCAGCCACTTTAGTACTCAGGATTTGAGGAGTTAAGAAAATTCAGTTCGACTCGAATTTCCCTTGAAATGAAGCTATTGAGTCGATCTTGGTACGAGTACATGTGATTTTTGAACTGGTGATTTATTTACTTCGGCTTTCAATTTAGGCGAAATGGAACCAGGTGATGCGTGGGGTTTACTGAAACATTAATATCCGTGATAGCAATACTAGCGATACAGAGCTTGGATTTTGAAACTTGATAGGTAAATATTAGATTTCGAAAGTAACTTTTTTTTTTGGTATTGTTAATAAAATGTTTTTTTTTCTATAGACCGTGGAAGACTTGGAGGCGCACTGTAAGAAGGCCGGCATCGAGATTGTGACGCGACAGTCATTTCTGTCCGACCCTGCTGATGCGGTGAGGAATCTGCGGCGGCAGGATGCGCGCGTCATCGTGGGATTGTTCTACGTGGTCGCAGCCAGGCGCGTACTTTGCGAGGTCTACAAACATCGCTTGTATGGGAAGTCCTACGTCTGGTTTTTTATTGGTAAGTGGAAGTAACTACGTTACCTTTAAATTACATGCAATCGCTCACTCTAAGCAAGCAGCACATTATCATCATCTCAGAATTAATCCCAGTCGCATCCGAAGCTTTTCAGCTTTGGAGCCTGGGGTCTGCTTTTTTGGCTGCTGATTTTGGCTAAACTTCGATACCCAAAATCAGCAGTTAGACTGGTAAGTCTGTCCTTTAGAGGACAGACTTACCAGACAGAAATTTAGTGGCATGAGTTTAGACTCATGCCACTAAATTTTAACATGATGTCATGAGTCAGTGATGTGGTAGATATAGATAGAGTCTTTGGATTATTGGGGCTAATTTAGCGTTCTGCTTTTTATAAATAATTGTCAAACAATACAACGTTAGTGTTCCATAATAGGTAAACGTATGTTACTAAAAACAATGTCATGAAAATTGTACTTATAAAATTTGTTTGGTGAACCCTTGAGGGGATTTCAGTTATTTGAAGGTATACCCGTAAATAACATTATCCGAAAAACCCGGGCTCCGGGCACTGACACATAAGCGGAAGATCATCCTTTTTCATGGAAGCAACAACAAGGCTCGACATTATTATAACTTTCTAAAAATGCTTCACAAACAGGTACATGCCTTTGTTGTCAAGTAAGCGACCTAACGTTCTCCACCACTCAATATTTTCAGTATGTTGTATCAAGCGTAACTCTAATTTACCAACTTCAATTTGATAGAGATAAATTTTAAATGAACCTGTTCCTCAAGTGTCTCATTCAGTGTTTACGAGGCAGACGAGTATCTTATTAAGTTAGCTGCCATAATATCATCAAATAGATTCCGGATAATCAAAATGGCTGAATATTTCTACTAAAATTTAAACTCCATACTGGGAGGTTCCCACTTTATTATGGTTCTAAACTTTACGACTCTTTTAAAATTTACCGATAAAGTATCTCGCGCGCTCAAAGCTAAAATATATTCAACTCTAAGAACTGCAATTTATCAAAACACACTTTTCCAACTCTGTTTAAAATACTGATTCAGAAAAAACTTAAAGGTTTGCATATTGTTAGAGGTTCTAGACCCGCCATAATTCTTTTCTGCAGAAATGGGTTATGGTACGGCCTCCGCGAAAAACCTGTTTGCATTCGGCGCAAAATAAGTGCGACGTGGCGATATATTTTGTTCAGTTCATATATCTAACCTTTTCTCGACTTTGTTTCTTTTATGATCCAAAAGTAATTTTGAAAGTGAAACATGAAACTTAGTTGCCAACCGTTTCAGAGGGTGGCGTAAGTGTCACGAGCGCGCTACCAGACGAGTTAGTAGGAATGTGTTTTATTGTCATCGGGTTTGACATTCGTGGTTTTATGTGATTTGGGAGGAACGAAAATGATAAACATACTTAAACCCAGAAACAGCAAATGGCTGTTCTTTTGGCAGCGGAATTTTTACGACCTCTGCTAGCGGAGTTAAAGAATATAATACAATACGAAACAAGAAAATCGTTTTATAATTCCTATCATTTCATTCAAGTGACTTCATTTAGCTAAGCTTCATTGTGCACGTTCTGAAAACATCATATTATAAATTAAAATAAAACAGCACGTCATTAAAACGAGTAATGGCCGCGTAAGTCATAAGCGTTATAAATTGTGAGCAATATTATGAAAGGAATAATACGAGAGTGGCAACATTCGTTGTCGTGGCTCACGAGGTCGCGGATACAACTCATTTAGACGTTGTTTATGAAGAAGGATAAAATGAAAAACGACGCTTTACTAAAAACGTAATAACGGTATTTCAGCTATGTATACAATATTGTTGTAATATTATTTAAAAATAAAAACCCGTTTAAATATTACATTTCCAGCTGCGTCTGGGAAAATAATTTCTGTCTTTCACCGGAGGCTTCTTCTAGTTGGGTAGGTTTTACCGCTGTACCATTGTATTTACTGAGGTAGGTATCAGGAGCTATATTTTTATAACAATTTTATATGACTCCACGAACATTCCTTTGAAAGAGTTCTTTCTTTTATAAATTATAACGTAGTGCTTGACAGCAATCCCGCCTGATGCTAAGCACTGGTGCAATTGTTGATGGTAAAGCGCGCTAGTTTATTAAGAGCCACTCTAGCCTTGAAGACACTTAAATTGTAGTCCGAAACACCGCAGCTGGCAAATTGATCCAGTCTCTCTATGTACGCGGTATAAAAGAGGAGGCGAAACGTCCGGTCCGGATCGTAGTGGTGTTAACAATGCAAGGGTGGAAACTCGCCGTACGATAGGTCATCCTTCTCCATAAAGACCTACACCTTGGAATGGGTAATTATATTCATCTTACTGACTGACTGACCCTTTAACAATTCAAAAGTGAAATTGGAATACTTAGAATAAATATTTTTATTTTCTGACCTACATAACACATAACAACAGATTTTAATTTCGAAGAAAGGCAGATGTAGTAGGTAATTACGTAAATATTGCAACAGTTCTGATGGAGTCCTATGAAATAGGGGACAATTCAGGCTCTCCAGGAGGCTATTAAGAAACTTCAGATAGTAAAACTCCTTAATAAACCTTTGACTGACCTGGGAATCAAATCCCAAACCTCCCGCTGAGTAACAGCGTTTGCAAGTACTAAACGAATAAAAACCTACTTAATTTGCACTTGCGACATATTCGCCAAAAATATAAACAAACAAAAGTTTATTGAAAATTTTTTTTTATTCTTGCACAATAAAGTTCATTTAACACTACAGCTTCAAATTGTCGTAATTTTGGCGATAATGCTATAAAATGAAATAAACTTAATTAACATTAAAAATAAAGTCGATATTCGTCTAACCTGAAATAGGATGGGGAAGTGTAGAACACTGCACTTTTCCTATGAATGGATCTTTTTAGATGAATGTATTTTTATTTAATTATAATGTAGTGCTTGACCGCAATCCAGCCTGGTGGTAAGCAGTGATGCAATCGTTGATGGTAAAGCGCGCTAGTTTATTAAGAGCGTATACACTCAAAAAAAACCTGAGAAAGGAAGACGGCAGTTGAGCGAGGTGATGCAATGTTAAACCCAACAACACAACCAACGACGCTGCGCCGGAGGGAGATTGATCGGAGAACATCCAAGACCAAACTCCCGACACATCAATATTTGGCGCATCGTACCCGGCACACGTCGTGACACAACTGCTCAGACCCGTCCTCCGTACGGCTTCACCAGCCATCATGCCGGAACTCGACGAATCGCTTGGCGGCAAGACTTAAGTCTGGTGGGTGATAACATCTGCCGGCAGCCGATGTAATGGCCTACCACTCACTTCGCCAACAAACACGCTAACTTCACCCTTTGCATAGTAGTTCTTTTGTATTTCATATGTAACTCCTTTTGTATAACTGAAATATGTATTAATTAATTTTCCCGATGAATCAACCAGGGATAAAGAACAGGCGGCGACAGAAATAGACGAAAAAAAACTTAAGAAAAGATTACGTGAAGAACAGAGGAGAGCGGTCGTTAAGTACACTCGAGAGCCACATAAAATGAGAAAATGGATATTTTTAAAGAATTATTCCCTCTCTGAAGGTAGTTTAAAACAGTAGGTATGTAGGAACATAGCACGTAGGTCAGTGCCCAGTTAAAAAACAAAATAATGAACAAGTCCTCTGGCCATATAATTTAGGTAATGAAATATTCATTTAGGTAAACGTTAAAAAAACATACGGTCCAAACGTAACGACAATGTAATTACAATTTCCATGGGTAATTTCACATTTTTTTCGCTGTACCCTCTAAACCAACCCATTTAATGGCCTTGTAGTCCGTTCACTTAAAGTTAAATGCCCAAAGAAGAAAAAAGAAAGTGGTAGTTAGATATTTGTTGCATATTATACAAAGTAATAAAAACTTAAAAATAAAATATTTTATTCCCACCTAGTAGAACTTTACCATTGCCTTTAAAATCAAACTTAGAACTACTAATCGAAATTCACAAAAAATAATTCGAACTCGTATAATTTGCAGCAACTGCTATTCTTTAAACAAATTTAATAAAATTTTAAAGCGACCATGTTTGTATATAGCGGAAAATTCTGCATGGGCAGTTGATATAATATGTCAACTCGATTTAAATATTTGCTTAACAGCTTCCTTTCTTTCCCCGATAAGGCAGTTTCTGGTCAATTTATATGTTTTATTCAAACGATCCACATGGCCTTCGTCCTAGGGGACGACAGGAGGTAAGCATGAGGCTGGCGGCAGAGTAAAATGTTTTGTTTTGACCTGCTTCAAACGTTTAGTCTAAATTGTATTAATGAAAACAGAGTCGCAATAAAACCCCATTTGTATATTCATGACTTTGAGCCCCACGCATCACCACCGCACGCCGTAACGGTTGTTTGGAATGGCGATTGTCTTCTGAATCAATTCTCATTAATGTTTCCAATTTGGGTACATTTACATTCCTCTCTTATGCCCACATTGATTTACTCCTACATTAGCAGCGCAGCGCAGTAAGTAATCACAATAATGATTAGGGCGTGCCTCGGTATGAAAATTCGGCTGAATTTCAAATCAGCATAATTATGTACATTCACCGTGAACAGTGGTCCAAATTAGTTCAAGGTAGGTCTCGAGGCTCGGTAGATAAGTGTATACACTTGTGCGGCCGGGGTATTGGCGTCCTGCCAAAGGTACGTCAGTCCAAGTTCGGCAGGTTATCAGCGTCCGGTTGGCCTTAATATAGGCTCCGAAAATCTTTTCTCTTCCGTAATAAAAGTTTATTACGGCATAAAAAAAGCCTATTAAGAGATCACTTCATATAAAAATAATCGACACGTTCACCAACTTGTGGGAAATGTGGGATTCGTGCTTGCAAATTTTTATGACTTACGGACATATTTCCCTCAATAAATCTCTAGATATTTTTGTCATGTAAATTTAACGTGACAGATTGTGATATATTTATTTTAGAGATTATGAAAATTTATTAATTTTAATTAAATCAGTAAGAAATAAAAGCAATTTGATGTGATATAATTATGTAAGTTATTATATAATGTTATTATGATTCTTATTGGCATGTGTGTGTTTCCACCGCGATTCTAGATACAAATTTACAGGCAAAGTGAGCTGCGGCAACTCCGACAAACACAAAGAAAGAAAAAAGAATCTCTTTACAAAATAACATACCTAGAAATAAATTTAAACTTCTATTGAAATAAAAAAGAACACGTATAAACCCAACCACAGAAGAAAAATGACAAAAAAAATGTTGTTAAAAACCTTATTTGCCACAAACAAATAAAACCGCCATTCGTTGGGTCCAAACTTTGAGCAAGTATAAAAATTTAGACCCGTCAGAACTCCTTTATGACGCAATTTGGAATGTTAGAAAAGTATGGAAAAGTTATATCGCCACTCGAAAACATTTATCTAGACTTTCATGAATATACATCGCTTCAAGCAAAGCGGAGATGACACAGCAAACACCCATTTGTTCGCATCAGGTTGTACCAACAAACAGGACAAAGGAAATGGATAGAGAAAGGGGATAAATAATGGTCGAGGGTGAACCTCGACGTAAACGCAAAATAAAGGGAAATTATTTCCCGCTTATTCTTGAATGAATAATTGGCATTATGATAATTTGGTCATTCATGTTATACACACTTAGGGTTACGGTAATAAATAAGAGCTTTATGTGAAACTGCATTTCAGCATGACACGCCAGTTTATACTTTCTCGCTTGGGTAGGTGCTTATTTTAAAATTTTAACTTGTTTAAAATGAGTAATTATAAAAGCTTGCCACATAATGGATGACCCGCCGCCATACTTTTCCCTCATCTTCAAAAAGGCGTCGCTTTATTGATCACCGCAATAATCGAGATTCACCCTGCCATGTTTTTCAACATTTCCGTATCTTTGAGAAGATTTTGCGTTAGCTTCGGAGCGAAAAAATTAAAAAAGTGACTTGATTACTTATCGTTCCGTGCAAGTCATAAAGATCAACTTAGTGAATAGGCCGACTTTTCATCTGCGATGATTGGGTATAGAATGTACCATGTACAATGTTACAAATAAACCCAGTTGATACATTTTAGCTTTACTTAATTAGATTGACCACCTAACCTAAGTAGATAATGATTTCTGTTGGATTAAGAGAGATTATTGTCCACTAATTAATTACATAAATTTTCTTAACTGTGGCGTCGTTCTTAATGGACAAAGTTGGAAGGTATAAATTATATAAAAGCAGTTTAATGTTTCTTTAAGTAATGACTTCTTTTTTAAATCAATATCTACTTGCTTTCTTACTGAACAGCAAATCGATTATGTTAATGAGTTTACGTAATCGTTTTTTTATTTTCTGTATCTATAAAAATATATAAACTAATTGAGAACCTCTTCTCAATTTGGTCTTTCAGTGAATAATTGTACCTTAACTCATCACGTGAAACTTTTTGGCAGGTTGGTATGAAGACAACTGGTTCGAGACTAACTTAGAGAAAGAAGGAATTGACTGCACACCAGAACAAATGAGGGAGGCTGCTGAGGGACACTTGACCACGGAAGCCCTCATGTGGAATCAGAACTCCAACCAGACTACCATCTCCGGAATGACATCAGAAGACTTTCGGTAAGTTACGTGAATGTCTATCAGTACGTCAATTAATATAAACGCTAATATAAACTGCTTTTGAAACATTTCTGCGACAAAATAAATCAAATATAAGTAATTGACAATAATCTTAAAATAAAGAAAAAGTCACACAAAGGGCAATGGAAAGAGCTATGCTTGGAGTTTCTCTGCGCAATCGAATCAGAAATGAAGAGATGCGCAGAAGAACCAAAGTCACCGACATAGCTCTTCGAGTCGCTAAAATTAAGTGGCAGTGGGCAGGGCACATTGCTCGTAGAACCGATGGCCGATGGGGCAGTAATGTTCTGGAGTGGCGGCCACATACTGGAAGACGCAGTGTAGGGAGGCCCCCAATAAGGTGGACGGATGACCTGGTGAAGGTCGCGGGAAGCCGATGGATGCGGGCAGCATTAGACCGGTCATCGTAGAAAGCCTTGAGGGAGGCCTTTGTCCAGCAGTGGACATCTATAGGCTCAAGAAGAAGAAAGAAAAAGTAAATCCATCTTCACCTAAAATTTCAGCCAGCATATGACTATAATTATTATAAGTACCCAAATTATACCTTTGAACTTCTCCAAACATAGACACAATATGAAGGTGCAATGTAAACAAAAGGTGCATGCGGTTAAATATAACACTTATTCTATTTTTTCGTCGTAGGACGACACACACACACTTCAAGTTCAAAATGCTTAGAGATATGCGATACCGCGGATTGCGTCGGGACTTCGTTGTTATATCTGCGTTAACTTTACTATTTTCGGGATATCCTTTGACGGTCTAAGATAATAAAATATGCTTCAGTAGATGTTAGCATAGTAATTGCACGAAATTGTGGAAGAAATATAACCTGTGGAGGTTGCATTTAATACGATCTCATACTTCAAAGTGCTCCTTTGTAATGGAATAGCAAAGACTTCTAACACCAGCCCGACGTGAAAGTCGATTCTTACACGTAATAATGTACCCGCTGTACAGAGTGTAAATCTTTTTTTACAAAATGTTGCTACTAAACTATCTTTGTAGGTATGTATCTATTTTCCTTCTTAGTATGTTTTTAAAAACGTAATATGTAATATTATTACAACAATAAATTATACTTTATCGGCCTTATAATAAAAAAGGACAAGCCATTTTTAAAATTCGAACTTAAACCCGTCAAGGTTATGTTCTTATTATAACAACTGACATTAAACCCAAGTCTAAGTATCAATTTTGTATTAAGAACTTTATTTTCGTCAGAATATTGTTTAAAATACAGTAACTGTCTTGCTGGTTTAGGCTAGGTCTTAAGTTAAAACTCGTTTTATAAAAGGACGGTGTATAATGTTGTTTCCAGATTGTATATAAAAATTCAATCAAATATGTATATGAAATAGTTTAGTTTTTTTAATAATGCAATCCCGCCTGGTGGTAAGCAGTGAGGCAATCGTTGATGGTAAGGCGTGCTAGTTTATTAAGCCTACTCACTCAAAAGAACTGAGTAAATAGGAAGGAAGACGGCAGTTGAGCGCGGTGATGCAATGTTAAACCCAACAACACGACCGGCGATGCTGCGCCAGAGGAAGATTGATCTGGAGGCCCTCCATAACCAAACTCCCGACACAACAACATTTCGCGCATCGTACCCGGCACGTACATCGCAACACAACTGCTCAGACCCGTCCTCCGTACGGCTTCACCAGACATCATGCCGGAACACGACGAATCGCTTGGCGGCAGATGTTGTGACCTACCACCGAGAGACTACTATACTCGTACTAGTACGAGTACTATAGCTAGTCAAAGACTAACAAAACAAAGAAAGACACAAAGTCCTCTTATGCATGACTATTGTCAGTATTTTCATTTACTGCCATATTGTCAGCTCCATTTTATAATGGTATAACTAAGAGTTCAAAACAAACACTTCGATCTAAAATTTCGAATACTTTTAAACGCTCACACAGCTGTTTGCAATATTATCAGTTTCTGTATGACTAAGAACTTAAAGGTCGAGGGTCGCTAGCTGGTCTAGGATAACAATAATCCGGTCGGAATTCTCCAGTAAATCCTCTTATATAGGCTTTTCTGTGTGGTTAGAATTAATGGACTGGGCTACAAAATAATGTGGAATATTATATTCCTCGGGGATTTGTGCAATATGTTGAGTTACAATTTTCATTTGCCACACTTGGTATTTCATAGTTGCAGTGGTCCCAATCCTCTCATATCCTTTGCTACACACTTCTTAGAAAAGTAAAAGAAAGAGCCGTCATACGTCTTCTTAACAAAGCTAAGTACTGGCGGGCTCTCTCCGGAGGTTCCACAGTAATATGCCTTTCATCGTAGCTGGTAAGCGAATGAAATACATGTCGGTACACTACGTTAAAGCAACTGTAATATCTTAGTACCATTCATATTCTTGAGAACTTACAGAGCTGAACGACGTTATTTATTTTCCTTATTATGATACATGAACTGAACCATTAGTAGAAATACAAAATGTATCATCTACTCATTTACATACCATTAATATTGATGTAAAAAAGCTTTCTAACTCCGTCCCAATAATATAAAGCAGCCTGATTTTTGGAGCGGAAATATTTTTCCGTGCTCAATAGATCCAGACCTCCAATCTCTTTGAAGCAATTCAAGCGCTTTTTTATTCTATTCACAGCACAGCTAAGCCGCTTAAAAAAGCTTTTTCATAGCTTAACGTGACTTAGCACGTGAAGTACAACGAATTAATAGAATTCCTGTGCTATTTTATGTCAATGAACACGACATGTTATTTAAATTGCATTTTTGTGTTTTTCCAATGATATTTTAAGGGCAGACAGTTGACAGTTTTATTGCCGTTAGTGTATTTAAAAACAACTGACCTCTATACTCCGTACGGAGGACGGGTCTGAGCATGTGTGCTGCGGTGTATGCCGGGTACGATGCGCCTAATGTTGTTGTGTCGGGAGTTTGGTAGTGGAGGGTCTCCAGATAAATCTCCCTCTGGCGCAGCATCGATGATCGTGTTGTTGGGTTTAACATTGCATCACCTCGCTCAACTGCCGTCTCCCCTCCTATTCACTAAGTTTTTAAGTGAATAGGCTTATTAAACTAGCGCGCTTTACCATCAACGATAGCATCACTGCTTAACATTAGGCGGGATTGCGGCCAAGCACTAGTTTATAATTATTTAAAAAAAATGAAGATAATTTTTGTTACAAAAGGGACATAATATCTTTAGTAACACGCTAGCATACTAACATACTAATGATAACGTAGTACAATCCACTGGGTTATCAAAGAAGGATCCGGAATCCTTGGTTTATATTCCTTTAGAAGTAAGCCGTCTGATTTGGTACAACAAAAACAATGTTTTATCTAAACAGATCGCGCCTGAACGAGGCTTTGCGAGAAGCTGGCTACGACATCGACGGCGAGAGATATCCGGAGGGCTATCAAGAGGCACCGCTGGCCTATGACGCAGTTTGGGCGGTTGCCCTGGGTACGTAATACTGTTTTATGTACAAATAAATTATCAGAGAAATTTCAAGTTGCCTTTTTATATATCAGTTTCATTTAAATGTTAATTATTGGAGTTTCTTTTATTTTGGGATTTTGCTATTAATCTCAATCACGTATTAATGCTGCAAATATATTATTCTCCCAAATAGAGCCGTTTAAATTTAAAAATAATTATGATTTTGAAAGCCTCACAATGACTTAATGACGTTGCAGCTCAGTTATCATTCAATACCTCGTGTAATCATTAAAATTAAAATTATCCGTTGAATGATGACAAGATTAGTACTCTCTCATTCTGTTTTGAACACACTACTAAACTCATTTGTGTAGTTAACCACATAAACATGTACTATTTTCAAAACAAAAAAGTATGTTCAAAGCAGAATGGGACAACCCTAATGTGGGTAATAAAATTTACCAAGTGTAGTGCTCGGGGCGCAGAATAGGTGGCGCCACACGTCACGTGCCACGTTACGTGCCAACACAGGGGTACCTACGTGAAGCCACGCGAGGAGTACACCATAACAATTGACAACATAGTACACTCTTTCTTTGCTTAGAGAGGTTTAGGGGTGGGGGAGGTAAGCCGCTCTGAAATAACTACAACTTACTTTACAGTTGGAATATATTTTGAATACTTTGAACTAAAATTCATAAGTAAAGTTTTGTCACGCAGAATTTAAAGTTTGTATGTAATTAATGACCATTATAGAATTTTTATTAGTCTACTAGCTTTCCGGATTCGGTTATATCGCGCTTTTTAGATTTCCCTCGGGAATATCATTTATTTTTTTCAATAAAAGGTAGCCTATTTCCTTTCTCAGGGTCTAAAGATTGTCTGTGCCAAATTTGATCAAAATCGGTTGAGAGGTTTAAGCGGGAAAGCGTAACAGACAGACAGAGTTACTTTCGCGTTTATAATATTAGTATGGATAATTACTGTTTATTAGTTTATAAATAAGTATAGACTTATAGCGATAAGTTAAGTATAAGTACCAAGAAATACTCTGTTAAAATGGTTTTCTTCATAGGTCAAAGGCAAATTATATTGGACAAAACTCACTAGAGGAAGGTTTTATTAATTTTTAAGATTACGTTAGCGGTATGCCTAAAAATAAATAAATTGTAAAAGATCAAGACACCCAATTTCAGTTCTCTTTGGAATTGGTTTCTTTGAACATTTTGCCGGTCCATATTAATTTACCTATTCGCGGTATCCCACACTTGAACGGTTTTGCTTTTTTTTTTTCATCTTCCGTTTTACGAATCAGAACCACGACTGCGCAAAGGGCCTTTGAAAAGGACGGGATGTGCAGTAATACCGTTTCGAAAATATTTTATATGTCACCCCGGACATATTTACTTTTTATTACTTACCATTGCAAAAATATCAATCATTATTCGACCATTTTGCTTATGGACAGGTGAAACCTTTTAATTATGATAGTAAATTTATTTTTGGCTTCCTTTTATTAGTTTTACAAGTGAACAGTTTGGCTTATATTACTAACCAGCGACTTCGTTCGGGTTGAGTTAGTTATGCTCCGCTCCTATTGGTCGCAGCGTGATGTTAAATAGCCTAAAGCCTTCCCGGATTAATGCGCTATCCAATGCAAAAAGAACTTTTCAAATCGGACCAGTAGTTTCTGAGATTAGTGCGCACAAACAAACAAACATACAAACAAACTCTTCAGCTTTATATATTAGTATAGATATAGTGAGTATTAAATGAAAATACACGCTTACAGAATGAACTACTACAAAAAAGACATCTACCCCGTTTAGAATACTGCGAGCAATGCATTAAAAAGTTTTCTTTCTGATAACAATTATTACCCAGATGTTTCTGCGTAAAATATTAACGGGTCCCCTCTCGTAGGCGCGCCTCTACGTGCTACGTGCTACGGTGCTACGAGCGTAGCAGTGCCTGACGCAGCTCGAATAATACGGCATAGGAATACGAAACGCGCCTTGTAAACCGCCCCAGCATTTCCTCAAGCTTTGTAAAACTAAGTCAAAGCCACTATTCACACAACTGTCACCAAGAATCTTTGAGATAATTCCTTTATGCGCAATATCTCCCCGAACAGTAACACACAGAAGGTCGACACTTAAGTACTCGGATAACATAATAATCCTCATATCCTTGAATGAAGATATTAACCTATTTGTATTTCCTTAGCCTTCAATAAAACTATGGAGAAACTGGAGAAAAGCGGACTTAGTTTGAAGAACTTCACATACACGAACAAGAAGATTGCCGATGATATTTACGAGGCAATAAACTCCACTTCATTCCTCGGTGTATCGGTAAGTATTTATGTATTGTTAGTATATTCCGTGAAAGCCTCACCACTGATAGAATGACAGCGCACTTCAAACTTACTTCGCCTAAGATCTCACCGTGAGATTTTACAGAATTGACGGGAAAGCTAAGATGAGTCCAACGCGCATTTTCATTGGACTTTTAAAATTATTTATATGGTCGTTTACTAAATAGAAGCGCGTGATTTATGTAGTAAAAAGTGCATTCAGTAAATAATTCATAAAGAACATTGAAATATCACAGCATAGTGTCCACATCATGACTTTGCCTCAAACCTCCTTCATAGACGGTTCACGCGGCCGTCTTTTTCAACTGTCATTGTCGATATCCACTATTAATGTGAAATAAAATTTTCAAAGAATTTCTATAATTTGTTACACGTGTTATTGGCAAAATTGTGGTATCTATCACAGAGGCCATTGATCAAGAGTTGAGGTTGAATCTCACCGTGAAAAAAGAAGAAGAAGAGATTTTTACAGGATAGTTTAACTGTGTTATATCTAATCTATACGTTATCCCATTTACCTAAATTATTATTATATGTATAAATTCATCTTCGTTTTCGACCTCGTCTTTAATACTGCGTACATCGATGGACTGACATAATTCGCCTGCAGCGGTCTTCCCGCCAGTTTAAAATTAAATTATCTTCAAGGCTAGAATCGGCTCATAATAAACTACTTAAAGCCGATTACTGTCAACGATTACATCACGGCTTACCATATGGCGGGATCGCGAAAAACACGAAATTGATACTCCATAAAATGTCATCATCATCATCCCAGCGTTAATCCCAGTTGCATCCGAAGCCTTTTCAGCTTTGGAGTCTGGGGTCCGCTTTACCAGTCAACTGCTGATATGGCTAAACTTCGACATTTTCCGTGAAGCGACTGCCGTCTGACCTCCACAACCCGAAGGCGACATCGAAGCATTGCAGTTAGACCAATACTCAATAAAATGTATTATACATTAAATCTAAATATCATAATATTCTAACTTCCTCCAGTATAAATATAATAATATGATAAAAAAAACCTTGTTTATTGAAAAAACAATATGCTATGGAAAGTAAATTTACTTCTGTATTAAGTTAAATTTTATACTCATAACTTGCTTGCTTTGTGAAAGTGTGGTACACAGTGAAAATACAACAAACAAGTCTGTATTTTGAGGTTTAGAGTATTTTCCAGTTTGTGTTTCGTACCCCAAGGAAGGTAGAAGTTGTTATGCTCCACAGATTTATACCTAGGTACTTATTATTATATTGAGGAAACCTGGACTTTAAGTCTGAAATCGCCAACCCACATTGAGCACGCGTGGTGATTATCCTCAATTCAATGAGAGGAAACCTGTATCCAGCAATGGGACGATAAAAGGTTGATGATGATGATGATTATTATTATTTACGAATATCATCATCTGCTAAGCCTTCCTATGTTGGTCAGCTTCTATCTAGCTGACCAGTTGCGGCAATTTTTAATTCAATTAACTTTACAAGGAGCAACTTCTTATCTTACCCCGCGGCGGATTTTTTTTTTACGTTTTTTTTATTATTATTATTATTTGCTCCACACCACGAATTTCTCATGTATCGTGGGAGCGTTTCCAAACATATCATCAACTCACATACACAAACAACCAGACCCGGAACAACTACTTGTAGGTCATACAATATTTGTTCCGTGCGAGAATCGAACCCGCGACACGCAACGCAGCAGTCAATAGCTTAACCAATGCGCTAAGCGTGTAGTCAATAGTTACTGGATAATAGGACACCCATTAATGGGTGATGATACAAAATTCGTTATAATATATATGTTAAAAAATCTAGAAAAAGAAATACGTAGTTTAGTACACAGGTAGGTACTTATTTGCAGCCATCACGTAAAATAGTACGTACATTGTTTCCGTAATGTATTATTACAATAACATCTGAAAAAACTACCATTAGTTGCGGTAGCACCAATAGTGTAAAACGGCTATAATTAAAGCAATAACATTTATTTATGACTAGTTTTGCTCCCAGCTTGACTGTTGTAGCCTTCGG
This sequence comes from Sesamia nonagrioides, assembly GCA_017933935.1. Classification (NCBI taxonomy): domain Eukaryota; kingdom Metazoa; phylum Arthropoda; class Insecta; order Lepidoptera; family Noctuidae; genus Sesamia; species Sesamia nonagrioides. The sequence continues at coordinate 1,231,085 of JADWQK010001115.1, read as the reverse complement.
AACTTCGGGTCAAGAGAAATGTTTATTGCTCACAGAGGCCAAGAGATTCATGAATACAAGAGAACTAGGGTGCTAGAAAACACCCAACTCATGTATAAAAAGGTCAAAAATTCTTCGTAAATAAAAATACTGAAGGGATTTTTGCTTATTTGAAATCTTGGGATCTGATTTGAAAAAATATTTTTGCTTTTGTTACCCTATTTCTTGAGGAGGGGGATGCGATGCGACGAGGGCGATGCGCGATCATCTCAGTGATAATCCCAGTGACATCCGAAGCTTTTTCAGCTTAGGAGTCTGGTGTCCGCTTTACCAGTCTAACTGCTGATTTTGGCTAAACTTCGATATTTTCTGTGAAGCGACTGCCGTCTGCAGTTAGACCAATTGCTGGAATTTTGAGGGCTCTAACACAACCCGTGACGGTTGCCTTTAGATGTTCAGATGGCAACCGGGACCAACGGTTTAACGTGCTTTCCGAAGCACGATCAGACCAGTGCAATTATTCATATTCATGCATACAAATATTTGCACTGCGCGGGGATCGAAGCCGCATCTCCTTGCGCAGGCAGAAACTAGTATTAGATAAGCCATAATCATAAAATGTGAATGTAAACAGTACTGACCAGCCCCAAAATATCGTACCTTTTTTAATTCAATGAATGAGTCGCTGACGTAAGATTAATGAAAGTAATAAACGTGCCGAATTGTTTTTCTATTTTTACATATTTGACGTAAAACAAGAATGAAATGAAATTACTTCGCCTTTGTGACAATTAAGCTTCAGTTTCAATGGCGACGCATTCCAAAGTTATTTTCGAAGCTGTAATAGAACAATAGAATACAAAGTTATTTCCTCTGGAGTTATTAAACTCCAACCGGTTTTCAAAGGCCTTTCACAAAAAAGTCTATAGACAACTTGAGTTAAATGAAAGCGACAATATCGGAAACTCGAATAGCTATGGGATTCTGTAACCATCTTGATAAGTAAGGTAAAGTGAGTGCGTGATTTCTACTAATGTTAGGGGTTGAAACTATTGGCAGACTACTCTAAGCTGACTTAACTTATTTATTCGATCGACATTTATAGATGGATAGGTGATATACACACATATGTATATATATATATAGAGTCATATATAAAGTTCTATTATACAATATGTAAAGAAAACCCTGTCCGATCCGTGACAAGGTATTGTTAGGTATCGATAACTGATTCTACTAACGCCTACAAAGCCCGGCTAAACTTAAAAAAAAATCCCCCTAAAGAAATAAATATTATTTCGCAAAAAAAGGTAATTTAAAACATGTGCGGTAGGCCATACAGGCAGGGGCGAAGAGGGGCAGGGCACGCGGCGCGCGGTCGCGTCGCTATTCGCTCAGAAATTATACCGTCAAAAATAATGTTGTCACTTTTTAAGAATTACCAAATTTTGGGGGAAAAAAAGATTATTTCACAAGTCACTAGTATTGTTACTATGATGATTATGTAAAATTTCATATCTTATTTGGTCATGTGTTTACCTAACCTTCACTATCCTTACGGGTCGGACAGGGTTTTCTTAACATATTGTATATTCGTGATATATACATGATCCAAAAGAGCTTGAAGAAAATGTCAATAAATCAACCCGAACACGTTCACGTGGACGTCAACTTGTAGCGCCAATATAGGGGCACTTGACGGGTGCGCAACTGCGCGGCCGAGGGTTCGAGTCATTATTATACAACCATCTAATTTTAGTAAGTATCTTTAGTAGTAATATTATAATATGAAAACGAGTTTCATTTATAACGTCAATTTACGATATCGATGTAATTTCAATTACAATTTAATAATGTCATCTAAATAATAATTGAACAGGGTATATTTACAGTTTAATCAGGCTCTTTTGTCCATTGTAACCAGCATAACTGCACTGCGCGTTTTACATTTTTCGTGATAATGCCTGATGCTACTAATAATATCCCCTATGCTGAAAGTAATTTCATCACAGTAACGGGATATAAAAGCCAATAACGCCATGCATTAGTCGTCCATTTATAGCTAGAACCAATTTTTTCTAGCGAATTTATTATAATATACAATATGTAAAGAAAACCCTGTCCGACCCATAAGGATAATAAAAGTTAGGTAAACACATGACCAAATATAATATAAAATTTTACGTAATCATCATAGTAACAATACTAATGAATTTTAAAATAATCTTTTTTTTCCGCGAATTAATTCGAACTGTGAAAAGTGACAACACCATTTTGACGCTACGCTTATGCGATTCGACCACGCGTCGCGTGCCCTGCCCCCTGTCGCCCGCGGAAGGGTGTCCTACTGCACATGTATTAAGATACCTCTTTTTGTAAAATAATATTTATTTTTTTAGGGGGATTTTTTTTAAACTTTAGTCCGGCTTTGTCGGCATTAGTAGAATCAGTTATCGATTCCTAACAATACCTTCACGGATCGGACAGGGTTTTCTTTACATATTGTATAAAATCAAGCTGTGCCGCAGGCTCTGCTCTCGTTGTGAATTATTTTTATACATAAGCATTTGCTCGGTGAAAGGCCATAATATCGGCTGCCGGCAGAAGTTACCACCCATCAGACAAAGTCTTGCCGCCAAGCGATACGTTGTGTTGCGGCATGGTGAAGCCGTACGGAGGACGGGTCTGAGCAGTTGTGTCGCGATATGTGCCGGGTACGATGCACCAAATGTTGTTGTATCGGGAGTTTGGTCGTGGAGAGTCTCCAGATCAATCTCCCTCTGGCGCAACATCGTTGCTCGTGTTGGTCTTGGGTTTAATATTGCATCACCTTTTTTTTTTCGGGGTGGAAATCCTCATAGGATGTCCGCCGCCCTGGGGTAGGCGACAGGGTCTGTCAGACTTTTACTGATTAAAACCACCCCGGTGTTTCTTCTATCACGAGCGCGCGTGGAGCCGCGGCAGTCTAAATTCTTCCACGGCCCCACACTCTCGTGCTGGCCCGGTCTGTCCGGGCCTCGTCTCCTGCACGGGGTGATGGGGTGTTAAATCACCCCGTACACCGCCTCAGAGGCGCGCGCCGACACTCGCGCGCGCCCTTGCTTCGCGGCCATCGAGTAGGGGGCGGGGACTTCCCCATGTCCCTCGCCCCTGTAATATTGCATCATCTAGCTCAACTGCCGCCTTCCTTCCTATTCACTAAGTTTTATAAGTGAATAGGCTTAATAAACTAGCGCGCTTTACCATCAATTGCATCACTGCTTACCATCAGGTGGTATTAATAATTATAATCAGGCGGGATTGCAGTCAAGCACTAGGCTTGACTGCAATACCGCCTGATTCTAATTAATTATCAAAAAAAAAACGGCCAAATGCAAGTCGGACTCGCACACCGAGGGTTCCGCCGTACAAACGTAGCGGCTTACAATTTATGACCCTAGCGTGTGACGGAAATTCGTCTAAGGTGTCGGTATAAACTACTGTATCTTTTGATCGCGTTAACTTAGAAGTTTGATTTTTTTTTCACTGCTTAAATGGACAATAGACCTAGGTATTTGGTATTATAAATTTCAATTTGATACCTTTATTCGTTCGTGAGAAATAAGGTAGTAAGTTTCATTTTATTAAAAAAAAATTATTACATTATATAACTTAAAAAATGTGATTTTCGCAATTTTTCCTATATTTGCATTATATGACAATGCTTCATGCCAAATTTCAAGATTCTGAGTTTACAGGAAGTACCTTGTAGGTTTTGATTCCCTAGCGTGTGACGGAAATTCGTCTAAGGTGTCGGTATAAACTGCTGTATCTTTTGATCGCGTTAACTTAAAAGTTTGATTTTTTCCCTGCTTAAAGGTACAATAGACCTAGGTATTGGTTATAAATTTCAATTAGATACCTTTATTCGTTCGTGAGAAATGAGGTAGTAAGTTTCATTTGATTAAAATATTTTTATTATATTATATAACTAAAAAAATGTGATTATCGTATTTTTTTCTATATTTGCATTATATGACAATGCTTTATGCCAAATTTCAAGATTCTGAGTTTACGGTAAGTATCCCGTAGGTTTTGATTCCTTTGCAAGTGTCGAAAATTTGTTGAAAATATCGACATAATCGGCTGTATCTTTTGATTGGCTTGGCTTAGAAGTTTGATATTCTCACAGCTTAAAGGGACAATAGACCTGAGTATTTCATGTGAATTTCAGCTTGATACGTCCACGCTTTCGTGAGATAAAGGGTCTTGACAGACAGACAGACAACAAAGTGATCCTATAAGGATTCCGTTTTTTCCTTTTGAGGTACGGAACCCTAAAAAGCACAATTCCAGAGTTATAGAACAAACGAGAAATTAGAGCAGTGATGGCCGCGACTTACAGGTTGTACGGAATTCTCCCCTTCAGACTTGTTAGGGGGTGTTGTTAAGATTACATGTGCAAATAACTCATAACTATACTGAAAGGAGTAAATGACTAAGTCGTAAATTTTAGAATTAACAAGTTTGTCATCTACTCCATGCTTGGAATCTTATAATTTACTTCCAATATACGTTGAAATAGTAAAGGTTTCACATAACTTCATTCAAAGTTTGGAACTTTGTAAATGAACATGTAAAAGTTAAATGAGCAGCGAAATAATTTGTGAATAAGTTTCACGAAAACTTGAAATTTTGCTTATTAGGTATCATAATTATGGTTGCTTTGAATTTATATGAACATAATTCCTTGATGTTTTTTTAATTAACCTTCCTATCTAACGAAATGTTAGCTCTTTCGGTCGTTTTAATACAAAACTTTTTAATTAAAATGTAATCATCTCACTAACATTGTAGAATTTAACCGTTGAACGTGTAGTCTATCCAATTTGAAAACAAAACAGTTATAAGGAAAGAGGTGTATATGTAACCGTTAAATACCTGAAAAAAATACATAAAAAGTACATCTTATATTTTCATGTAAGTGGCTCTTTATGTATTCTCGATAAAAGTGTGTATTTAAATATAATTTGGTGTATATTATAATATATGGCCGTGTTACATACAATATAATATAAATATATACGGACAAATCACACAGATTGAGCTAGCCCCAAAGTAAGTTCGAGACTTGTGTTATAGGATACTAACTCAACGATACTATATTTATAATAGATACATATACTCGTATATGTAGATAAACAATTAAACATCCAAGATCCAGGCCAATCAGGAAAAGATCGTTTTCCATCATGACATATGTAGTGATAACTACGAATGCGTGTTAAGTAATGCTCTTTTATTGTATAGGTAAACTTAAGGCTATTTATATTACATTATTAATATTGTGTGATCAAATGCATATTGCAGACATAGAAAGGAAATTTAGAAGATTCAAATAAAATAAGTATTACAAGAAAACAAGATTCATGAAATTAATCATAGCTATGTAAGCATTTGTGAATCACAACACGTGTGGCATACATAAATGCAATATGCCAACACATACAAGGACTCAGTAAACAAAAGTTTCGAAAATCGAATCGATAGGCAACAAAAACTCTTCGGGAAACACGAACGTTATGCAGTGACAGATACGCTGATGGATTAACAGATTCATTCGAGCTATATGTGTATGACCATCTTAAACACGGATCAGAAAGAGCCTCAACGAAGATACAAGTCTATCCTACAGTAGTACGGTAATTTGGAGTGAACTCGACTTAAGGATAGTTGGCTTTTTCAACGGACAGAAGTACCTACATACGTCGGATCTAAAACGTTTAGGGCAGTGCTGAGGCTGCCCCGCAACTCCCGACACAACAACATTTAGCGCATCGTACCCGGCACACATCGCAACACAACTACTCAGACCCGTCTTCCGTACGGCTTCACCATACATCATGCCGGAAGACGACCAATCGTTTGGCGGCAAGACCTTGTCTGGTGGGTGTTAACTTCTGCCGGCAGCCGATGTTATGGCCTACCACCGAGAAAATTCATATTAATAGTGTGTTACGCAATTAAGGTGTTGATATTAACATATTTTTTCTTCTTCTAAAACGTTGCCCCATACTAGGAATTTCTCCTGTGTCGTGGGTTCGTTTACAAACATATACATTCACATACACAAACATCCAGACCCGGAACAACTACTTGTAGGTCATACTTGTAGGTCATGTTGTCGTCCTCCGTGGCGCAGCGGTCAACACGCCTGCCTGCGACGTGAACCCCCGGGTTCGATCCCCGGCCAGGTCATAATGGAAAACTATCTTTTCCTGATTAGCCTGGGTCTTGGGTGTTTATCTATATATTTATCTATTATAAATATAGTATCGTTGAGTTAGTATCCCATAACACGAGTCTCGAACTTACTTTGGGGCTAGCTCAATCTGTGTGATTTGGCTGTATATATTCATTTATTTATACAAATATTTGTTCCGTGCGGTAATCGAACACACGACACGCAGCGCAGCAGTCAATAGTTTAACCACTGCGCTAACCGAGCAGTCAGTTATGATTGGTTAAAGTCTACTGATATCTACAAATAAAATTGATTATCTACAAAATGCTTACCCCTTATCAACTGTCGAAAGTGAGGGAAAAGGACGTATTGTTTCTTACACATGCATATTATACTTACTATTTTCCCAGGGTCTGGTGGCATTCTCATCCCAAGGCGACCGTATAGCGTTGACTCAGATCGAGCAGCTGACTGACAATCACTACGTGAAACTTGGCTACTACGACACGCAAGCTGACAACTTGACGTGGCTGGAACGAGAGCGGTGGGTCGGTACGTACGAAATTCAAATGAAGCTAGCAACATTTTGTTTGTTATAAGGATTTGTTCTACGAGCAATGTGCCCTGCCCACTGCCACTTAAGTTTAGCTCGTAGAACCGATGGCCGATGGGGCAGTAAGGTTCTGGAGTGGCGGCCCCGTTCTGGAAGACGCAGCGTAGGGAGGCCCCCATCAAGGTGGACCGATGACCTGGGGCCTTAGTCTGCTATTTTTTATAAATTTGTCATTCCAACACGAGTCCATTGTCATTGTGCTTAAAAGTTCGTAATCTGCTAAATTCATAATGATCGGTCAATTATATCAGTCGTTTCGTAATAGAATGGTGATTGAATCACATTGCCGTATTGCTATTATTATAAATCCCGTTAATATAAATTATTTTATAAATACTACTACTTAATTCAAAAAAAAAAAATACGGAGTGGAGTGACTGTGATTGACCACTGGAAAGTCACAATGTCGCCATTTTGTTAGTAGATTACGAAACTTGTCAAAATCGATCATTATGAGATCACTGATTGATCATTCTAACACTATCGTTATAGCAGACTAGGGCCCCTGGTGAAAGTCGATGCCGATGAATGCGGGCAGCACAAGACCGGTCAGCGTGGAAAGCCTTGGGGGAGGCCTTTGTCCAGCAGTGGACGTCTATAGGCTGAAGAAGAATAAGAAGGATTTGTACTTCACTACCTACAATGCCGCCGATTCTGTTTTTTACCAACTAAACTAATTTAAAGTTATGTGCATCTTTTTCTTTCCATTTCGTTTAGAAAAAAGAAATAAAAAGTCATTTATTCAAATTAGGCTGAGAATAATAATAATAATATATTCTTACACTTACTCTCATATATTCTTACACTTATTCTTACACTTATAATATATTCTTAGCACTTTATGAACGTCAATCCATACTAATATTATAAATGGGGTCGAGAACAGAGTAACAGGGGTCGAGATGGACCTGGCGACGAGGGAGGCGAACGACCTCCTCCAAAAAGGCAAAACGGCTCTTGAGATGGCCGGCAACATGAAGCGGGAGTGCAAACAAACCGCTCTGGAGTGCCTGCAAGGACTGTACGAGACAGTCCAGTCCCTTGCAGATTCCAGAGCGAGGCACAAGTTCAACCTGGAGAAGGAGCGCTCTAGACACGCACAAGAACTCGTGCGTGTCGAGAGGGCTCACACCAGGGACCTGATGACGCTCAAGACAGAGCTCTCGCTCATGAGGTCGGACACACTCGAAGCGAGAAAAGGAACAAAAGAGATCCGCGAATGGCTTGGCCACGAAACCCTTGACGCGTTCAAAGGGTTAACGAAGGTCAAGGAGGAGATCAGGGCAGTGAGCGCGAGGGTCTCTGCGGAGCATGAAAGGACCCGCAAGGAAAGGGGTGCGGCACCGGCGGATCCCCAACAGGACCCCTCGAGTGCTGCGTGGACCCAATTGGGGGTACAGACATCCAGCATTTCAAACCAGCTGGACATGCTCCGCAGAGACATAAAGTGCCTGAAGCAAAAGCCTGATCCAGTGCAGCCAGCAGCGGATCTCAGTCGGGCGTCGGAGCCGGAGAAGGACCTCCTCACCAACGCAAAGCTTGAGGAGGAATTACGGCCAATAAGAACTCAGCTGGAAGAACTTCTGAGTAGACCGGCGCCCCATCCCCCCCTCGCCCCCCCAGAGCCATGTCAACACAACGAAATACTGGTTGGACTCGCGACGGTTTCAGAAGGCCTCCGGGCGCTGCGAGATAAGGAGCCCCCCGCCCAGACCACGGCGGCGCCAAATCTGGAGGCGGAACTCGCGGTGGTGGAGGTCAGAAACCAGTTAGAGACCATCAAAAAAGGGGTCGCTGACCTGGGCAAAGCGGAAAAACCACCGCTATCGAGTTTAGGCCCTAAAACCTTTGCTCAGGTGGCTAGTACACCAAAACCCCACCCGCCCCCGAGACAGAAACCCCAACCTCAGGCAAACCATGCCCTGATCGTCTCGTCCACGGACCCTCAACACACTGGGGAAAACGTGATCGAGAGGATCAGGGTCGCTCTGGACCTTAAGGCCACCGGGGCCAGAGTCGACGCCGTCAGGAGAGCCCGTAATCAGAAGGTAGTCCTGCGGTGTGCGAGTAAGGCAGACCTGAATCTGGTCAAGGACCAGATAAGGAAAAACGGTGGCCTTAAGGTCCAAGAGTCCAAGCCGCAGAACCCATTGGTCTGCATCAAGGGTGTTCTGTCCAGCTACGGCGACGGGGAGATTGTTGATCTCCTTTTGGCGCAGAATAAACACCTCATGCAGGACGTCGCTGTGGCTGAGCAGACGGCCCGGGTGCGGTATAGGAAGCGCGCCAGGAACCCCCATGAATGCCACCCAGTTCTGGAACTCTCCCCGAAGTTGTGGCGCGTCCTCACTAGCGCCCAAAAGGTGCATGTGGGGATAAAGCGCTGCACTGTTGAGGACCAGTCCCCGCTAGTACAGTGCACCAAGTGCCTCGGGTATGGCCACAATAAGACCATATGCGGGGCAGCAAAGGAAGCGTGCTTCTTTTGCTCAGGTGCTCATTACGGTGGGGACTGTCACAACAGAGCAGAAGGGAGGGAACCCAAATGCATAAACTGTAAGTCGGCAAAAAGACCTGAAGGTGATCTGGCACACACAGCCTTCAGCGAAGACTGCCCAGAACGCCAAAAGTGGGATGGGATAGCCCGGTCGCGCGTCTCCTACTGCTAAGGGCAGCCCAACCATACAACACCCTACAAGTCTCCTTCAGAGTACCCAGCCGGCAGGGAGATTGAATTTCATTCAAGTGAATCTCCAGCGATCCAAGCTCGCCACAGCCGAACTTTGGGTGGCGGCTCAGGAAAAGGGAATCTCCGTCGCACTGGTTCAGGAACCCTACGTGGGGGGAGCCGGTGTGATGAAGCAAACACCCGGCACACAAGTCATCCAGTGCAGCCTGGGCCGCCAAAAACCGGTGAAAGCGGCGGTGGTGGTCTTCGGTGGCGGCCTGGAGGTCATTCACGACCCTCAGCTTGTCACCGAGAACATAGCTGCCGTCGTCCTAAAGGCGGGCCAGCTAAGGATCGGAGTCCTGTCGGTGTATTTTGAGGGAGACAAAGAATTACATCCATACCTCACAGAAACAACACATATAATAACACAGTTAAACACAAATAACATCCTGGTGGGAGGCGACGTAAACTCCTGGAGCCAATGGTGGGGCAGCGTGGCTGAGAACCACCGGGGGGCGGAGTACTGTTCCTACCTCGACGAGCGGGACCTCCAGATCCTGAACTCCGGCCAAACACCGACGTTTGAGACCTACAGGGGCGACAGATGGTGCACGAGCATAGTAGATGTAACTGCATGTAGTCTGTCCCTCCTGGGGAAAATAGACGGGTGGAGGGTAGAAAGAGGTCTGACCTCCTCGGACCATAACGCGATCACCTTCTCGATGCGCTTGGAGAAGGCCCTGGAACCTTTAAGGCCAGTCTCGACGCGCATCTACAACACCAAGAAGGCAAAATGGTCCGAGTTCTGCTCTAAACTAAAGTCAAACCTGGCCAAGGAAGAAATAAACTTGGCCAAGGTCTCCGACGTCCGGAGCCCGGAAGATCTGGATAGGCTAATAGGCAGATATACCGATACCATCCACCGCTCGTGCGAGGAGACGATCCCGAAAATAGGATCTCCGAAACACAGTGCGAAACCACCCTGGTGGAACTCCTCTTTAGACCGCCTTAAGAAGGACGCGGTTAGGAAGAAGAGGAGAATCCGGAATGCCGCGCCCAGCCGGAGGCAGTTCACGATACAGGAGTACGTCGCAGCCAAGGAGCTGTACAATACAGCAGCGACAGAGGCAGCCACTGAAAGCTGGAGGGAGTTCTGCTCGAAGCAGGACCGAGAGAGCATGTGGGACGGCATCTACAGGGTACTAAGGAAAACGGCGAGGAGGCAGGAAACCACCCTCCTGAGAAATTCCGCAGGGCAGACTCTTAGCCCAGAGCAATCAGCGGACCTTCTCGCGGAGACTTTTTACCCTGACGACACAACAGATGCCGAACAATCGTACCACACAGCGCTGAGACAGCTTGCGGAGGACGCGCAACCGCAAGGTCTGTCCGCTGACGACCCACCCTTCACAACCACGGAGCTGGAAAAGGTCCTCCAGGACCAAAATCCGAAAAAAGCTCCCGGTCCGGATGGGTTAACGGCGGACATCTGCGCGGCGGCAATAAACTGTGACCGGGGGGTGTTCTTGGCGATGGCAAACAAGTGTCTATCGCTGTCACACTTCCCCGGGCAGTGGAAGGTCGCCCACGTGTGCGTCCTCCGTAAGCCGGGAAAGGACGACTACACCAGCCCAAAGTCGTACCGCCCGATAGGTCTCCTGTCGGTCCTCGGGAAAACAGTAGAGAAACTCCTGGTAGGCAGACTCCAGTGGCACTTCCACCGAAAAATACACAAAACACAATACGGGTTCATGCCGCAGCGCGGGACCGAGGACGCCCTCTATGACCTAATGCAGCACATACGTGCGGAAATCAGAGCCAAAAAGATCGTGCTTCTGGTATCATTGGACATAGAGGGGGCCTTCGACAACGCGTGGTGGCCGGCATTGAAAAACCAGATGGTGGCCAAAAACTGTCCGAGAAACCTGTACAAACTCGTCGCCTCTTACCTCGAAAACAGAAGCGTAAGGGTTAACTACGCCAGAGCGGTCAGGGAAAAGGTTACCAACAAAGGCTGCGTCCAGGGCTCAATAGCCGGTCCGACGTTTTGGAACCTGATTCTTGACTCGCTCCTACACGAAATGGCGAGTATGGGGGTATATTGCCAAGCATTCGCGGACGACGTCGTCCTGATATTCTCGGACCATACCACTGGTCCCCTGCAGCAGGCGGCCAACAACGCTCTCGACGTGGTGTCGACCTGGGGCGTCAAAAACAAGCTGCGTTTCGCCACGCATAAGACCAACGCGATGGTGATAACGAAAAAGCTGAAGTATGACGACCCGGTCCTGTACATGTCGGGAGTGAGGCTAGACCTAGTCCAACAGGTCAAGCTGCTGGGTCTCACCATTGACGCCAAACTCACTTTCAATGCGCACGTGTCCGCGACCTGTAGAAAGGCTGCAGACATTTACAAGCAGTTGGCATGCGCGGCGAAGGTGACGTGGGGCTTGAATGGTGAGATCATCAGGACGATATATGTGTCGGTGATAGAGCCCATCGTGTTGTATGCAGCGAGCGCATGGGCCCCGGCGGCAGAAAAGCTGATGACACGAAATCAGTTTGACTCGCTGCAGAGGGGGTTCGTGCAGAAGATCTGCAAGGCATACCGCACGGTGTCTCTGACATCGGCACTAGTGCTGTCGGGACAATTGCCCCTAGACCTGCGCGTCATGGAGGCGGCGGCCCTATTCAAAATCAAAAAGGGCCATTCCCGAGACCTCATCCCACCTGAATGCGAGCTGGAAAGGAATATAGACTTCCTGTCTCAACCCCACCCAGCGCGACTCATCGCAACTGAGTACGCACGCATCGAGGACTGGACCCCTGAAACCCTAGAAACCCACCGGATAGCCGGCCCCCAGATCTATACTGATGGTAGTAAGATCGAAGGGAAGGTCGGCGCGGCATTGACCTGGTGGGAAGGAGGTAAGGAGTCCATGTCGTGTGCCTTTGGCCTGGGGCCCCACAACTCTGTCTTCCAGTCTGAATTATACGCGCTGTTCAGAGCTGTCAGATTGGTGAGAGAATCTAAGGCGGTCAATGCAAGCATCCTGAGCGACTCACGGTCGTCACTGGATCTGCTGAGGAGGCCGTCTGTCACTCACCACCTGGCACTCCACATAAAGAATGATATGCGTGAAATCAGAGAGGAGGGCAGAGAGGTGAGACTCTTCTGGCTGAGGGCCCATGTGGGTACGGCTGGAAATGAGAGAGCAGACGAGCTGGCCAAGGAGGCGGCTCTTACAAAAGAGACAGTAGACTACGACAGAGTCCCCGTATCGTACGTTAAGCGGAAGATACGGGAGGGGACTGTGAAGAAGTGGCAGGAGCGATACCGGTCCTCGAGTACGGGTTCGGTTACGAAGGTGTTCTTTCCAGACGTCCTAGCGGCGAAAAGAGCCCTTCGTGGCATAGTTCTGGAGCCGACCCACACTCAGATATTTACAGGGCACGGAGGCTTCGCAGCATACCTCCACCGATTCCACCTCAAGGACAGTCCCTCGTGCATCTGCGACCAGACGAGTGACGAAACCGTCTGGCACCTACTCCTCGAGTGTCCGAGGTTTTGCCTCGAAAGAATGGAGCTGGAGGAAAAAACAGGGCTCCAGTTGACCCAATCCTCACTCCACAAGTTCTTGGAGAAACCGGCCACGAGGACTCCATTCCTGGCATTCGCGAGTAGGGTCGCCAAAGTCGCAGCAGGGCCAAATAAATCAGAGGCCACAGCACGAAGTCGAGTCCGACCGCCACCATCTGCCCGTCACAACCAACACCAGAGAGGTACACAAAATCAAGCACCACAACACACACACGTAACGCAGACCACAAACACCACTACAACAACAACAACAGCAACACCTCAGGCGCCTACGTCAGTACACCATCAGCCCGCACAGGCGGCGGTGCCTTCGGCGGCTAATGCAGGAACTGGCCCACAGCCGCCCCCCCCTGCCATGTCAGTAGCACAACTGCTGGCATGCGCGGAGAGCGGATCCCCAGGGATCAGGCTTCGTGGGGTGGCTTTGTTCATGAACAAAGAGTCAGAAAAACTGGGCATAAGTTTCTGCATCGGATCAAGCCGCGCTGCAGCCCGAATCCCCATCTCGCCTGGCTTGGCCGCCTTGATCAACGGGAGCACGACTAAAGCGAGCATAAAGCGCAGTAAGTACGTCGCGCTACAGCAAGTGGAGGTGGCCGCTCACCGGTGCCGTTTAGTGCGCTTCAAAGGAAAGACGATCGCACTACTCGAGTGGAGAGCGGAAACCCCATTTGCCCAGGCGAGCTCGCTGCTCCAGGAGATCGGGCGGACAGGGGGAACAACATCGCCCCGGAAAATTAGCGTGGACGCCATGGCGATTGGCTCGGACAGGGGAGAAGTCGCAGACAGATTTGGCTGCCTTAAAGCCTCAGAACACCATGAGGTGGTGGTCTACGAGGACAGGGGGGAAACCTTGAGCTTCCTCAATGCACCCGTGGACCGCGCAGGCAGCGCGACTATCCCCACCACCACGACCGGAGCGGAAAGGGTGCAGCGCAAAGTCGCCGAGGAAAAGGAGAAGAAGGCAAAGGCAAACACCACCAGCCCAGAGGATCGAGCCCGGTCCACGAGCCGCTTAAAAGCAATAGGCGCCTTCTTCAAAGCACTGCTGCCGAAAGCCAGCCCCTTAACACAAACGGAGAGGCTGGAAAGGGCTGTGGGAGAATTTACTAGACCCAAACACACAGAAAGGGAACCGCCGCGACCCAAACCAACTAGGGCGGAGAGGGGGCAAGTCAGCCCGCCGATCCTGGCCGTCACTTCGGGCGTCACGGACCACGTGAAGAGCGCATTCCTCGAGTACCTAGCCGTTGTCAGGGCCACTAGAGAGGTAAACCTGGCAACATGCAAGAAGATCCTCCGGACCTATGAGCTTGGAAACGAGGGTCTGCTGAGGGTCTTGCTCGGGGAAGCGGATGCTGCGGTGTACGACAACTCCAACTCCCAGGTTTTGGCAGGGGAGATGGAGGGGCCGTACATGGCAGCCTACTGCGCGTCGCGGGGATTCGTGTCCCTCGATGAGGAGGAGACGGAGCGCTCGGGGAAAGTGACCTTCAGAACACCGAAGGACGACCCGGTGGTGGTTACCGCGAAGTGCACCAAAATCATGCTCGATGAAAGGATTCTTGAAACGGCTAAATCCGTTTCGGGAGACCTGGAATCGGGGGTGCAGTGGGCGGTACCCAGCATCGAGTGGGTAAATGGGGTGCCGGGTTGCGGGAAGACAACCTGGGTGGTAGGCCATTTCGACGAGGAGAGCGACGTTGTAGCGACCACAACAGCCGAAGCTGCCAAAGATCTAAGAGAACAGCTGGAGCGCCGCTTTGGATTCCGAGCCAGGACCAAGGTGCGCACTATGGCCTCAATTTTGGTCAATGGCTTCAAAGATAGGGAAAAGTGCCGTCGCCTTATGGTTGACGAAGCCCTTATGAACCACTTTGGGGCCATAGTAATGGCAGTAAGGCTGTCTGGAGCGGGCGAGGTCGTTCTGATCGGCGACGTGAATCAGCTGCCATATTTGGACAGAGAGAACCTGTTCGAGTTGAGGTACACCCGTCCAAATCTGGTGGCTGGCATCGCCCGGGATCTTTTATGTACGCACCGGAACCCCATGGACGTACCACTTGCCCTGAGCGAGGTATATCCCGGAATATACTCCTCTAAGACGTCGCTGTCGCGGGTCCACTCCCTGAGCGTCGCAGCGTACACGGGTGCGCAAATACCGCTAACAGCCAGCAACACCCTATTTCTGGTCCACACACAGGAGGAGAAATCTGCTCTTGCCGACCAGGGGTACGGTTCGGGCGATGGGTCGCGCATCCTGACCATACACGAGGCCCAGGGACTGACCTACGACAGCGTCGTCATAGTGAACACTAAAAACAAGAGATTAAAAATCCACGACAGCGTCTCTCACGCGGTCGTCGCGGTGTCAAGGCACAGATCAACCTGTGTCTACTACTCGGACGACACCGGCGACGCCATAGGGCTCTTCGCCCGGAAAGCGATGGATGCGCCTACTAAAATGGTCGTCGACTACAACCTTAAGACGGCCATGCAGCATCGGGATGTGGCAGTCGTGGACGGCCTGTTGGAGGCGGTGAAAGCCCTCAGTGGAGAAAAAATATAGAACCACCAAACCAAACCTAATTTAAAAGAATTGTGTAAGACGAAATTAGGTTTAAGCTTGAGATTAAGTCTTATTCGTAAGTAACTACAATAAGAAAAAAAGTGAAATATGTTAGTGTTAATAAACTGTTAATAAAGTGTTAATGTCCTTAAAAAACATTTGTACTAATTATATGTTAATTTTTATTAAATAGAAAATAATTGTAAAAATCTAACAAGTATGTCCACGGCGGTCGAGACCTGTCATACTCACTCAAAGGTCCACCCTGGTGGCGGCGAGCGTGTCGGGTCATTCGGTTCCCTCCAAAGTGGTTGAGCCGAATGGGGCCGATGCGCGCGTCCTGTCCGTGAGCGGGCGCCGTCAGTGGGGATTGGTCATGTCTCGGCCGCCGGTGGGCCCCATTCATACTAACAGAACAAAAAAAAAAAAAAAAAAAAAAAATCCAAAGGTGGACTCTTAGTCATTTAAGGTAGCGTAAGTTTGTAATTGTAGTTCCTCAGCGGACCCACTACGATGGGGAGTTCCCGTCTGAGTTTTTTATCTTTAATAATCTCACAATAAATAAATTAATCCTATAAAAAAAGAGTGCGGACGTACATGTCTGCAGGTAGAAAACTAAAAAAAAAATATTATAAATGCGAAAGTAACTCTGTCTGTCTGTCTGTCGGTCTGTCTGTCTGTCTGTCTGTCTGTCTGTCTGTCTGTCTGTCTGTCTGTCTGTCTGTTACGCTTTCCCGCTTAAACCTCTCAACCGATTTTGATGAAATTTGGCACAGACAATCTTTAGACGCTGAGAAAGAACATAGTCTACCTTTTATCCCGGAAAAATTTGATGTTCCCGAGATTAGGGAAATCTAAAAAGCGCGATATAACCGGACTCCACGCGGGCGGAAAGCTAGTATTACATAAGACAGTCCCCCAAAACTCCCACCGATCGACAAAGGATAGTGTATGGACAAACGTACATTAGTATTTACTATTTCCTTGTTTCATGTAAAATATGATCAGTGAATTAAAGACACTCGCTAGCAAAGGTCGTTTTATCTTGACAACATCCACCACCTCCTACTAGCTGACATCATTTCATCTCAACATTGACATTCGTGTATCGTGGTCACACAACCCGTGCATATTGATATTTCCTGTATGTGGTCACACAACCTCTTACAGATAGAAAGGATAGAAGATAACATTTTAGTTTAATCCTGGGCCAATTTGGGCCCAATAAGTAAAGAAAACCCCGTCGGACCCAAAAGGATAATAAAGGTTAGGTAAACACATGACTAAATAAAATATGAAATTCGACATAATCATCATAGTAACAATATTAATGAATTTTGAAATAATCTTTTTTTTTTCGCGAATTAATTCCAATTTCCCCAAAATTTGGCAAGTTTTTACTATGTGACAACACCATTTTTGACGGTATTATTATGAGCGAATAGTGATGCGACCGCGTGCCCATGCCCTGACCCCTTTCGCCCGCGCATGTATTGCCTACCGCACATGTATTATTTTGCCTCCTTTTGCGAAATAATAATTATTTTTTAGGGGATTTTTTTAAGTTTAGCCCGGCTTTGTAGGCATTAGTAGAATCAGTTATTGATAGCTAACATTACCTTCACGGATCGGACAGAACCCCTATCTGATCCCCTTATCTTTACATATTGTATAACTAAGTAGGTAATTAAGTTTCATTAAGAATTCTTTCTTAAAAATTTTAACCTGTTATCAAACATTTTGATCAAGAAATAAGTGTGTACTTTATTATAGCTAAAACAGATCAAGATCAGACGATTGCATATTACCTGTTTTGTAACCATAGTTGTGGTTTAAAAAAAAAACTGTGTTATAATAACTACTGGAGACTGGTACGTGCCCAAAAATCTATCTAGAAAAACATAAATTTTCACTTTAATAAACGCGCTGTCACTTTTATTGCCAAAACTGTACGTATCCGTATCTCAAAACGAACATTTTTTGTTGGTGTCATATAAAACCTTTGCAACAATTTAACTTAAAATACAGGCACATAAAAACGAAGGTCTGAAACATTTTATGTGGTAGAAAAACCACACGCAAAATAAATTAGTAAAAAAAGTAATTTTAAAGCATTATTGCCTCAAGGAATAGGGACTGCAAACGTTTGTAGTTCTTAGTATTTATAACAGCCGGGTTACTGGTATCATAAAATCAAAACAGGAAAATTCGTTAGCTAAACGAGAGACAAAAGAACTAGTCAAAAACAAACAGCAGAAATTATATCATACTAGCTTTCCGCCCGCGGCTTCGCCCGCGTGGAGTTCGGTTATATCGCGCTTTTTAGATTTCCCTCGGGAACATCATCTTTTTCCGGGATAAAAGGTAGCCTATGTTCTTTCTCAGGGTCTAAAGATTGTCTGTGCCAAATTTCATCAAAGTCGGTTGAGAGGTTTAAGCGGGAAAGCGTAACAGACAGACAGACAGACCGACAGACAGACAGACCGACAGACAGACAGACAGAGTTACTTTCGCATTTATAATATTAGTATGGATAGGTAATGGCGCCGATTCGGTTGTTCACAAACTAAACAAATTTTAAGTTATGTGCATATTTTCATTCCATTTCGTTAAGAAAAGAACAGAAGATAACATTTTAATTGAATCCTGCCAAATTAAGATACTCGATAGACAGTTTAGACACGATAATAAACATGGCGACTGACAGCCTCCGTGGCGTTGCGGTAGCGAACGCGGCCGTTGCGCAAGGAGGCGCGGGTTCGATCCCCGCACAGTGCAAATATTTGTATTGCATGAATATGAATATTTGCACTGGTCTGGTCGTGCCTCGGAAAGCACGTTAAGCCGTTGGTCCCGGTCGCCATACGAACATCTAATGGCAGTCGTCACGGCTCGTTGGACCCCTCAAAAGTCCAACGATTGGTCTAACTGCAATGCTTCGATGTCGCCTTCGGGTTGTGGAGGTCAGACGGCAGTCGCTTCACGGAAAATGTCGAAGTTTAGCCATATCAGCAGTTGGACTGGTAAAGCGGAACCCAGACTCCAAAGCTGAAAAGGCTTCGGATGCGACTGGGATTAACGCTGGGATGATGATGAATAAACATGGCGACTAAAAATACGCCAGTTTACGTCAGAAGCGCACTAATTTGACAGGTCTAAACTGACGTTTTATCTTCTGTCCTTTTCTTATAGAAATGGAAAGAAAAGGATGCACTTCACCTAAAATTAGTTTAGTTTGTAAACAACAGAATCGGCGCCAGATGATCCATCTCCTTTGATTTCTATAAATAGCTAATAGTTTTATGTATATTTTACGAAGGTCAAACACGTTTTACTGAAGCATGAAATTGATTTGGGCAGGTGGGAAGGTGCCTCCCGACCGCACGGTGGTAGTAAACGAGTTGCGTACGGTCTCACTGCCGCTCTTTGCGTGCATGACCGCGCTCTGCATCGCCGGGATCCTCGCCGCCATTGCACTAATTATCTTCAACATTTTGCACAGACACAGGAGGTAAGAAACCCTATATATCTTATTTAAAGATCCTTTGTCAACGTCAGCCCCCACCCTCAAGTTACTGCTGAAATCGGGGTAGTGTATGATATTGACAAGGGTCTTGTTGAGACATTCCACTTAATTTACTTAATGCTCAGAACGTGTCCTGCTAAAATGATTGTAGCTTCATTTTTTAAAGTCAAGGGTAATGAATACTGTTTTTTGTAGAAGGATTTGTCGTCACTTGTTATTTTTAAAAATACTATCTACGTCCCATACCTATCGTTTATAAAGTTGACTTAGTACATCCCTTAGAACTAAATCCGATCTTTTCTGTCCGATCAGCTATTTTCTGTACTGGAAACCGGAAATCTAAGCACGTTGTTATATTTATCGCAAACAAAATAAAACCACACTTCTCGCTGCGTCGCTCGCCGGTCGCTGTTTTATCTCGACGGCGGAGTTTTATATGCCAAACGAGCAATTTGCGATGAGATAAATGTAAATGATCTGAAGCAGTGAACAGTCAAAGGGGAACTCCAATAGTGTTGAGGACCCCCATCTTTATCTTATTTTTGTTTATATTTTATTCCTGTCTGAATTATTCCACTCCTCATCGATGGAAATGAAAATAGAACAAGATTCCAGCGATAGTATAAAATGAAACAAGGAAAAGGAATAAGAGTATCATACAGTTTTAACGTCAAAGTCGATATTTTGTGTCCATTGTGCGCTTACTTTGTTTTTGGTTTTTATTGCGTGAAACCAATGCAGCAGTCGTTAAAGTTTGTATATTGGGTCGTAATTTTTGTTACATTTAGGTATCTGTAACATAGTGTATTGTGTGCAGGGTGATACAATGGTCGCATCCGGCGTGTAACACGGTGATGCTGTGCGGGTGCTGCATCTGCCTGAGCGCGGCAATTGCTCTGGGCGTAGACGGGCGTTGGGTCATGCCGCAGCACTTTTCCGGGCTGTGCGCCGCCAGGGCCTGGTTGCTCGCCACTGGCTTCTCGATGGCATACGGTGCTATGTTCACTAAAGTATGGCGAGTGCATCGGCATACCACTAAACCTAAAGTGGAAACAAAGGTAATCAACTTCATGATTAAAATTTCCGCTGAAACCCCCGCGTAGGTTTTGAGAAGAATTTTAAGTAGCTATTTTTAAGGAGCGCGCAAACTTTTACAACTACTGTAAATAGACACTATAAATTATATGAACTTAGAGCGAAAGAATGATATTATTTTACTGTCTTTATCCTGTCTAGTTTATGTCACTTGTCACATTACATATACGTGTACCTGTCATATTATAATTTCTTATTCTTCTTATTCTTAACCCGAACAAGAAAAAAATTTATTTATGTTATTACATTAGCATAAATTTGAAGCACCCGTCAGTATAGTTTATTCGTTTTTTTTAAATTTTTCGTTTTTTTTAGAGCTCAGTTTTACTTTTCACTTGTTGCGAATCTGAAACTGGTATTTATCATCAAACTTTTATCGTCCCACTCGTCCCACTGTTGGGCACAGGTCTCCTCTCATACAGAGAAGGATTGAGCGTAATCACCACGCTTGCTCAATGCGGGTTGGCGATTTCAGACTTATATTCCAGGTTTCCTCAAGTTGTTTTTCCTTCACCTTCAGTCATTGGTGTCCAAGATACATTTAGAAAGTACATATAATTTAGAAAAGTTACATTGGTACCTGCCTGACCTGGAATCGAACCCGCGCACTCATACTTGAGAGGCTGGTGTTTCTACCACTAGGCCACCACGACTACCGAAACTGGTATTGCCAAAATTATATTCAATAACCTAATATTAGGTAGTGGTAAATGAAGACAGAACCAGTACTGACAAACATGAATATAAAAGGCAACTCCTCCCAACCTCATTATTCAGTACAAAGTAAATTAGATCGCTTGTGTCACTTTACATATCGTACGTTTGCGTTTTTTCTTTCCGCACTTCATTGCGTCTTCTGAAGTTTTCGTATAGGACTTATTGAGATCACATCCGACGAGGCCCTTGTAAGCAAATACGGGGCAAAAGCTTTTTGAGATATCGGGAATTTTATTTTCCTGAACCTGCTACGGCTCCCAGCCGTTGCGTCCTTCAAATAGATTGTAAAATCAGAATACGGTATTTGTCCTTTTCGGAATACGGAATTCCTGTCTTTTGAGTGGAATGATGAAGGTAAATTACATAGTGTACATATAGTTACAACAAATTATAGTGCTACATATAATTTGTTTAGGCAGGAATCTTAATCTATCTAGATATATAGATAGGTACTTATAAAGTCGGCGTGAAGTTTTAACTCAACATGATTAATTTGCTTTAATGGAATGGTGTTTGGATGGACAGAGGACGGGTCTGAGCAGTTGTGTTGCGATGTGTGCCGGGTACGATGCGCCAAATGTTGTTGTGTTGGGAGATTGGTCGTGGAGGATCTTCAGATCAATCTCCCTGTGGCGCAGCATCGTTGGTCGTGTTGTTGAGTTTAACATTGCATCATTTCGCTCAACTGGTCAGCTTGTTTTAATGAATAGGCTAAATAAACTAGCGCGCTTTACCATCAACGATTGTATCACTGCTTACCATCAGGCGGGATTGCGGTCAAGCAATCCATACTAATATTATAAATGCGAAAGTATCTCTGTCTGTCTGTCTGTCTGTCCGGCTTTCACGCCAAAACTGCTGAACCGATTGTAATGAAATTTGGTACACAGATAGTCTAGAGCCTGAGATAGGACATAGGCTATAAAACATCCCGCTATGACCAATAGGAGTAGAGCAGGAACAAAAAATGTTGCGGAAACGGAAGCAAACGCGGATGTACTACATATTGCTCCCATTATTTTAACAGGCGCTTATTTTATATCAACTGAGCTCATTCGGCTAGAAGGTTACGCGGGTGAAACCGCGGGGCACAGCTAGTAGTTTATAATTAATAAAAAAAAAAAAGACAAAAAAGTTGTACTCTTGGAATGATAAGTTTACATAGTGTGTACATAATTCTTGAAGGCGTGATTTGTAATCAAGACGAGAATTTAATTAGTTACATCGTAAGTAGTCAATTTTAACTTTTGTTAATTAGCAATGTTTACTGTTGCAAAACTTATCTATACCTACTAATAATAAAGCTGAAGAGTTTGTTTGTTTCTTGTTTGTTTGTTTGAACGCGATAATCTTTCGAACTAACAATCTGATTTGAAACTTTTTACATTTGATAGCTTAATTCTTAAAGAAGGCTTTATGCTGTTTAATGTCACGGTAGGACCTACTAATAACGGTGCTGAGCAAAAATAAAAATATCACAAAGGACGGGAAGCAATTAAGAAGTAGCAGCAAATTATCCCTCCTTATACAAACACGTGAAGAAGACTTTGTTCTTTTCCTTTATCATCATCATCATCATCTCACCGTTAATCCCAGTCGCATCCGAAGCTTGAGCGAGTCTGGAGTCTGCTTTACCAGTCTAACTGCTGATTTTGGCTAAACCTCGATATTTTCCGTGAAGCGACTGCCGTCTGACCTCCACTACCCGAAGGCGATTTGCTCTTTTCCTTTATATTATTCACTAGCTTTCCGCCCGCGGCTTCGCCCGCGTGGAATTTGATTATATCGCGCTTTTTAGATTTCCCACGGGAACATAATTTTTTTCCGGGATAGAAGGTGCCTATGTCCTTTCTCAGGGTCTAAAGATTTTCTGTGCCAAATTTCATCGAAATCGGTTGAGAGGTTTAAGCGGGAAAGCGTAACAGACAGACAGAGTTACTTTCGCATTTATAATATTAGTATGGATTAATCACACTCATCACTTAGGATAAAACTGCGGTTACTATACTGAACTTCATTCAATATCTCCTAACAGAAAAAGCGCATCCACGGCTGGAAGCTCTACACAATGGTAGGAGGTCTCCTAGTGGTGGACGTGGCACTCCTCACGGCGTGGCAGCTGCGGGACCCGCTAGAGCGGCGCGTGGAGATCTTCCCGTTGGAGGCTCCGCGGCACCACGATGACGATGTGCACATACGACCCGAGCTTGAACATTGCGAGAGTAAACATAATACTGTATGGCTTGGTAAGTGACTTTACTTTGTTAAAATCTCCTCGTTTCAGCAGTTACTTTTTAAGTTAATAGGATAGTTGACTAAAGAAAACTAAGTCCGCTAGTTAGATTTCCAAAAAAAAACTAGACGTGTATTTTTTCTTTTTTCATATAAACAAAAAATGAAGACGATACAGTGAGTTGAAAACTCGTGTGACGTCACTCCTTGTTGCAGTTTATAGCAACGAGTGATGTCATCAGCTCCCACTCCTGATGCCTTTTATATTTGTAATTTTTTATTAATTTGATAAAACAAAATATATGTATTCAATATTTTTCTATAATCGGAATCACGGACTAAATAAAATCATTTTTTTACCCAGGAAACATCCCTATTAATGCTCTGGAACTTTTTAGGAACATTACGTGTTTATTATTTATTTAGTCTATTTCTTATATTACCTCTATAGCAAGAATGATATCTGTTTCATTTGAATGTCTAGTTCCGTACCATTCTTCATAGATACATACATGACCAGCCTATAATGTTCCCTCTGTTGGGGCACAGGCCTCCTCTCGATGAGAGGGAGTGAGCCGTAATCGATGGCACGATGAACGCAGGCCCAGTACGGGTTGGTCACATGTCATAGATCTTTTTTAGTTCGAGGACATGCCGGTTTCGTCATGATGTTTTCCTTCACCGTTTTGAGAGCAGTGGTGATGTAATAATTTACACAAAGTAAAGCGACTGACGTGGTGACCTAGTGGTTAAAACACCAGCCAGGCAAGTACCAATGTAACTTTTCTTAAGTTATATGTACTTTCTAAGTATATCTTGGACACCAATGACGAAGGTGAAGGAAAAAATCTTGAGGAAACCTAGACTTTAAATCTGAAATCGCCAACCCGCATTAAGCAAGCGTGGTGATTACGCTCAATCCTTCTCTGTAAGAGAGGAGACCTGTGTCCAGCAGTGGGACGATAAAAAGGTTTATAAAATATAAAACGCCTGACGGGGTTCGATACTACGACCTACAACTTCTAAGTCGCGGCTAATACCACTATACCACCGCTGCTCTCTAACATTCTTCATCTCTACAAAAATATAAACAAAACAAAGTATTTTAATCTATTTTTAATGTTTTTTATTATAGCTACTTCAGGTACATCACTAATCTCCGTTTCGCAGATGATATCGTGGTCATGGCTGAGACCCTGGAAGACTTGGGCAAAATGCTCAATGACCTCAGCAGAGCTTCCCAACAAGTGGGTCTAAAAATGAACATGGATAAGACGAAGATCATGTCGAACTCTCATGTCGCACTCACTCCAATTGTAGTTGGTTGCTCTGCACTCGAAGTTGTTGACGAGTATATATACCTGGGACAGAAAGTCCAACTAGGTAGGTCCAACTTCGAGAAAGAGGTGTCTCGGCGAATCCAGCTCGGTTGGGCAGCGTTCGGGAAGCTACGCTACATCTTCTCGTCGTCCAAGATACCACAGTGTCTCAAGACGAAAGTCTTTGACCAGTGTGTGTTGCCAGTGATGACTTACGGAACTGAAACGTGGTCGCTCACAATGGGCCTCATACGAAGGCTCAGAGTCACACAAAGGGCAATGGAAAGAGCTATGCTAGGAGTTTCTCTGCGTGATCGAATCAGAAATGAGGAGATCCGCAGAAGAACCAAAGTCACCGACATAGCTCTGCGAGTCGCTAAACTCAAGTGGCAGTGGGCAGGGCACATTGCTCGTAGAACCGATGGCCGATGGGGCAGCAAGGTTCTGGAGTGGCGGCCACGTACTGGAAGACGCAGCGTAGGGAGACCCCCAACAAGGTGGACCGATGACCTGGTGAAGGTCGCGGGAAGCCGATGGATGCGGGCAGCACAAGACCGGTCATCGTGGAAAGCCTTGGGGGAGGCCTTTGTCCAGCAGTGGACATCTATAGGCTGAGGAAGGATTATAGCTACTTCAGAAATACATATACCATATGTCAAAATTTCAACTGTCTAGCTATTACGGTATATAAGATACAGTCTGATCACAGACAGACAGCGGGGTCTTCGTAATAAGACCTTGTTATTACTGATTGGGTACGGAAACCCAAAGTAACACGCTTTTGTGTTGTGGCATTCAAAGTACATAAGGCTCAATAGTGTTTTTTTCTTTCTTTCTAAAGTTAAAATAGTGCTTGATCGCGATCCCGCCGGATGGTAAGCAGTGATAGTAAAGGGCACTAGTTTATTAATAGCTTATTCACTCTAGCCGTGAAGACGCTTAAATTTTAATCAGACGGGAACCCTCTTCAGGTAATTTGTACATATCAAGCTATTGTTTTCAAGTTTAAGCATTTTACAGGTTTTTCAAATAATAATAATTGATCTTATAGAAATACTTAGCTTGATACTATTCGCCAACTTTCAAGTTTCCCGAATAACCGAAAAACAAAATTAATCGGGATCATAATGAAGGATGAGAATACACTTGCAGGCGCCATGTTGAGCTTGCTTTATTACTAAAAGCCATATACTCCAAGCTCTAGAATCCAGATTGTATGTTCCTTACATAACATCTCGTAACTCGTAGACTTCCTACGCGTAGTTGTACGTCCGGCGGCAACTCGTACTACGAAACGTGGACATACGCCAAAAACTATTACAACTGGAAACACAAACTAAAATGAGACAAGCTTTTATATAAATATTATGGCATACAGCTGGATACTGCTGCTACCTTATTTTAATATGTAGCCTAAAATAATACGAGAAAACGAGATAACTTGAAAGTTTTCTTTTGCATTACGACCAAGTGGCATAATTTTCGTTGAATACATTTCAGAGTACTTAGGATACCTAAATTATAATAGAAAGTTCTATAGTTTGTAGCTAAAATGGACTTGGTAGAGCCAAGTCTATTTTAGCTACAAAGTCTCTTACGTTAGCTCTAAAAAATTTAAAGTTTTTGGAGAGTGTGCTCTGGAATTTTATGACTTAAGCGCGCCATTGAGACCGTTGTGCATGTAGGTACTCTTCGAGTGTACGGGCGTCATCTAGATTAGAACTGAAACCCTCGAGACACCAAGATGTTACACAGATGTTCTTAACAAGCCAGGACTTAATAGGCTTCTGGAGGAAGTTGAGCGGGATGAAATAACCGTCAACTACGGCCATGGCCTACGCACAATAGTCCACTTGAAGGCCTAAATGCGAAAACCAAACCCGTAAAAAAGAACATAGAAGTCAGATCACGGTTTCCACCCTTACATTGTAGACATGGCTACGATTCGCACGAAGCGTTTCGCCTCGTCATTTATACCGCGTCCATCGAGGGACTGGAACAATTTTCCTGCAGCGGTCTTCCTTGATTCTAATTTTGATATCTTCAGGACTAGAGTAATTAGGCTCATAATAAACTAGTGCGCTTTACCATCAACGATTGCATCACTGCTTACCATCATGCGGGATCGCAGTCAAGCTCTGGTTTAAAATTACGGGAGAATTTTGTTGACCAATCTCCTAAAATAAAGATACTTTTCATAGCGCGGGACTCGCTACACCTAGTCCTATAATACCTATTCTGCGTTCAAGATTTATTTGCCAGAAAGGTAAACAAATATGAATTAACTAGCTTTCCGCCCGCGGCTTCGCCCGCGTGGAGTTCGGTTATATCGCGCTTTTTAGATTTCCCTCTGGAACATCAATTTTTTCCGGGATAAAAGGTAGCCTATGTTCTTTCTCAGAGTTTAAAGATTGTCTGTGCCAAATTTCATCAAAATCGGTTGAGAGTTTTAAGCGGGAAAGCGTAACAGACAGACAGACAGACAGACAGACGGACAGACAGTATAGTTTTCAATAGTGCCAGTCACTTTGCAAATTGACAAAATTCTAAGACATGTCACATCAACTAACCCGCACTGAGCCCGTGTGGATTACAACTCGCTCCATCATACAAAGAGAAGGCCTGTATTCCAACAATGAGAACATTATACTTAGACTGAATATGAATTTTTCACACCAAAAAAACTACCTACTTGACGATAGCAACACAAAGCCTCTATCAAGAATCTTGAATCCCAGGACTGTATTCTATCTTTAGAATATCAATATTTACCAAAATAATTATAAAAGGGGAGCTGTTTTAAACCATCCTAACCAAAAGAGTACCTCCTAATTTCCGGTTCCGTTCTTAGTACCATTATTTGAAAGTAGAATCCATGTGATGCGGCATCGCAATGCATTTATAATTTAAATTAATAAATTACTAATAGTTGTTAGTAGTTCCTGCGTGAATACACAGGGGCTAGGTTGCGGATGCGTCGCAGACTTTTGTGATTCGGCTCTGAAACGATACTGTCGTTTCGTTGCTCCCTAATGGAAATATATTATGCATAATGAAGATGACAGCAGCTTCCCCGTTCGTAGACACGCTAATATTATTAAATAGCCCAATCTACCAAGGAGTCTAATCTCGTAATATGTCTGCTAAGCTCATGCTATATTAATACTTAACTCAATGTTATGTTAATAATACCATGACAAGCTGATGTGCCATTAATGCATGTCTTATATATATCTCAATGGACCATACGTCGACCTCCGTGACGCAGCGGTCAACACGCCTGCCTGCGACGTGGAGGCCCCGGGTTCGATCCCCGGCCAGGTCATGATGGAAAACATTTTCCTGATTGGCCTGGGTCTTAGATGTTTATCTATATATGTATCTATTTTAAATATAGTATCGTTGAGTTAGTATCCCATAACACAAGTCTCGAACTTACTTTGGGGCTAGTTCAATCTGTGTGATTTGTCTGCATGTATTTATTATTATTATACTTATAGCGCAAACATACATAAATGTATGGTGGGTATCTCACCAGGCGTCGAATCGGATACGCGACTACGCATACATTTTAGCACTGCGACCATGGTTGCACCGCTACTGGTTTCCCAGTGATAGGAAAGAGTAAATAAAAAGCAATCATTTTCGCATCACATTTTATTTACCAACGTCAAAATACAACGTAGTTAAAATTCAAGAGCGAAACTGATACGGAGCTTGAGTGGATATAGCTAGCTTATAGAAGTTCGTATAAATTTAATTTATCCTATCCATACTAATATTATAAATGCGAAAGTAACTCTGTCTGTCTGTCTGTCTGTCTGTTACGCTTTCCTGCTTAAACCTCTCAACCGATTTTGATGAAATTTGGCACAGACAATCTTTAGACCCTGAGAAAGAACATAGGCTACCTTTTATCCCGGAAAAAATTGATGTTCCCGAGGGAAATCTAAAAAGCGCGATATAACCGACCTCCACGCGGGCGAAGCCGCGGGCGGAAAGCTAGTCTTAATTATAATTATAACGATCCGACCCTACAAAAGTTCATATAACACTGCCTAAGTTTATCTTACTTTTTATACATATCTACTCTAAATGCTGCTATCAACATCAACCTTTTTATCGTCCTACTGCTGGGCACAGGTCTCCTCTCATACAGAGAAAGATTGAGCGTCATCACCACGCTTGCTCAATGCGATTGGCGATTTCAGACTTATAAAGTCCAGGTTTACTCAAGATGTCCTTCACCTTCAGTCCTTGATGTCCAAGATATACTTAGAAAGTACATATAACATTTAGAAAAATTACATTGGTACTTGCCCGACCTAGAATCGAACCCGCACACTCATACTTGAGAGGCTGGTGTTTTAACCACTATGCCACCACGACTTAAATGCTGATACATATGCTTATATCCATATGCTGGTGATTGGCAACCTGCATACGCATCTCAGATCCTGTCTCGTACGCCTGATCGCTAGTATGGCAGATCATCGTCAATACTTTCGCCTAACGCCCCTTCCACAGCATTAGCTCGGCCATTACGTCGGCCAAACGTTTTCCAACGTAGGAAAACGTTTGAAAACGTATCCAATTATTTTAAATATACAGTGAGAAGCTTTGTGTATTGGCGTAGAATATGTTCGCTCTACCTTCAATATCGAACATATTATACACGTTACAATTTCACGCTTCACTAGTTCCAGAATATTCCAATGCGCACTGTACAAATAAAAATATTGTGCCCGTTACCTTAGTGGCACCTCCTTAAATATATATCCTCCTCCGCTCCTAGTCGCTGGCTCCATTTTGTATCTCATATTATTTGAATCTGGAACAGCCGTTTAATTTGATACCAAGTTTTAATTACAAAATCAACCAACGGAAATCTGCGCCCGCCCTTAAAATACAAACAACGATAATTATAAAAGATGAGTTCTAATACGAACTGATTTAAAGTACCGTAAACCTTAATTACAATAAATAAATCTCTTTTCAAGTCCACTGCGACTCATTTACGACGGTAACTTGGGGAATTTTAAAAGTTTTTCTTGGGTCATAAATAACAGCTGTTCCTTTGTTATGTTGTTTAGTGTCCTATTCATAAAGGTGTGCATGTTACTCCTGCATTTTTATAGAAGTAAATCCAGCTTTCGAGAGAAAATGTTTTTAATCCGCAGACAAGGGAGGGATTTCAAATTAAAAGAATTTTCTCAGTAGCAACCCGAGCTTTCGAGTACGAGCAAGTGCCATAAGTATCATAAGATCTTAAGACAATTTGAAACAAATTATCTTAAAATAATTTGTTTCACTCAAAAAGAATACAGTTATTCACACATATGAAAAAAAAAACATAAAAAATAACATATATGTACGAGGGTCTCACTGGGATAAAAACTAAAATCAAATTACATCAAAATAAAATATAGACGAGTACAGACTTACAATTTTATAACTAATCTGAATACATACTTTAAAAACCTTTTAAGAGATGAAAGTGAATAACAATAGGGGTGTTACCTGGGTAAAAAAAAAAATGATTCTATTTAGGCCGTCATTCAGATTATAGAAAAATATTAGATACGTATATTTTGTTTTATCAAATCAATAAAAATTGATAAATATAAAAGGCATCAAAGATCAGGAGTAGTGGCTGGTGACGTAACTGGTCGCTAAAAAGTGTAGGTGCAGTGACGTCACACGAGTTTTCAACGCGCTGTGTCGTCTTCATTTTTTGTTTATATGAAAAAAGAAAAAAATCGTATCTAGGATTTTTTGGAAATCTGGCTGATGGACTAATTAGCTTTTTTTTAGTCAAATGCCCTATTAGTAAAAATTGGTCAATTACATTTAGTAATAATTGGACGCGTAACCATACTTCTAAGGGCAGTTACACCCTCTTCATTCTTCGCTTTTGAATTGTTCGATTTTACCTGGAGGAATTATTGGTGGATTTGACTGTATATCCATATCTTTGTTTCAGGTGTAATGTACGGTTACAAAGGCCTAGTCCTAGTATTTGGCCTGTTTCTGGCCTACGAGACGCGCTCAGTAAAGGTCCGACAGATTAATGACTCGCGATACGTCGGTATGAGCATCTACAACGTGGTAGTGCTGTGCCTCATTACAGCACCTGTGACCCTAGTCATTGCAAGCCAACAAGACGCAGCGTTCGCCTTCGTCTCATTGGCCATCGTTTTCTGCTGCTTCCTCAGCATGGCACTGATTTTTATTCCTAAGGTGAGTAAGGTGAGAAAAACTACGAAGATTTATTTATTATTGTTTTAGTGTTGGTCATTTTAAATGTAATTTCCATCCATGTAGTTAGAGATAGTATCATTTTATTACCTTTATGTTTAGTAAACTTTATTTTAGAGCAGATTTATACACTACAATACGTCATCTTGCCATTTCCTATGATCAAATGAACGACAGATTTGATTTATAAATAAATAACATCAATAAATTTCGCTTCTCGTTCAAGTTCCCAGACTTTACAATTTAAGTTTAATTTAGCAGTAACAAAATCACAGTTTATGC